>VZTI01004555.1:1190261-1226708 GCA_013397865.1 Struthidea cinerea | reverse complement strand
TTTTTTTTTTTTTTTTTAGGATCTTCATCTTAAAAAAAAAAGGAGGAAAAAATTTTTTCTCTTCTGTCTGGGTGATGACACACCTGAATAAAAGAAAGTCTCTCCTGATTACTTTATATAGACACTGAAAAAGGAAAATTGCTGATAAAGCACAGCTTTGTGTCCCTGGGAAAGATGAAATCCTAGTACATGAGGAGGCAGGAGGGAGCCCCAGTGTGTCATTTCACTGTACTTTTTACTTCCCAAATCTACAACTGCATTGGCCCTTGTCCTTATAAACCCTCTGAGACCTGAAAAGCTTCGCTCCTGGTCCCCTGAGAGTAACAGAGCATCCCTTAAATTGCAGCTTGTTGTTGGTGTGATGGGAGACACAGAGAGCGCTGTCACTATTATTGGTATCTTAGCTCTGTCATCATCATGGCTATATTAGCCCTGCTGAAACTGTGAACTGGATACATAATAATTTTTTCTGAAGGCAAAAGTACTGATAGGCAGGATGCCTGGGATTATCTTCTGTCAAAGGTATCATGTAAAATGAGTTAGATAGTTCTTTATCAACAAAGCAGGTTTTAAACACCCTGTTAAGTGTATGCTGAAGCTATCTTTATTCCATTTCATTATATAAAAGTGATGGACTCACTGCTTAGAGGTTGCACTTGTAGTTGGAATTGCTGGCATAAATATCTTTGAGACAAATACAGAGCAATGGTCCCTGTAGTGTAAATTGAGAGGTCCCCTGTATATATTTGAGTATATGAAGTAGAGTTACTGTGTGTAAAGGAAATACAAATGTGTACAGCTTGACTATGGTAATCTGGAATTGGAGAAAATGTTTTGTGGTGCTCTTGATGATAATCAATCTAGTAAATAGTAGGTATCTTATATTTAGAGTGGTATCTAAATTTTCTCACAAGCTACATCACCTTTTGTTCTCTGGGAACAGTCCCCATAGAATAAAGTTCTCACTTGATCAGCAAATAGCTGCTGCAAAATTGAAGATACTTCTGTGTATTTGGACTGCTCTAATGTCACAGAAGGAGACCACTTCACAGTTTTGACCTCTGCAGCGAGGGTTAAATTGCTCTTTCTGAATTGGTGCTGTTAGGCAGTTAATTTTCAAGTAAGTGCAGCAGTCCTTGTTTGTTGCTTACAGAGATGTAGCTGAGGTGCCCTGGATACGTAGGCTGGTAATATTTCTGAAAGTCTTTGACCAAAGTGGTTTCCGCTTTGCACATGGCTGAACGTTGAGATTCTGTTTGGCAAATACAGTGCTCTTCTGTCCAGTGTTGGTGATGCTCATAACTCTCTAGGTAGGCTTTTTGTTTGTTCCTTAGCCTGTGACCTTACAGTATTAACAGCAAGAGACTAGCCTTTGTAAACAAAGATAATTCATGTGTTCCAGAAGTGGCTGCTAAGCGATTTCTTTGCTTTACTGATGCTTACACTTTTTCTTTACTAACGCTCATTTCTTTCCTGCAGTTTCCTTACCAACCTCCCACTGAGCTTCCTGTTGGACCTCCTTTGCCTTCCTCTGTTTCCTTATTGCTTCTGAGGGGCCTTTTTTCTTTGTGATGGCAGTTTTCACTAATGATTTATTGATCCTTTCCTTCATGATGCCAGACTGAAGCACTGTTAAACCTCTTAGTACCCCACTACCACTTCCCTGTCTCCCAAAGGCCTCAGCTGTAGGTCACCTGGGGGTTGCATGGAGGAACACAGACAGAGACCATTTGCTTTCCCTTTCTGTGCCCAGCCTCTGGGACTGCTGCAATTAGAGGCTTCCACTCCCCTGAAAACATATTTTCAGGTACTTAAGCGATTTAATCAACAACAGAAGTGATTTCAACCTAGCAGAGAAGTGAATGTTGCAGCCCTGCTTTCATGGTTTCTTCCATGAGTTTACCTGACTGCCCCTTGCATCCTTGAGCCTCCTCCACTCTTCACCATGGCTTGGTCATCACCTCCAGGAGCTCATCACCATCTCCATCCCTGCTGCCAGCACGGTGCCTGTCACCCACAGCAAGCTCTGGTTAAGGCAGCAAACTCTGAACTTAATAATGTTGGGGAGGGTTCCCCCGCTTCTTAATGAGATGCAACCTCACTTGATGATTATCAGCAGGGTTCTGCTGAAACAATCTGCAAGCTCAGGGCAAGCTCAGGTCTGAAGCCTCATAGATGCTGGTATCCTGAGAAGACTGAAGGTCATCCTCCCAACCTTCCCATAAGTTCAGCCTGTCTTCAGGCTTGGTACAGACTGGCATGATTTTGCATATGTACAGGCTTTTAGCCCTTTTACCAAAATGAGAGTTAAAAATAAACCTTAAGTATTGTGGATGGGACTACCAGCAGATGTGCAAAGAAATAATCTGGTGTGCATTCCTCTGGAAACTTTAACTCACTTATTTGTATAGGATTCATTCTGATCCTTTCTATTGCTTGTTACATGTGGCAGAGAGAGGTCATCTTTGAAAAGCTTTTTTCTTTTTTTGCTTGCTGCCCATTTAAATCCTACAAATTGTTTTGTAAAACTCAAATATAGCTGTGTTACTGTCCAAATAATATCACATAAATGTACTTAATGTCATAACTACTGATAGCAAACCCAGTTATGCAAACTTGTGAAGGGGGTTTCTTAGTGGTTTTAAGTAAGTCCCGTGGATTGCTGGCACATGCTTGTGCTCTCACTCAGCTGCATCTTGATTTAGCCATTGCCCTCCCCCCAACTCATTTCATGAGATAAATATTGTGTTGTGAAATATGAAACTGCGTGACTTTTTTTTCCCCTTTGGTCATAGTCACACCCACTGTGTGAAACTAGCCTGTTGTAAGTACTTATAGCACAGCCCTATTAATTTAAGGAACTCATTCATCAAGCTGTGTTGCTTGCTCAGCTACTCAAAGCTGTTGTAATAGTGTTCCTTACCTCTATACCCTGGCAGCCATATTGAGCCTGGTTCAGCCTTTGCCTGCTGAGCTCATTGACAGGACCCAGGAGCTCCCTGAAATTAATGGAAAGATTTAGAACCAATATTAATTATTCTTTTTCCAGCCTTACAGCTAAAGGCGATATGGATGGGCTGTACGCCTGGTACCTGGCTGGTGCAGACCTGGAGCAAACTGGTTATGATGGCAGGAATCCCCTACAAGTAGTAAGTGTCCATACAGCTGCGCTCCCTTGGTGTGCTAGCTGAGTAATAACACATGCTCTTGGATAATATTAATTTGGGAAAAATATGTGTTGCATCGTGGACTCTAAACTGGATTAGAATTTGTTACAAACTCAAATCTGGTGCTGTTGTGAAGTAGTAAATAGTTGGAGCGAGAATTTTCTCATCTATGTTAGAGGAATTAAAATTTAAATTGGATTTTAATTATTTTGTGGTAACATAGTCTTAATTCCCACAAGTGAGTATTTGCATGTCCTGGTGCACAGGATGGCAGGATTTATTCATGTTTCTACTTACAGGCAGAGGCTACAGGACAGAAGGAGGTTCTTGACTTCCTTAGACAAAAGCAGTAAGAAAGGTAAGACTTCGTTCTCAAGTGCTGGAGTTCTGAAATGTATGATCAGCACAAGTATGAAGAGAGATCTTGTATTTAAGCCCTAGTTCACCCTGGGCCATCTGGGTTCAACTGCTGTCCCTGTCTTGCTTTCTGATTTGACTCTGAATACTTTAATCCTTCTTTGTAGAGTGGGGCTAATGTTTATTACTCTTTCTGCCTGGACCTGGAAGTGCTTTTTTGTGCGTTCCACAGTGTAGTTCTGAGCTTGGTTGGGAATGTAAGAGCTACTAAAATAAAACCACTGAGGGCAACAATGGGATGTTCCATTGGCCTGTTGCAATAAATTGCTCCTCTGTCTTGCCTGCATTGGAGAGGAAATGCCTTTTATCAGGCACGTTGGCCAGGCCTGGCTCTCAGGGTGCCGTGCCCTCAGCACAGGAGCATTCCCTTCCCCAGGACAGCTGCACAGCCACCACAGCCATTCAGGCGGGGCCACTGTGCCACCTGCAGCATTTCCACCTGCCCTCTCCATCTGGCTTTCAATGGAGCACCCTACACCAGAAATCTCCTGGTGTAATATAGTCAACCACCATGGGAAACGTGTGCCAGATTCATCACAGACTGGAGTTAGTTGTACTCCACACGTGGACTGCAGAAAGCTCTGTCACAGAGAGCTCTGCCCAGGGGCTGCTTCAGCTCTGGACATAGGACAGGGCAGTGCCATGGCCTCCCTCTTCCTCAGGCTGCAGAGGCAGCTGCCTGGTTGTCCCTGACATGAATCCCTTTTGTGCTGCCATCATCCCAGGTGTGTTTCCCTGGCCCTGTGCGTGTGAGGCACGTGTACGCCTCATGTTCAGAGCATCAGATCTGACAAGTCTCTCTATAGGGAACTTGTTTGGGCATTTGACCTTCTCCAGTGCTGTGCATTTGAAACACTTGCCTTTCATTTCTCATGATGCCTTAGGTTTTAACTTTTGTATTCTTTCGGGATCTGTACTATTTAGTGTGTAGCTCTGAGGTTTCTGGTAGCCTGTTAATTTCTGCTCTCTCATGCTAGTTAGACACAACAAAGCCTCTCCAGGCCTGCTTCTCAAGGACACTTGGACCGTCCTAGGCCCAAACTGTGTAAACCAAAGACTCTAAAGGGGGGGCAAGCCTGGGGAAACTGCATCATTGAACTGAAGCTTTAATTGGAGAATTGACCCTGATATGTAAATGAACCAAACCTATAAGAGTGTGAAGAACTCGTGACCTGTCGTCCATCTTGGGGTCCATCTTGGCAGTAGCCTCTGGCTCCCCAGGGTGTGCCTTTGAAGGCCTTTCAAATAAATACCTACCTTTATTTCTTTATTCTGTCTAGTCTCTGTTTCTAGGAGGACAGTTAAGGCATCACTCAGAGCTCCTTTCTGATGCAATACACTGTTGATTTAGATTTCTCCAATATATTGGCAAGTCTAATCCCAATTTGAATACTGGGAGGAGATGATCTCCTTTATTTATTAAAACTAGCACAAAATGTAGTTAAAGGTTTTGCTGCATTGATGGTTGTCTGGCCACTTGTGTCTCCCATTTGAGATGTTAGTGGGGACTGCAGTTGGAATTTTTGGTTCATTCTATACTGGTTTAAATGAATGAAGGACACAATCAGGCAGATTTTTTTCCTTTTCTTCAAAGTTTTGGGGTTTTCTTTGGTTTTGCCCGATATAGAAGGATTAGATACAATCACAATCTTGAGCATTTAAATGGAAGTTTTCCAGCGGTCAGGATGGCAGTGCTAAAATACCTTTAGAATATGAGTTATGCTGCAAAGGGATTTCCATTTTCATTGAAATAGGTCTGCAAAAATCGCTTTTCTTTTGTAAGTGGAGAGTGAGTGTGTTAAATCCTCAACTCATCCATGGATCACCTCGTAATTCCTTTGGACTGAGCCACCAGTAGCGTAGGCGGTCTGAAGGAAGTCTTCAGCACTGCGTGAGAACTGGCTTGGCAGGCTACAGGGTAATCTGTTCTCAGGAAGGTTTTGGACACTGTCTAGTTCTAAACATCCATTTTCTCTTTCTCCAGAGGCTGTAGAAGATGGTCACTCCTCATCAGGAATACCAGCTTGAAACATTCATGGTGTTAAGCCATTATGGGAGGAAAAGAAGAAATGAACAATGGTAGTGCTGCTTGGGGCATACGGGAAAGCTACAGCTTAGAAAGATTCTTTATTTAGGATCACATTGATTGTCCTGTATTTTTTAATCACTTTTTTGGAAAGAAATTCTTCTAAACAAGTGAGGCTGTTCCTGTTACAAGTTCTGATTTTAAAGAGGCCTTTTGAATGTTCTTGCATTAAACCACTGAGGACAGTATTGCAGGCATAGCAAATGGAAATGCTGTGGTGAATTCATACCAAGGAAAAACAGTGGATTGTTCATTTCTGGGTTTCAACTAATAAAATCTCTGAGGAACAATGTTGATTTCACTTGGTCTGTTTTTTTGCAATGACTTTTATCACTCCAGTTGCAATTACAGCAATTGTGAGTGTCAGTGCAAACAATTGAATCAGTCGTGGGCATCTGCCTGCAGTTGTGTACTAATCTTCACCAATGTGTCACTATAAACCCTCACTTGAAATGAGTAGGAGGCAGATGCCATAAAGCATGTTTGTGGGACTGCCTGAGTGAATTGATTGTTTTGTTTTTAATAGCATCTTTCCCACATCCTGACCGGAATATAATCAAGATTGCTACATGCTGGACACATAATTCTTTGGACTGTAAATGGGATCTCAGTATTAACAGACCCCAAGTTTAAAGTACCAACACTTTCAGACTAAAGAAAGCAGGCAATATATATCTTTACAGCTGTGTCTGCACTAGAATATGTAAATGTAGGGAATACTTCAGGCAAATGCATATATTGGAGATGGCAACTTTTAATTTCACCTACAGCTTCTGCAGTAATCTGTGTGGATTTCCTATCTGCTGCATCTGAAGGGAATCTTTGAAATGCAGATAGTTTTTTCCTCTTTATACTACTCAACCTTCCCACAGCTATTCTTATCATGGAGAAAAGCTGCAAGGACTACTTGCTGAGCCTGCTAGTATTAAAAGATTCCCAAGGTATACTGCAAGTCAGATCACACTAAAACAAGGGAACTGTGCATATAGTCTGAGAAAATGCTGTATACACTCCAGTTCAAAACAAAACCATAAAAATGCCTGATTAATGTGAACAGTAGTGCACGTCTTGACTGTGGTCACAAAAATTACAACTATGCTCTCTCATTATTAAATTATTGATACTACATAGCAATGAACATGCTTTAGGTTGAGTAAAGTGAATACAGAATTAAGTAAATGAGATCTACCATCAAAAATCAGGCATCAAATTTGTCATGTTTTTTGGTGTCTTATCTGTAAATACTTAATGATGTATGTAGCAAAGTAATGTTTGTGAAAATTTTTACAATCAGGAGTAAGATCATGCACAGACTCTTCTTCCTATGGTGTTCAGAATTATTATCTTGCCTCATCAATAGTCTAAGTCTTGATGCACTGAACCAGGCAATCCCTATATAAACTTCTTTACAAGTGACTTTCTTGGCATTGTAATATTTTCTAATTATTCTCAGATGCCATCATTTGTTCACAACAGCATCCATTCTTTATTTCTGTACCAAAATGACTGACTGCAGCATAGACAGAAGCATCAATATTTTCTTCAGACTTTTCAATAAATGCTCATCTGATCTACAGAAAACTTTCTAAACAATAACTTCTTATATTTCTAAAATACAGTATCCATCTAAAGTACATAACATACTTTTTCTTTTGAACAAAAAGTTATATTCTGGTTTGAACTGCTGAAATAATAGGTCTCAACAATAAAACTGAAGAGGAGGGAAGAAAACAGCCAACTATTTTGGTCCTGCATATAAGCCAGCTAAAGACATGAAGGACAACATTTTGAGATGTGATCCAGTAAGCAGTTTTAGTTAGAAGCTCATAAAGCTAAAATAAAATAGTTTGGGTCATTTTACAGTAAGAATAAAGCAGTATTAGCTTCTTTCTGATAAACCTTTACAGAAATACATATCCTATTAATATTTCATCTTGCCTGAGATAGTGTTCCTGCAACTTTCTAGAAAATTTGTGATTTGCCTTATAAATAGACCAGTGTGTTTTAATGACTAACATATGAATGCAAATTTAATATTTATCTGAGGAAGAACTGGATCTCTTTTATGTATGTAAGAATTTCATTCAGGAACTGTTCACAGTCTACAAGTGTTAAGAGAAACTCTGTATAGAGTGCTGTGGCAAGAATCACTCAACCAAGGCCAGAAACTTCAGCTCTTGACTCAGTGTTGGGGATGAACTTCAGTAACTCTTTGGAGATCCTGTGTTGTCTTGTTTGCCTACTACACCCTTTGCTTCATGCTGGTGATTTAATAATCATAATTATACTCTCTGTGATAACTCCCAGTCTTATGATGAATCTATTTGTGTGTAGTAACCCTTAAGTTTTGCATAGTTATTGCTCAAAAGTAAAATCTAAGTATTAGTAAGGAATAAAATTGTTCCTATTTGTTTCTACCTATTTGTTTCAGTTAGTGTAAGCAGTAGAATGTCTTTCATTAGTTAAAGTATGCTAGACATCCCAGAGGCGGGTCAATTTTTTAAATATTCTAATTTTTCTCCTTCAGATCATTCTTGAAAAGATCCAATACACTATTCCTTTTATCCAGCAATCTTCTGCTCAGTAAAGGGTTGCAGATTAAGCAGCCGTACAGGGCCATGGGTATTGCAAACACACTCATTCCATTGCCAAGACTAACTGTGGGTCCATTCCATAACTCCTCAAACAGCTTTAGCTCCAGTCACCCATGATGGCCATGTACCCTTCCATAGCTACATCCAACTACACTTTGGGAGATCTAGCACTGTGATGATCATCTGCAGATCTGTGCTTGGTATTTCATACACAGTACACATTGAAATGGCATGATGAAGGCTGAATAAAGTTACTTCTGGGTTTTGGTTTGGGTGTTGGTTAGGTTTTTTTTGCTTGTTTGGGGTTTTTTGGGATTTTTTTTGGTGCAGAAAAGCTTGTGATATTTTCAACTCTCAGTTTTTAACTGGAACATAAAGTGGCATTTTAGTTTCTGTTAGGAAATGGCAGTGGCTCCTATTCTTTTCCAGCCTCAGTCTAATAACACAAGTGGTCGGGCTATAGTTTTCCTTGCCCTGCAGAATCACCACTGGGTCAAATGCCGTGCTAGGAAAGTGCTCAAGCTCCCAGCCTGCACCTGTGTGAGTGTCAGAGAGGCTCCTGCAGGTCTGGACCATCCTGTTGCACACAATTTCAGCAGTGACTATAGAACAGTACAAAGGCATAATCAGTAATGTGAGACTTGTAACTGCTGCACAAATGTTGGAATTACTTCCAGTGTTGAATGTTTTAAGTTGCAGTGATGTTCTGGGAATGAATGCTGGTGCTGGAGCCTCTGCTGCCTCTCCACAGAGGAGATGCTATGCATGCCTCCTCTAAAAGTCAAACATGACATCAATTCTACAGCTTTCTTCACTTGAAAGACAACACCCAGCTTCCACTTTGTTTCTTTTCCCTAATGATCCAGCTAATCCTGCCAAGGGATAGGGCCTACTTGGCCTATGTCAGCACTTCTCTTAACACTGCAGAAAGCAGAGCTTTGCACAACTAACATGTCCAAGTTCCAGTCTGATTTGAGCTACAGCTTTTCTTTCCTGAATGCAACCACTTTCTTTTCTACTGATAGCTGAAAATATTAAGTTTCTGTAGGGAGATTCTCTTATAAAACTTTTGTCATGGAAGGGCACTCTAAATTATTTGAAAAATCAGCATGTGCTTGCGCTCCTCTTGCATGTTGTTGTGGTAAACTGCTGACATCTGACAAGGCTGGCTGACCCCCGGACAGATTGACTGTGTCTGATCAGTATTTGCTGAATTAAATCATGTTCAGCAAGGCTTCAGCATCTGCTTCTTCTTCTTCTTAAATAGCTAAATATCTCCAGTTTTGCACATCTTAACTTAGAACTGCTATACTGTAGCATGTCTCAGTTGTCTCATACAGGGATTTTGCTGTTCAGCAGTGAGTGATAATGGTATCTCTCATCTGGAACTAAACCCCTCCTTGAATCAGTTTCTTTATTTGCAGTCTTTTGAATAGTGTGATCAACTGGAATTCTTCCAAAAGGATTGTGGTCTAGTTGGAAGATTCCTTCATTTTGAAGGCTTGTTCAAGTACTGAGATGAGTAGGGAGGGAAATGTCCTTTGTGTATAAAAGACAAAGTGAGCCCAGTTCCACTTACACAAAGCACTAATGGACCCAAAGAGTGAACAAATGCAGCCATAGGGGTAATCCCCTTCTCCAGGTACCTATGCTCATCCCTCCATAGGACCTATTACAGCAGTTAAGAAACAAAATCCTTTTAGTTCCCAGCAACACAATTTGTTAGATCACTGAGATAAACCTGAAGTACTTGTGTGATGGGCAAAACCAAGAAATTTATAAGGAACTGATCAAATGTGTGCAGCATATGTTAACAGAAGCACTGCTGATATGTTTGTGACTCTTCCGAGTGGACTCTATCAGCAGTATAATCATCTTCTAGACTAGCAAGACTAGACTTTCCATGATTCTTTAACAATGTTTTATGACACAGTGTTTGACTGCATGTTTCTAACAGCACTTTAATTTGAGTGACTCTTTTAGAAAAGCTACTAATGTAGAAAGCTTATAAGATATGTAAAGTATTCTACTGAACCATACAAATGAATCTGTGGGACTCAAGTGTTGCCATCTTAGATAGTCCATGAGTCAGAATAAAATCTGGTACTACCAGATTTATTATTTTGCAAAGTGTCTATCTGAAAATTACTTTAGAGACTTCATTATATGTACATTTGTTTACCTGTGATCAGCTGAACGGGAAGAGACAGAAGCCTGTGTCTCAAAAGTGTAGCTGAGACAAGACTCCTGAATCATGGCAGCAAAATGTCTGGTGTACCACACTAAACAGCACTACTTAACATGGATCCATTTGGGAAGAGTTGATTCAAATCTCAGCGTCAAAAGATTTGGTCTTTGCTGTCCAAATCTGCCACGGAGGTACCAGGAGGTTACAACAAGTGGGCCTATGCTCCTCACAGGCTGGCAGGGCAGAGGCTGTACCCCTTTCCCCCTCAGCCAGCCCTGCCAGGGCTCTCCTGTTGGGACATGCTCAGCCGGTGCCTATCTTGCATGCTCCCACTGGCGTTTTGAGCTTCACACCAGCACCTACCTCCCACTCCAGGATGCTGCACATCACAGGGAATCCATGGGAAGCTGCCAACCAACAACATCCTGCAGCTTCGCTCCGCAGCCTCCTCCGTACACAGGCACTGCCAGGCCCCGGCATTGCATGACCTGATGCGTGGCACGTTGCACAACGACGCAGGAAAAGGCTGAGATATCATTCCCTGTCTTGCAGCAGCAGTAAATACCACAGTAATAAATAACCACTCTCTCAAGCCACAGTATTCCTTCACATCTCCTCAGCTTCCACATGGGATCAGAAGAATGGTGGCCAGGGGAGATATTGCCTGGCCAAAGCTGCCTGCTAAGTATCCTCTGCAGCACTTCTGAGTACAGATAAGCCTCATTATTACATGTTTATGTGCATAATTAATGTGTTTCTCCTCTAGTGCCACTGCTGTAGATCCCATTAGGCTCTTGTGCTCAGTGTTCGACAGTCCCAAATCCTGGTTTTAAGGGCTTAAAAGTGAAATTAGATGAGACTCCACACAGTAAAAGGTGCTAAGAAAGGGGCAAGAGAATGACAATTGTTTGTTTACATCAGCTGATTATTTCTACATGAAATGATTAATTATTAGCATAGAAGGGAAATGACAATCCTAGCAATTCAGTAGAAAGGTCATGTATAGCAAAGAAAAGAATTTTAGGGTGAGAAAAAAGGAACCTTAATGGCAGTCATTTGCTGAGAGATACAAACATCACAATTAGAACAGACAGTTGTCAATTAATCCTGTCACATGCAAGAAGCTGCTGTGCTGGGGAGATTCTCTGATACTGATTGTCTGTGCACGAATAATCACACTTGCATCTTCCAGGGGGTGTGGCTTCCTTCCTGCATATATTTTGCTGTGGATCTTTGTGACCAGGGCCCAGTAAAATTGGGATTTCAATGCATCAAATTCTTTCTGTGGCACATCTGAATTTCTTATTCCCACTGAAAGGTCAGATTGGGATGACACGATTCCAGCACCCTTGAGGCATCCAGCAAAGATCTCTGTTGAATCCTGTAGAGCTCCAGGGCTTCAGGGCAAAGACAACCAGCCTGTTATCTCTACTGTCTGACAAGAGTGTGATGTGAAATAAGTCAGTTTATTTACTTGGACCACTTCGACCAAGATCTCTGCCCACAACTATGTCACCATTCACCACTGTTGTTTGGAAAGTTCTACATTCAAGGACATAAAACCAGAAATATGAGATGTTGCTAAAAATTACCATGCTACGTCAGTGCAAAGTCACACTCTGTATCTTCAATAGCTTGAACCAGCAAATACTTAGGAACTCTCAATAGATGGTCAAATAATTAGTACTTACTTCCTTTCTCATGGTTTTATGGGACAGGACACGTAATCCTGCCAACTCTGGAAAAGCAGCTGGTTGATGAACGTGAAAAATCAAGTTCCTACAAGGTTTGTGATGGCTATCACAATTAAGCATTGCAAGCAATTATAAAGTTATTGAAGTAGATTGACTGCACAGCAGCTAATCCTAAATATTAATTGATTGGCTGAAATGTTCAGAAAAAGTGAGTGATTTCAAGTGTTAGATTCCAGGGTTTAGCCTGAAACTTCATGGTAGAGTAAAAGGTGGCTGGCATTTAATGAAAGTCAGCTCTTCTTATGGTCTGTAGAGTCAGGCATCTGGGAAGTGAGGCATTCAAACTTGGTCATGTCAGAATTGTGTTCACTGGCTATTTAATTTGTATTTTTATTTCTAATTTAAAAAAAAAAAAAGAGAGTGAGAAAGGAGAATAGATTATGAGGACATAAAAATGTAACCATGAGACCAAGCTTTCCTGAAATTTGAAATACTACAGGGACTGTTTATCCAGAGTTGACTGCAAAAGAGGACTTGGTGGATTCATTTCTCATGCACACATCTCTGTGTCCAGTTCTGGACTCCTCAGTACAAGACAGACAAGGAGCTACTGCAGAGGGTCTGGCAGAGGCCACATTAGAAGACTGGAGTATCTCTTTTATGATGAGACTGAGGAAGCTGGGCCTGCTTAGTCTAGAGAAAGATCAGAGGTGATCTCATTAATCCATATCAATGCTCAAAGGTGGGTGTCAGAGGATGGTGCCAGACTCTCTTCAGTGGTACCCAGTGACAGGACGAGGAACAAAGGCCATAAACTAAAACACAAGAAGTTTCACCTCAGCATGAAGAAGAACTTCTTTATGTTGAGGGTGGCAGAGCACTGGAACAGCTGCCCAGAGAGGTCTTCCTCTCTGGAGACATTCAAAACCTGCCTGGTATGTTCCTCTGTCACCTGCTCCAGGTGACCTTGCCTTGGCAGGGGTGTTGGACTGGGTGATCTCCAGATGTCCTTTCCAACCCTGACTATTCTGTGATTATGTGATCTCCAGCTATCATCTCAACACAATGCTGGGGCTCCTGAGCTTACAGTGGGAATTCATGGCAAAGTATAATCTACATCAGGGCTGCAGAAGTACATCCTTGTTGTTTGCACTGTGCTTTTCCTAATGTTTTTTAGGGCCAGAGTTGAAGCTTCTCCTTACCATCAGGGTCTCAGTGCAGAGATGGATGGATCTCCCAGGACACATCCGCTTGACAGCTCACACACCATCTCTGCAGCACAAGCACTGGTCTTCACACATTTTTCTTTTTGCAGCTGCTGATGCACAGGCACTTGTACCCACTGAACCAGCCTGTAAGTGTGCAAAGCCTCAAGGTCTCCTTATTCTAGACTTGTTATTAAAAGAACTGATGTGTTTAACAATTAAACTGAAAATTTGAAATAGAAACCAGAAAATTTGTAATCTGCTACTTGCTATTGTGCTACTGAATACAGACAGAGCTTGACGTGAAAAATTGTCCCAAAAAGGAAAAATCTACATTAATTTGTATAATGTAGCTTACACAGTTAGCTTCTGGAATGAACAAGATGTTAAGTCAGAGCAAGGAAAATGGTGAAAAGCAGTATTACACATTATATTGGTACGTAACATCTGTAGTGCTCAGGGACATTGAACTGTATGTTTAGATAAAGCATTTGAGATACAAATCCCTCTCCTGCTAAACTGATAATTTTGGATTTGATCAAAATTTTGTGCACACAATAGTGGCATTTCCAATAAAATGTGAATTCTTGGCTTCATAAGAAGCTGTTAGCCATATTTTAATTTCTAGCACTTCTTGATTAATCTACCTACTGAATGGCAAACCCACAATCTTTCTAAAAGTTCTTGGTTGGAAAAACATCCCACCTCATCCATTTATCTATAAATCACTTGATGTTATTTAGGCAGTAATCTCAAAAGGCTTCCTATGTATGAGGAAGCATTAGGCCATCTCTCAGGGTGTTTATTACTGCAAATCAAGTTAGTATCAAGCTATTATTATGCTCACATGTGACACATAGTGGGCTGCTGTATTGACAAATGAGTTTAAACCAACCAAAGTAAACATGGCGTTGCCCCATCACTGTTTGCTATGAAGATACGGAATGCTGATGTCCCAGGGTGGGAGAAAATCCACTTGCAGAGATTTTTTTTCTTTTTTCTGTTTACCAGACCCAAGAATATTGAAAGTACTTTACAGGACATGTCAAATTTCTGGTCTTTCTTAAGAAACTTCCAACCTAATTTTAGGTGAGCATTAATGAGCAAGAGTAGGAAATCAGTAGGGAAATAATGAGGAACATAAAAATGATAAGCAGAGAAATGGTAAGCTCCATGTCCATGCTTAGTTTGAGTGCTGGATTTAAGTCTAGAATTGTCAGATAAAACATGTCATACAAGGAATAGTACTTTGGGTTCTCCTATGCCCTTCCATGATGTTACCTGTGGAATAACAAACTAGCAGGAAAGTATAGGGAGCATTTGCCAAAGAAGCATGGGGATATTGATTGGTAATAATGATAGCACCTCCCAGTCATTTTTCATAACCTCATTTTTTCAAAGTAGAACCTCCCTGAAATATAATCCTCCTCTCATTACCAGAGCATTCACGATCTTCCATATTCTGCCATGCAAACAGCACAGCCTTTTATGTCCTCCCACAAGCTTACCCTTCATCTTCACTTCCTCCCAGACCAGCTCTTTGTCTCCTACAACCACCCCTGGCGTTATGTCTCCTTTTGTGCTGCCCTCTTTGCTTGACACTATCAGGTGACTGGTATTCGCTTTCCCCTTCCAAGAAAACTCTGCCTGCTGTACAAGGTGCTCAAGCCATCATGTTCCACGTTACAGTGTGCTGCTCCTCCAGGTTTCAGGAGTGTTGCTGCAGTCAGAGAGCTCTCAGCATCCAGTGTGGCGAGACCATGCTGGGGGGTACCACAGTCCTTTTCATTCGGGTTATGCTGATATAAACAACACTTAGTTTAACCATCAATAGAAACAACGGGCTAATTACTATTCCTTCTAATACTCCTCATTCTTCCCCCTATATAATTTCAGAACCGATTCTATTATTTTAATGCATCAATCACCTTTCACACTTTCACAGAGGAAGAACAATACATTGCTCATCCCTTGCCCAGTGCTGTCTATTTCCACTGTTGGACACCTCTACTCTTCTACCTTTCAAAGCCTTCAGCCTGTTCTCTGATACTCTACCTAGTGAAGGGAGGAAGCAGGATGTTAACTTTCTTACTTCCATAATTGAGGGTATATGGGTGAGAAACAGAACCTACTAAATACTTATGTAATTAAATGAAAGGTATGTTTACCCATTCACACTAAAACCACCAACACTTATTAAAAAAGAAGTCCAAAGCAGGAGATGGTTCATCCTGCCTAAACCCCATACAGGTTCTGGTACCTCAGAGAACCCTGGCTGCCTCAGGCAGGTCCCCACTTAGTGCTCAGAGTCCTTTAGGGGCCATGTGCCATGCGTGTCAGACACGGGACCAGAACAGCAATGGGATCCCTGGGGATTATATATCTCACCAGTGCAGCAGCAGGTTCTGACTGGTTTGGCTGGAAAGGACTCTTGAACCCAGTTAGTATGGACAGTCAGGTTATTATTTAGCTGGGTGGTATTGTGGAGCTGTGGGTGTGGGTGTGAGTTTGTATTTGTCAGAGGCAGGCGAGAGGTGCCGGTGTAGTTAGTGAAGGATTATATATAAAATACAGCCCATGCAGTCATGCTGCACATGCTGTACACATCCGTGGCAGGAGTGGACGACCTAGAACACTGTGTCATAGCACAAATGCCTCTTCTTACAGGGTGTAAATAGCACTCTTGCTTCCACAGATTTCCATGGATGCCAAGGACAGAGGTGTCCTTTGAGTGAACTCACAAACAGAGCACCCTCCTCTACCCAAGGCAAGCGAATATCCTTTTGGGAGACTGAGAAGGCCCATAAACCTCCAATGGCTTGGGCCGTCTGGAAGAAGGCACAAAATTAAGTTCTGGGTTTGAGTGTGAGGGCAGAGCAGAAGAGCGGGAGCTGGCTTTACCAAAGCAGACTGAAACGCCTCCAGCCTAGATCCAGGGAGCTTCCTCAGCATGAGGTTTGCATAGGCTCCTAGAACAACCTGTTCTGGTTCCAGCACTCCAGCTTCTGGTGCAGCACCATGTTCACATGAGCTGTGCACAGCCACAAGGGCTTCTCCCTGCTCTGCTGCTCTGGGATGCCTCCTGTATGGGCATTTCCTCTGGGACCGCTTGAGTCTCCTATATATTTTTAAAGGGCCAAAGATCATAGGATCTGGAAGACCAAAATGCATAAACAGCACTCAGTTCTTTAAACATTCAAAGCACTATATAAACATTATTGAAGCTTCATAAGATGAGGTAGGTAAGCATTATCTCCCTCTCAAGGTGTGGTGAAGCGACTTGGCCGAGGCCGGAGGCTGAGTCACTGGCAGAGCAAGGTTTACTATCCACATCTTTTTGAAATGGTGTCTCCTGGGCTGCTGGTGAGAGCAGCATGTGGTCAGGCAGTGCAGGCAGCCTGGCACCACAACCAACCAGCGTCCCCACTGCCACCATGGGGAAGCCAACTGTGGGGTTACCATACTCCCCACCCTAAGGTTACAGGGCGTGAGGGCCTTTCAGCTCACCCCAATAACATGGCTCAGAAACCTCCATGAATTAGATTTCATTGCCAGTTTGTCAAAGCACAGGGTGCCCTTCCTCCCTGTTAGCTGTCCAACACCTCTGAACATGAGAACCTTCTTCACGTTTTTCAGTTCTGGCTTCTTAGTCCTTCCCTTCTGAAAGCAAGGTCGGGAACATTCAGGAGCAGAAAGCGACCTCTGGAAAGGCCAGTGCTCCCCAATGGTGGCTCCTCAGGGCACCTGAGGAAACAGCAGCAGTGCTGTTGGGATACTGGGGGAAGATGGGGCAAACCCAGGCACTCATGCACAGCAGGGGGTTTCTCATGTCATTTCTAAAAAAAACCCGGAAACTACACTCAAGAGAGTCAGTCTGGCAATGAACACTTCCAGAAATGGGTACCCGCGCTACCCTTCAGGGGGGCTGGACAGCACATGGAAACGCTGCCAGCTCACCCAGGGATGTCAGAGGGCTTTTGTAGATTGCCTTCTCATCTCAGAGAATATTGGCCGGTGGGGAAAAAGGAAAAACACGGCTCTGAATCCCGGGGATGGCAGGCAGGAGAGCAGACCTTAGGCCTGCCGGGGAGCCGGCTGGGTGGGAAGCGGCCATGCTCGCCAGGCGCGACGCCACAAGCACGGATCCCGGGCCAGGCCGGGCGTTCACACTGCGGCGGTGAAATCCCCCGGAGAACGTGACGTGCCGGTTTAAGGCTTTTTTGTTTTGTTTTGTTGTTTTGTTTTTCAGGGCTGCCAGCCAAGCGAGGGGGGCCGGGAGGGTGCGAGGGCAGGCGGCCCGTCAGCGGCAGCGCCTGTCGGGAGGGCGCAGGGTGGAGTCTCTTACTCAGCCCCCGGAGCCACCTCCAGCTTCGGCGAAACCTGTCGAGCAGTTTCCCCCGGTGGCAGGGCGGAGGGCAGGAGGGCGGCGGGAGAAGAGAGGGAGGGAGGAAACGCGCCGCCTCGGAACAGGTTTGTCCTTCTCTACCTGCTGACGTTCGGCCGCCCCAGATGATGGCTGGAAACAAAACCGCCCCGTCAGTGCGAAGGCAGCCTGGAAAAACTGGTCGTGTGAGGGGCGAGGGCAGCATTCCTGGCTGCCGCGCAGGGGACGGCTCATCACCGCGAGGTACCGCGCGGGTATAAAAGGGCCCCGCACGACCAGGCGCGGCAGAGGGGCGGCCGCGGTACATGGGTGGCGGGGAGCGGCCGCGGACGCCCGGCCCCGGCTGCCGCCGAGCTGCGGCCCCTCACGAGAATGGCTTTTTTTGTTTCGTTTCGTCCCTTTTTAACTTTTTTTTTTTTTTTTTTTTGTTTGTTTGTTGGTTTTTTTTTTTTTTTGTTTTGTCCCTTTTTAATTTTTTTTTTTTTTTTTTGGTTGGTTGGTTGGTTGATTTTTTTTTTCTTTCCACTTTGTAAAGAGAGCGTGTTGCCGTCAAGCTCTCCCAGCCCCAGCGCAAGGCCGGGGATGCTCGCGGGACGGTGGCCATCAGTAAGTGGCGGCGCTGAGCGAGGAGTGCGGGGCGGGCGTGCCGGGCCGGGCCGGGCCGGGCGCTGTCCTCGGGCGCTGGAGCCGCCCGCCCGCCAGTCCCGAGTGTTCTGTCTCGTCCCCAGGTCCGCCGCGGCGAAAGGAAGAGCCAAGCCCGGGGCAGGAGCGGGCGGGAAGCTCGCCCCCGCCCCGCTGCGCTCCCCGCGGACCCTCAGCCTCCTTGGTGCAGTGGTTCTTAACAGTTCAACAGTTCTCTAGCATAATTGTGAAATGTTTAGGACCACTTGACCAGTGAGGCCCGGGCATCGGCCGGCAGCGGCGGAGACCTGGAGCGACCCGGAGCGGGGGAGCCGCGGGGCCGGCCCCGGGGAGGAGGAGCCGGAGCCAAAGCCGGAGTCAGAGCCGGGGGCCGGCGGGAGCGGCCCGGCCGGCCCGGCCCCGTAGCACCTGGGACGGGCGGCGAGGCCAGGGAGGGCCGGGCTCAGGACCCGCCGCTGGCCGTGGGTCCCGCTCCGGGGATGGCGGAAAGAGCAAAGACAGTGCAAGTGCTTAAAAAAAAAAAGGTTATTGTGCGTCCTGTGGGAACCGAGGAGTTTAATAACTTAAAAGGAACAGGTAGAATAAATCCTGCTGCTACAGCTGCTGTCAGCTGGCTGTGCTAGAGGCAGGCTGATACACTTACTGCATGACCATCTGTTCTCTCCTTTATCCGCACCATACACTCAGATGCACAGCTTAAAAAAAAATCAGATTGACTCTCTAGGCTGCATTCTCCAGAGGCTTCCCACCTTTCCACTGGTAATAATATGCAAGATGTATTCAGTGATAGCTCTTCTTTTGTCTTTGAGTGCCCTTTTACTTAGGGCAGTGTAGCATTTGTCTTGTGCTGTTTTATTCTGTATTTTCTATGTGTACACTTATTGCAGGCAGCTAAAGGACTACCTGGACTTTCTGTCCTAACTTCGTTGAATTACTTCAGAGGATGTCTGCTTTTAGGGCATTGGTGGCCTGGCTTGAAGGTCTGTGGACTTAATCAGATGGACCTTAGTGAAAATGCTGGACCTTTCAAAATACAGCTGAAGAATTAGATTTTTTTAAAAGAGGAGGGGAAAAAAGTCTGAAAACTGCAATTCTGACAACATTTTATTTTTCTTATAGAATTGTAGCTTTGTAAATGAGAGGTTCTTCCTACCTTGTGCTCATTCTTCTCACCCCTATCCCAAGTATCAAATTGAAACTAGAAATGTAATAGGTTTCTTTTTTCTTTTTCTTAACTTGCATTTAAATAAAAAAGGCAATAGACTAATTTATAAAATCGAATTTTACTGCTTTAAATTTGACCAAGAAAACTTAGTGACCCTACCTATGTGTATGTTTTAAACCTTTAAACGTAACAATTTGTATACATGTATTCTCGTCATCGCTTCTGTGGAATTCTGTTTGCTCCAAAAATGTGCCATCTGGCATGAACATGAGGTGCATGAGTAAACCTGCAGGGGATTCTGCCCTTACTGAAGTCAAGAGGAGTTCTGATGTCTGCAGTTGAGCTGTGATCTTCAGAAGAAGAGCTTCCAGGAGTAGCTGGAAATATTTGAAGAGTAGGCAAGCCTGATGCGTAAAAATGCTTCTTGGGGACAGCCTAGGAAAAGCATGATTTTTACCTGCTGCTGTAACTCAGAACAAGTTAGGCAAGGTTAATTACAGCATAATAGGGTTTAATTTAGCTGGGAATGAGGGTATGGTGACTCCTAGCAGTGTTTCTCAAACTGCAAGGCTGGCCTCCTTAGGCAAGCTTACACAAGCCCAGGGCAAATGGAAAAACACACTTTGTCTGGGACTTGGCAAACACAGAACCCCCACATCTATTAATGATGAATTCTCATTTGCCAAGGCAAAAATTGAAATTCTCTCCCAAGGAAAAGATTAACGACCTGTCCCACTTAAGGGTCTGATGATTCAATACCATTCTGTCTGGGTTCTAATATATGGTGCTCATTATCACAATGTCTGAGCACCTCCCAAATAGTTAAAAAGTAATACTAGTGTTCTGAACACACAGTTCTCATTAATTTCAGTGGGTGTTGTGGATGTTTAAACAGAGCTGAGCCCTGAAGAGTTGAAAATAGACTTGCAAAACACACTGTGAGTTAGATCCACAGCTGGCTTGAATCGGCACAGCACTCTTAGCTTCCGTGGAGTTACACTGATTTACACTAGCTGGGATTTGACCCAGTGTTTTTTCTCTCCTGCCTATCTGCAGTTGATAAGTCTGATCCTTTCATCTGGCTCTATCCAAGTTGTCCACTGGCTTCAGCAGAAATACTAACTGTACAAAGTAGGATTTCCTGTTTTGAGGGAATCCTCTTTGTTCTTAGTACAGCTCAAGATGATTCAAGGTTTTTTTCCTGTGTTTGAGTGCAATGTGCCCTGAAAAAGTTTGGAAGAAACTTGTTTGATAAGGGGTAAGGAAAGAGTTTGTTTTTTTTAAGGATATTGTTAATCATGCAAACCTGTGGGGGAGGTTCTGCTTGCACAGAGACAAGATCTTAATGTCTTGTAGTGGGTTGTCCATGTCAAGACAAACCTCTCCTGATTGCTTACACAAACTGATGTTTCATTATAGTCCATTGCTGAAACTGGGGAGTGTCACAACGTTGCTGAAATGCCTCTTCTATGTGTGTTTTATTCTGTGACATTTTTAAGGAGTGTAATCAGGTTGACTTCTAACCATTGTTTTTCCTCTCCCAGACTGGGTGAACTCCTGATGACAGGCTTGTAGTTTTCATAAGCTGGCAGTAAGCCATGTGGATGAACAAACAAACAAACAAAAATCCCAACAAATTCGCAATGAAAACCTCTGGGCAAACAGCCCTTCCTTGTGATATTGTCTAAGCTAAGGAGAAGCCTGAGGGGATGAAGGGAGGAGACTTTTCTGCCAAACTTAGTAAAATGTTGCCCTGCAGATGCAGAGCATGCCTTTAGCTCTTACTATTAAAGTCCCAGACAATATTTCCGTTGCTTATCACTGGAATCTTGGCCTTTGGATAATAACATTTAATTTTTTTCCTCCCTTTTAGAATGAATAGCAAAGCTATTATGACCAGACTGGAAGGATAGGTGGATTAAACCTTCTGGTTTTGGACTAACCTCTGGACTAAGGAGGTCTTTCTTACTGTCTGCTCTGCCCAAGAAGAGGAAGTAGAAGCACATTCTTCCCTCCCCACCCTTTTCTGTAGGCTGCTTAATGCTTTGGCAGCATCCTGGAGTTTCAGTGCACACATGAATACGCTGGGTGGGATGCTGATTGGTCAGAGATTCAGGTAGCAACACCGAGTGAAGTATGCATTCAAATCAAATTCACATTTGAATTAAGAAGGAACAACCTGGAATGCACCTATCTTTGTAATCTACTGAATAATGCTCCTCTGCACAGAAGCAATCTAGATACTGGTGCTTCTCAGCTAGTGAGTAATGCTGTAATCAGGGCATCCTAGGCATCATACTTAGGCATCATACTTACATTCTTGAACAAGAAGAGTTGCATCTCTGAACAAGGTAGTTGCATCTCTAGAACTCCTTAAAAATAACAGTAAAGTTGTTTTATGAAAAACGAATGCCAAGTAAACCGTATGTATAGATATCAGTAGGAAGCATTCACGGAGGGGATTTATGCTTAGCTTCTGGGATTGTACTTGCAGTGTTGTTCACACAATAATTTCCGTGCTGAGTCCACACATCCACCACTTTTAAGTATCAAAAATTCTTAGGCCTGATCTGACCATTTGCTTTATTGATCTGGGGGGACACAAAAAGCTCACCCCCTACTGGAAGCTTCCAATCATCTAGGCATGGACTGATGACCATTCAGCCTGTATAAATTAGTGTATGATCTTCCATTTCTGTGTAGCTATACCTGCTTACCCCGGCTCAGGTGCAGGTCTTGAAATTTTTTCTCCCTGCAAGTAATTTTCTGCTCTAAACTGATGATGAAAAATGCAGATTATTTTTGAAAAATGTATTTTCCAAATACAGTTAATTGCCCATATCAACAGTAATAGCATCCCCATAAGATAAATGGGGTGTCAAAGTCTGTGCTTGGTAACAATGAAGGCATGATTTCTTTGCTAACTGGTTTGGTTTTGGTTCTTTTCTTTAACAAAAAACTGTCTGACACCCTGTGATTTAGAATTTGCATGATGCTCATTTTAAGGGTATTAATAGTATCCAGCAATCTCTGAGAATAAAATTATTCAGTTGCTACAGTATTTGTGGGAGTCCAGGGTGAGAGAGGTGGTGCTGGGTTAACAGTTGGATTTAATGACCTCAAAGTCTTTTCCAACCTAAACAATTCTGTGATGATGTGAGTGCTGGTGATCATCTCACTAACAGAGATCAGTGATTTACATCTCCCTTTAGCTTACATGGCTTCATGTCATCTTTTTTATGTTCTTAGATAGATCCAGCTCACAGATAATAGTTTTTGGTTTGGGTTTGGTTGGGGTTTTTTGGTTTTTTTAAAATGATATTTTGGAATACCAGTAAAGGAAATGGCTTTTGAAAGCACTAGTTTCTGCCAAACATATTGGCAAGGTGTAATATCTACTGTTTGAGCTTGTTTTTTTCCCCTCCTTTTTTTTGTGACATCTTTGAGTCCCATGAGGTAGAGGTGTAGCTGTATTTGTAGCTGGAGTTGTGTTCTGCCCATTTACCTTTTGTTGGACACTTGGATACTCACCTGAAAAAAGAGGTAAATAAAATTTCTAGTTGCCTGAAGTAATTATATAGTTAGTGCAGACAAATGGCCATTCTCAGGTGTGATTCAGCTCATCACCTTAAACTGGATGGCTGAACTAAGTGAGTCTCATTCTACCCTAAAAGTACCTGTTTCTCTTAGTTTGCCGGAAAGTGGGGCAGCATCACTAAATCACCTACGAGACTTACACATTGTGGACCATGGCAACTTAAACCCCCTGAGAGTCCCTCCTCAGCCTTAGTCCGGTACAAACCCTGTAGCTGTTCTGCTCCATCAGATATGTCCATGTAGTTCCTCAGCTGCCGAGGTTTATGTGAATCACCTTTTTTCTTGCTTCTTGGAGTGCAGCGGGAAGCAATTTTTAGAACGGGCACTAAAATTAGAAATAATTCAGTGACACTTTTATAGTAGCCGCATGCAGGAGTGCTTGTTCCGTAGTAGTTTAACCTTCACAGTATCATAAAACAGCTGTAGAGCTGGCTTTGGTGTCAAGATGAAATAAATTTATAATAATGTTTAGTTACCACATTTCAAGAGCCTTACACAGAGCTATTTCTGCCAGTAGCTTTTTTCCTGACTTCATAAGAAATTGGGACTGGGAGAACTGGCGTAAAAGCAAAGCCCTAGCTGGATTTTTGGGGGTGGGGTTTTTTTTAATAATTTTTTTGTCCTAGCAACATTATTCATAGCTGATCTGGGTTAATACCCAAAATGTAGTATATTGGCCCTTTCTTCACTTCAGGCATTTTGAATCTATTCTTGCAAATGTCATCTTTTCTGGGTCTTTCAGCACAGCCAGCCTTATGAACCTGTTCAGTGTTGATGGTTCATTAATTGCTCTGGTGTTTTCATCCCAACTACCTTATTAGCTTATTTTGTTAGATGTTTTTTCCCCAAAGGCTGCAGCTTCAGGGTTCATGTGATTTAAAGACAACTGAGAATCTTTATTTAAGACAGTTCCTAGCTCCCACTGTGGCAGAAGAGTCTGAAATAGTAATCTGACGACACAGAAATGCTGAGAAACTGGTAAACAAATGGAATTAAAGCCATTTTTACTCTCGTGATTTTTGTTGAAGGGTGGGGATGAATGATTCATTATGTCCTCTTTTTTTCTTTCATTTTCCTAATACTTGGAATCGGCAATATTGCATTGTAATAAGCCTCTAAAGATGTTCTCTATTAATATTATGACATCCAAACAGAAAGCCAAATCTTTTCTCTTTCACATGGGCTTAAACCCAGAAAAACACCAGTTATTTGTGTACACCGATGGAACAGAATAAACAAACAGAAGATGCTAAAACTGCTACAATGATCTGTGCATTTGTCATTTCAGGTAAAACCAGGGATTACCAATCCCAAATTCTGTCTTGCCCAGTCTGTGTTTTGCTGATCTATTACCAGGTCAGAAGGCTTGTGAAGTTCGATTGGCACACAGAAAAATTACTTTTGATGAGCTATTGAGAAGGGCAGTTTAAATTCTGGCAGCAAGAGATATGAAAAGAGGTTCCCTTGATGACTCTATTGCCTGGGGACAGAATTCATAAGCACCTGGCTCCATGCAAAGGAGGATTTGTTGCAGGAATAAGTGGCTCTGTGCACCACAGCCTTTCTCTTTCCAATGTCTTGAGCTTCTTTCTGGATTTTTCTTCTCTGAAGATCAGCTTCCTCAGGAGTATGATGACTTCATGAATCATGTTCCCTTTAATCTCCCTGATAGATGGACAAGATCTAAAAGGTGATTTAGAATTAGGAGGAGGTCAGACAGGATTTTTATTTCAGTTTGATCCTTCTCCCCTCACTGCAGCCTGTATGTAAACTTGCCTCATCAGGCCACACTCTACTGTGCCACATTCACACAGCTTAATGTGGACTCAGCAGAGCTGTGCACGTTTCTTTGGGACCACTGTTGGCTTCATACCTCAGCAGCACAGTGCCAACTACTAAAGGTCAAAGTGGTGGCATCCCAGGCTCCCTCTAACCAGATTCAGATGCACAATTGTAAAAGGGAGTTTTGTGCTCATGTCAAATTAAAGAATAGTGTTTTATTGTTTTCACAGACTTGAAGTTTATAAGGCCAGTAGAGGATATTCACATGACACCAATTTTAGATGGCATGTGTGAGAGGATTATCTTCCCAGACATCTCCAAAGGGAGGACAGAAGACTGTAGGAAGGCTCCTGGACAGAATCCCCTTTGCTATAGAGGGAGTGTAGAAGACCCACTTACATCAAATGCATGTCAGGAGGCAGTGTGAATGCCTTCCATTGGGATAATCTAGTTCCTTCTCTTTCATAACACTGCTAGTAGGACGTCCTTGGAATATTTATGGTTTGGAGTGGAACACATCTTTAACAAGGACATGTGGTCCAATTGAAAAAATAAGGCAATTTCCAGACTCTAAAATAAACAGGAGATTCATCACATATAATAATGCTGTTCACGTCTTCCCTCTCTATTTTTCTTTCCCTAGTAAATACAAACATATTTTTCCTGGCTCTTCTTATGCATTCCATTTGATAATGAGGGTTTAAAGAAAAAAACAGAGTGACCACACTACTTTAAAAACAAGCACTGGATTTTTATGTTTGTGCAGACTGTGTATTAAGGACCTAATATGCCAGGAGAGGCCAGCCTCCTGCAACGTCATGCCTTTCCAGACCCGAAGACTAAATTTAGCACCAAAGTTCATATTTAGACTTAAGTGGTCTAGAAAGTCAACATGTAGGATACTGCATCTTTCAGCCTGTCAGCATCCAGAAACACAGGCATTGCCAGTATTCATGTGCTGTCCAGTACTCATCACATCTGGGCTGGTGTCAGTCTGAACCCATACAGCTGTGACTTTAGATGCTATTTAGTGATGCTATAGTGATCAGCGAACAGTGTTTCTATCACAGAGCCTGTGGACATGGCTCCATGAAGTTATGTATTATTATTACTTGTTATTTATTGATCAATAGAAACAAATCCAGAATGTGTTTGTATAAAACTGTATTTTTTTTTGACAGGAAGAGACAACTAACCTGGCTTCAGGTGGCTTCCTACTGAGAGCAAGTATCAATAGTCTTTGATGTACCACAAGTTCCAGAAAGAGCATAAAGATTATAGTCACCTTTTTATATAGTGTCTCTTGAGAAATTTCCTGAATATAATGGTAATAGTATTCAGATAATAAGTTGCTGCCCATCTTCCTTTAAGAGCTGACTTTTCAGCATGGCTAAGCATTGTGCAAGAGATACCCTTTACTGCTGGTAGCAGCTGCTCTGTCCTGGGACAGAAGTTCACTCAGAGACAAGAGGAGACACCTCTGGGACCTATGTCCCTGTAGCTGCTTTGCCACATTTAGCTGTACCAGCAGTCATATAATTGAGGCAGTTATGGAAAAAAAATAGACTATAAGCTGACCTAATTGTAATGGCAAACCATCCACTCCTGTGCCCCTCCTTCCCATGTGTGGGTCGTTAGTTAAAGAAAAGAAAGTAGCAAAAGGGCCATTAGGTGGTAGCATGTGCTGTGTCACCCTACTTACCCAAGCTGGAGAGAAGATGGAACCACTGAAGTCCCAGTGCCATAGGCTCTACTCTGGATACCTTAGGTCTTTCATTTGAGTGCTTTCAATCATGACTTCTGGGTCACTGATGTTGATGAAATGGAAACTATCATCATCTTAGCCAAGGTAAGTCAGCAGTATAACCAAAGACTTTACTGTTGTCACCATCTCTGTAGGTGTGAATGACTTCTGAGCGGTTGGGACTCTGGGGTGACTATGTGCAACCCTGTATAAACTGGGGTTATTCCTGACTGTGTAATGGAAATTGAGCAAGATCTATTAAGGAGCTGAAGATAATAGGTTACTGTGGGGCCAGGAGAGCTGCTGTGTTGCCAGAGGAGCTGGAAGCTCTTGCTGTTCATGGAGTAGATAAATGATGGCCTGGCAGTGGGTGGATGGGTATCTCACTGCAGGATTGGTGTGGGGAGGTGCTGGCCTAGGGAAGCAGCCAGGCAATGTGTTTATTGTGCTGTACTCAGCTCGTGCTTGTGTGTGTTTGATAAAAGAGGTGGAAGGAAGGCAAGAAGGGGATGGGTGCCCTGGTGTGGGATTTAGTTTGAATCTGTTAGGAAAGGGGTAGAAAAGAAAGGAATATCTTAGGTATTCATTTATTTTGGGGTCTTTTCGAATGAAGGTTTAATTCTTTATCTCTCTCCACCAGTGAGGCATCTTCCTCTGTGTGGAAATGTTAACTTTTTGCCCTTTGTCTTCGCTTGCTCTCTGTTTCCTTCTCTTTTCCCTCTTGTCTCCTTTCATCTTCATGCCTCTTCTTCCTGATTCTGTTCCCCAAATCCCATTCCACTCTTAACTCTTCCTCCAATCCCACCTGCCAGAAGGATCACCAGAGGAGAAAGTAACCTTTGTTGCTCAAAGCTCTTGCTAGATTTTCCAGGTTAGACCCAGTTATGGTTTAGTTAGCAGAATCAGTGAACCAGGGAGATTGCCTCTCCCAGTTATTGTTTTAGTCTTCTGAAGATGTGTGTGAATTCTGTCCTCCCCCACTGGAAACAAACTTTTCCTTTGTTTGAATGATCAATTTGCATCTGTTATGTGATGGACTGTTTGGTCTTGATGTGTTTAGTAGAGCTGGCTGAAAGCTTCTCAGCTATGCAGGAAAAGGAGCCAAAATTTGACACATTATCCCATAAATAGGGGTATTGGCCAGGTGTCTTCTGCAATAGGAAAGAAAATGACTGGGGGAAAGATTCTGGCTTGGTGTCCCTACAGTTGTGGTGGAAATGTGCCCATATGAGAGCCAAAAAGATCATCCCTTTTTCCACAGCAGGGTCCTTTCCTTCTGGCCTGGCTTTCTAGAGCTTTGGCAAAGGGAATAGAGGCACTGGAGCTCGTGGTCATTTGGCCATGTCTGGTTGCCTGCTGCTCTAGACAACTGCTTGCTTTGCCAGTGGCTGTAGCTGGAACTGCTCTTCATTTCCCCCATATTTGTTGACTCCTGGCTCAGAACGGCCCAGAGATACATTGGTAAGCCCATAGGAGCCTCATGTGCCAGTAAAGTATCTGTAGCTTGAAAATATTTGGGTCTGAATGGGTACAGAGGGAGTGCTTTTCCAGTTTAGGGAACCATTTGTAGTTTGAACTGTCATATTTTGCAAGAACCTGTCATCACTTTTTGTGTCATAGGCTCTCCAGCAATGTTTTCCATGTGCAAGACTGATGCTCTCACACTCTCTTTCTGCCTTGTTTCACAGAAAACTGCATCGATTCTCCTTTTCTTTCTCAGGCTGTCAGCGCTCTGACAGTGATTCAGATCTTCACCCTTTCTATCCTAGGACAGAGAAAAGACAATATACAGCAAAAAATTCAAACCTGAGTAACTAGAAAAAGAAGGTTTTTCTGAAGAAGATCAATCAATGAATTGGTTGGTCTAGCCACTTGATTTTAAAACTTCCTTTGTAAAGCACCCTTACACAGGATGAGGTGGAGTGAGGTGGGGAGAGAAAGAAAGAACTATTGATGGTCTGCTGTTTATTTATTGTGACATTGTGGATTGAGAACTGGCTGAATGGCAGGTCTCAGAGAATTGTGATCAGTGGCACAGAATGTGCTGCTGTGTCCAGTTCTGGGTTCCTTAGTACAGGGGAGACATGGAGCTCCTGGAGTGAGTCCAATGGAGGGCAATGACGATGTTTAAGGGACTGGAGCTTCTCTCTTATGAGGAAAGGCTGAGGGAGCTGGGCCTGTTTAGCCTCAAGAAGAAATGACAGAGAAGGGGCCTCACCAGTGTATGTAAGCATGCAATGGGCAGAAACTGGAACACAGGAACTGCCACCTGAACTTGAGGAATAACTTCTTTACTGTGCAGGTGACTGAGCACTGGAACAGGCTTCCGAGAAAGGTGGAAACCCCCTCACTGGAAATATCCAAAAGCTGTCTGGACACAATCCTGAGTAATCTGCTCCAAGCAACCCTGTTTGATCAGGGAGGTTGGACCAGATGGCCTCCAGTGGCCGCTTCCAGCCCAAACCGTTCTGAGAGTCTGCGGAATGTGCTTTTTGTGGGGACCTTTTCTAAGGCGCGGAGCGCACGGCCGCATTCCCGCAGAGCCACGCAGGCATTCCCGGTGTCCCTCGTGCCGGGCGCCGTGTCCCGGAGCCCCCGAGCGCCCGCGCCCCGCTCGGCGCGTGCCGGCCGGTTCCTGGCGGGGCAGCGCCACCTGCCGGGGGCGCCCAGCACCGGCCGCGGCCGGCCCGGGAGCACCGCGGAGGGAAGGATGATGGATGGAGGGATGGAGGGATGGATGAATACTCGCTGGTGTGTGTCTTTCCCCGGGTTTGGCAATCCAGCGCCTCCGGTGTAGTTCTCTTGATTACCACTGCCCTTCAGTCAAAAAGTTCCTGCCTGTTCCTGCGAGTGGTATTTGCTCTGAGGAGCCACATGGTTGATGAAATATAATTACCTGCCCTGTTCTGCACCTCTCACTGGCAAACCTCTCTTTTCGGTTGAGAGGCACAATTTTCTCTTTTCAAAGAAATATATTTTACAATATAATTTGGGAAATTGAGTCTCTCTGCTTGGTTAAAGGATGAATAAGGTGCTCAGCTTTGGTTGGTGCCATTAGAAAAATGCACCCAAGACTTGATGTGGTGAAGGAACTAAAACAGCAACGTCTCCAGTAAGTAAGCACCGTTAATGCGAGCTGAGCAGAGATACAAGACGAGGCCACACTGAGCTCTCTGTAGCACATTTTTTGACTCTGTTGCTTAGGATATAATCTTCATTGTGTAGGAGAGGATGAGAGGAGGAGGCTGCACTTCCAGGCTGTAAGCTTCAAATGCTTCTGCTGTGCATGGCCAGCAAAGCTGAATCTTTCTGCTGCGGCTCCTTGGGTATTCTCATGTTTGTTGTGATGCTATTTTACCTTTGATGGAAATATGGTTGTGTAGATGCTTGCTTTTTAATCGAGTCTTTTGTCACAAAGCAGACTGTCTCTGGGAATGCCTCCATGTGCACCATAGTGGGTAGATGGGGAACTCTTTGATTAAGGCTAGAAGTCAGGGCTGGTTTGTTCCCTTTTTCTTTGCCCTCCCCCCCCGCATGAAGGCTCCCCTAGTTCCCGTTTGGTGCCCAGGATTCTCACAGCCCTACGAGAGGGTTTCCCAGCCATCCGGAGTCGCTCTGCTAATGTGAGGAGGAGGAAGAGGAGGACACTTGGTCAATGCCAGTTTGCACCCCTGCAGCAGCTCCGAGTTAGCCTGTGGCACCCTGCAGCTGGTCAGCGTGGGGTTGCTGCCTTGTTTAAGGAGCCGGTGGTTTTCCTTGCTTCTCGCGCTGCTTGTGTGGGCTCAGTAATGCAAACCTGTCACGGGAGAGAGCAGAACAGTCCTCTGAGCTCCCGCTCCTGCAGGAGCGTCCATCACCATCCATCCCCTGCAGCCCGCGCTATCCCTCTGCCAAAGCCACAAAGACACTGAACCACAGCGCCCAGCTTTCACATCTGCCCCTCGCTGCGGCGAAGTCGTGCGGGCATCTTCTCAGTTGCCCCGCAGAGGGAGCGGCCGCCTCTCAGGGCGGCAGCGGGGCCGCTCTCCAGGGTGCTGAACCCCTCCCGCCTCCCCTCTCCAGCCCCGGAAGGCGCAGCGGGCTTCCCGTCCCTCCCGGCAGCATGGAAAGGGGACCAGCCTTGGTGCCCACCCCCCGTACTGCGCAGCCTTACCGGGGACTCCTCGGAAGCGTGTCCCGCACCGAGGGAAAAGGTGGTTCTACAGTGGCCGGCAGAGCACGGAAAAAGTAATCCTCACTCCTACCCTCCCCTTTAAAAACCACCCAACCAAACATTGACAAGAAGGCAGTTGTGGGCTTCGGGATTTTTAGTTTTGTTTATTTTCGTTTTGTTTCTTTGTTTTCCACTCTTCCTACGGGCTGTGGGTGCTCAAATGCATCTGGGCAGAAGTCACTGGAATAGTTTTAGAACCCCAAATCTACAGTGCAAGCAGGACACTAATGTGCCTGGGCAGGCTGTTTCACAGAGGAGATGGTAGCTAGGGCTGAGCATAAGAAGCACCTAGGCAAGCATGTGAGGGTTAAACTGGCATGATTAGGGTGACAAGAAATTAAACGCAAGACCATGGACTGCATACTGTCTATCTTTATGACTTGCAAATTAGAATGGAAATTAAAAAGCTTGAACACAGAGATCCCCACGCCTCCCAGACACGGACAACTGAGCAAAAGATTGTCTGTAACTGTCTTTCATTAAGTGGTGTCAGGCTTTCCTTCCCCTGACCTTCACCAATTGTTTACAGGAGGGTTTTCGATCTCCCGTTGGAGAGAAGAGTCACGAAGAGGCAAGACACCAAGACAGAACAGATCCGAGATCCACTCTGAGCTGCCAAGCCCAGGCGGTGACAGGAGAGCCCTTACACCAAGCTGTTTTACGCAGCCCTCCCTACGAGGCAGGTCACGACCTGGGGCTTACTTAAGCCCCTGCTTTGCTCCGGACTTGTGAGATCCACGTTGTGGCCTGCATTGCCCTAAGGGCAGGCGGGACATGGTCTTGGCACGGCAGGGAGCCCCATTACTGTGGTGGGAGCTGAAAAGGGATCCTGTAGGCTGGGCTGGGCCCCGCAGGACAACAGGTGTGGCAAGGAAGCAGTTAAGATGAGCAGAGGGTAGAGCGCCAGAAAGAGGCACCCAAGCGCAGAGCTGGAAGGAGAGCTACCTAGAGGCAGGACGGAGTTGGCCAGCCTGACTCACCTCGGGGACAGAGAGGAAATCTGCCTCTGGGGGTGAATTTAGCCACTCTTTTCCGTGTGTTCCCCCTGTCGCTTCTTGTGCAGGCATATCCCACCTGCGGAGTCACTGCTGCGGCACTGCAGAGTCACCCCGGAGCTGGTACTGGTATCCCCATAACTGGTGACCGGGAGAGGGCCGGGGGCTTCTCCGAACACCCTCCCCCCGGGCCCCAGGGGTGTCCCAGGCGGTCGGTCCGGCCCTGCAGCTTCAGCCGGGCACCCCCAGGTCTCCGGGGTGGCCGCGTCCCCACCTGCGTGTGAACACGGGCGGGGGAAGGCGGGGGGCTGTGTCGCCGGTTTCACCGATACGATCGTTATTTTCTCCGCAGTCTGCAAGGGCTGAAGTTTCCCTTGATGGTCTCAACTGCCCGCCCCTCAGATCAATTAAACCCAGAGCCGGCCTGATCAACATAAAGGGGACGCCACACAGCAAACAAACCAACCAACCCAAAACAAACCGGCGCCCCCGCGGCTCCCAGGGCCCCCCCGCGCCCCTCGGGCAGCCCGCGGTGGAGAGTGCCCGGGAACGCCCCGAAACCTGCAGCGCCCCGCGGGGAAACAGCTCCCTTTTACCCGCAGGGAGCGGGTCCAGACACCCCCGGAGCCCTCCCGGCTGCCCCGTGGGCCCCGGGGCTCCCCGAGAGGGACGAGGCCGGGGGAAGCCGCCTCCGGGGCGGCGGGGAAGGGGGTCCCCGAGGGTCCTGCTGCCCCCTCTGAGGTCCGGGCCCCTCTTGGTTTGCCTCGGGGCCGGCTTTGAATCGGGCCATGCCCGCCTCCCTTGGCCTCCCTCCCAGCCCGCCCCGCCATCCCTCTCTTTAAAGAACCACTCATTTATCGTGTTTTCCTAATTATGTTTTATTCAGCTATTCATGAGCTATTTGGTGTTCCACTGACTAGGGTTATTCCTGCTCTGCTTTCCTTTCCCTCCCTCCCCCTCTTCCCTCGCTTTGATGTCCTCTTGCATATTATACAAACAAGATCAAAAGCTGCTTTTACCACCCACCTCACACAATATTTGTTACGGGAGAAAGTGTGTTTCGGGTCAAAACGTTGGCTTGTTAGAGAGAGGTACTACCCAGCTGAAACCGGGGGGAGGGAGGGGAGAACGGGAAGGGGGGGAACAATATCAAGTACATGAACTTTAAAGTGAGCCCTATTACCACGTTATTTAAAGGTCTTATCATGTCAGGTATAATACTGAAGAAAAATGTTATGTCGGACAAAATGCTTATATTTTCCTGCAGTTTTAATGAGAAGCTTGCCCTGGGCTATTTCCCCATCTCAGAGGGCAGCAGATGCAAAAAGTCCTTGGGGAGTAGATCTTTGAAATTTCATCAGCATTCATGGGTGACCTAGCCTTTTCAAGCACAATGATAGACATGATAAATCATCTTTGCAATGAATTCTAATTATCCTTTATATGGCCAGGTTGCCTCTCGAAAAGCAGATATCTAACACTTTTCCACATTGCTTCCAGATTTCAGCGAGGGTGTCAAAAGTCTTGTGCCATCCTTCTTCCCTGCTGCTGACCATGTTGTGTGACATTAGCCCTAAACCTCTGAGTGTGCCAGAGTCAAACTACTCTATTAAGTTACACGCTTGCCTGTATTGAACTAAATTTAATTCCTCTCCTCTCTTACCCAATGAAATTATGTGGTGCAGCGTAAGATAGGATTAGAAGTATATCATTATAGCAATTAATACTATAATGCCTCCATGATTAGTGTGCTACATTGAATTTCATGGATTTTTGCTCACTGTTGCCTAGATTTCCCTTGGGTCCTCTAGCCCAAACCATTGTATTCTTAGTAAATTAAATGTGAAATCACAGCAATATACTTAATAAATCCACTATCACCTGTACAGTGTATTAATAAAGGCGTCCAGTGCAACCTGTACAGCGTCACCTTGCAGCCTGAGATGCACACACTTGGGAAAGCCATTTCCCTCGAGATGGGAGCTGCCTGCCATGTCCCTCCTCTCCTGCCCAATTTTCTCTCTGCTTGCAGAGCAGGCCCAGGGGGGCAGAACTGTGGGAGCCCAGCACTGCTCACCCCAAAGCAGGGCATAAGGGGGACGGATTTAGGCTTGTGGCTTGCAGGCAGAATGCCTTGCTCCATGGTTATTTGTAGAAGGGAATGCATTGCAATGCAGTAACCCCACACCATGCTTGGGGACTTGGATGAAATCCCCCACCCAGGGAGGTTCAAGCCTTTTCCCACCTCCCCTCAGAGAAGAGGCGGAGGTCTTAAAAGAGAAGCCTGTTTGAAGTGGCCCTGATGGAAATGGGGTTATTTCAGAGGTACACTAATGGCTGTCTGGTTATCTGCAGCCAGGGCTCTGTGGAGGGGAGATAAGATATTTATTAAGAGACCCATTTTAATGCTCAGGGATCGCTTTCAGAGGGCCCAAGAAAAATGGACTTTATCTAGTGTATTATTATGTACAGTCACCCTGTTGATGTTTTACTTTAGTTTAGACACCATGAATAAAAGGTAATAACTTTCCCTTCAGCTCGTTTATCGGCAAGACACCTGAGGGCAGTGGGGTGGGGAGATATTTGCTTTAATAGGGGTGATTAAAGGAAGACTCTCCAGGATTAGGGGTGAGGTTGGGGTTGCACAGGGACTCTTGGTGCCTGACATTCAGGGCATATTTTAGACCCAGACCTTCCTAGGGACTTTGCCAAGAGTCAGGGAAGAGGGACAAACTGTGGTGGGGAAGGGTGATGTGGTGGGCTGGAGGTGGCATGAGGACAGGGAAGGCCTGGGCTCTCTTTGAGGCCAGGCCAGCATGGTGTGAGTGCTTAAATTTGGTTGGTCTGAAAATGTGGGGGATGGAGACAGATGCCTCAGGCCTTCTCCAGAGCAGGCAACAAGCCTTCCTTTTTCTCTGCTCTTGAATGTTCCCAAGCCAAGGTGGGAAAGACTCCAATGCGTGGGAAACACTCCAATGCATGGGAAATGACATTTCATGCTTCTGGTTCTAGTGATGGGCACTGTTCTATCTCATGCTGAACACCTGAGCTGAGAGCCTCGGTGGGGACACTTCTTACCCGGACTGTTGATGTCCATACCACCATTTTGCCTGAATAGTTTTTCATTCTGCCCTCCTCTTCACCCACTTCTTCCTACTCCCTTGGTAATGTGACACCTTCCAAGCACGGGATCATCTGTGGCAGGGGAACATCCCACTTGCGCAGGGGAGGGTGGTGGAAGACTTTGAATGCATAGTGGTGCACAACAAGACAGGAGGCTGGGACAGGGTTGGTGGGGGGTGAGAGGGTGAGTCTGGGCAAGATGGCCCAGGGATTAGTGCAGACACTATTCCCAGATGGGTTCAGGGACCAGCTAACACACTGGCTCATCTCTGGTCTGATATTTGGACATCAGGAAGGGATGCAATGAGGAGCCAAACAAATCCTTGCACCTTTGCTGTAAGCATCTCACTGCTCCCATCCTCCTCTCCTCCCTCCCAGCACTGCTTGAGTTTCTGCCCGTTACATCTGTACACCTCGATCCTACAGACACACCCATTAACTCACTTCCTTCATCTAACACACACAATCATCATCAGCTGGAAGCCCAGAACAGACAACTGAGTAAATTCAGAATTAAAAAAACTATGGTGTCCTTTCGTGGCCATAGAGACTTAAGACTTCTCTCTTCTCTCCCCTTCCTCTATTTCCTTTTCTTTCCTCTTTCCCTCCCTTCTCCCATTCCTCAATTCCCCTTCCCCTTCCTCACCTCTATCTCTCCTTTCCTCCTTCCTTCCCCACTCCCCTGCAGCCGCCACCGTCCCGTAGCTCCCTCCCGACGTGCCGGGCTCCGGCCGGGGCCAGGCTGCGGGGCAGGAGCTCAGCCCTGCCCCGGACGCAGCTGCGGGTGGCAGCAGCGGGCCCGGCTGCCCCCCGCCCAGCAGCACCCGGTGTCCGGGCAGGGCGGCCGGCGCGGAGCCGGGATAAACAGATTATACAACTCCCTTTCACTGCAGGCTATATGAAGCTGCATAATGCCTTTGTCGGGGGGGATTATTTGTGTAGCGGGAAAGTAGGCGGGAAGGGATTAGCGCTTTGCCCGGAGCCCCCTCCCCGCTTCCATCCATCCCGCCTGCCCCGATGGGACGGGCGGCTCCTCAGCGGGAACCCCCGAGCTCTGCCCGGCCCCCGGCCTGGGACGGGCGGCGGAGGCGGCGGCCGAAGTGGCAGCTTGCAGGGAGGGCTGCCCGATTCGGGAGCATACATCGGGCACCTGTGTCTCGGCCCCTCGATGAGAAGGAGCTCGCTCCCTCCTGCCGTCCTCACCCACTGCAAATACAATTAAGCAGTGGGGAGAAAAGAGGGGGAAGTTTTCTGGAGGAGTCAAAGGCTGCGTCCCTTCTGGAAAGTGCTTTACCTCTGCTCCCTCAGGCTTTCCTTTTTTTTTACCTTCCCCATTTATTTATTTATTTATTTTTTGTGCGTGTCTTTCTTCCCTCCTAAACTGACTTCACTGGCAGCTTTTCTCTCCTTGCGCTCACCCCGGAGGAGGAGGAGGAGAAGGAGGAGGGAAA
>VZTI01004555.1:1159570-1187234 GCA_013397865.1 Struthidea cinerea | reverse complement strand
TTTTTTTTTTTTTTTTACTCGCGAGGAGGGTGGGAGCAGCGTTTCATCCGCGTCCCGCGTTGCTGAGCTGTGCTGTCTCCGCAGGTGGCGGAGGGGAGCGCGGCGCGGGAGCTNGAGGGAGCGGGAGCCGCCGCAGGGGCCGAGCCGCGGCCGCTGGAGCGGGCGGCGGCCGGGGGCTGGTGCCGGAGCTGCCAGGCGCAGCTGGCCGAGCTGAAGAGGCAGGTGGCCCGGCTGGCTGCCGGCGGCTGCCCGCCCAACGCCCCGCCGGTAAGTGAAGCGCCAACACCGCTGGGGGGTTGTGGGGGGACGGGGACGCGGAAGCCTGGCCCCGGCCCGCACGGGGTCACAGGTACATCCCCAAAGGATTTGGGAGGGGAGCGTGGCGGCAAAGCCGGAGATTTCCAACCTAGGAGGGTTCTTCAAAAGTTCAAGGATTTCTCGTCCCGGACTTGCACGAAAAAGCGAAACCGTGCGGCTGGACGCTCACCCGCTGTTACAGCCGCCGGCTGGCAGAAACAGTTAAAAGTAAAATTGGGAGTTTGGGAAGAGGAGCGAAAGAGCTGAGGAGCGGCTGTATGTTCGCCGTCCGGGACGTGCCCTCGGGGCCGCCCTAGAGCCCGGGGGCCGGGGGAGCTCCCCGTGTTGCTCCGCAGGACCCGGGGCCGCCCAGCCCTGCTGACACCGCCCCGGGGATGCCGGCTCGGTGTTGCGACTGGGATTTGCCTTCATCCTTCCGAAGAGAAGCTGCCGGTGGCAGACGTTCAGCTCCTCCTTCCGAGAAACCCATAAAGTGCAGCTGAGTGTCAAACACTCGTTTGTGGCACTGGAGGAAACTTTGAGTGGGATGAGTTTTGAGTGGGCTGTGCTTTTGCCCTCTGGGTACTTGAATGTGCCTGGCTGGCTGATGGGCTCACTCCTGTCCTTAATGTCCCTCGGGCAAGCACTGGCTGTGTTTTTTTCCTCCAGTTTGTGCTGCACAGTGGCAGTTCATGTCTGGGAGGGAATGGAGAAAGTGCATGACGATGCCAAGAGGTTCCCTCTAACACAGGTGCAGCTTTATTTGTGTGTGTTGTAATTGTCTGCACAGATTTTTCTTTCCGTGTTTGTTTTCTGTTTATCAAAGGCCTTTATTATCCTTGTCCCTTTTCCTTTGTCAGAGCAGGTAGAGCAAAGCTTTTGAAAGGTAAAAAAAGACAGTCTTGATACAGAGTCTTGCCTAGACATCTGAAGAGATCCTGAGAATTAGCTGATGGGGCAAAATGCAACAGAAGACCCTGAGATTCTGTTTCAGGACACACAAAACGTGTGTTGGGGTTTTGATAACATTTGGAAGTAATGTATTGTTTTCTAAACAATGCTTATCTGGATGTTTGCAAGAATGGGGAGGAGGGTCTGAAGAGGAAGCCAAACCCTACTGACCTTCGTTTTCATTCAGAGAGTTCCTGTATGATCTACAGAATTCCCATTGAATCTAAATATAGTTTTGTTTGGAAGTGCATTGTGGAGCAGTGTCCAAATGCAGAGTGAGGTTTGCATTTTCAGGCCAGATCCAAAGCCCTTTGATATCGAGAGGAATCTCTCTTTTGACTTGCTGGGTTTGGAGTGGGCTCTTATTTCTGTGGTGTAAAAGGTCACGTATCTTACCTCATTGGATTCAGGACTGCTGGACCTTTTGTTTTCTTGGTTGCTGCAAATGGTTGCAAGAAGTTTAATTTCCCATGTGAGGTGCCTGAGATAGGCTGCTTCAATGAGGAGCACAGAAACCCCTGTTCCTGTTGTTGGGGTGGGCCTCTGCCATAAAGAGTTGTGTCCTATCTGGGAGCGGATCTCTGCCATGGGGGAAAAAATGTTCCAGTGTAGAAGAGTAGGGGGCCTCAGCCAGGTGTTCAGGTGAGGAGACCTGTGAGCAAAGGCCTGTTTGTGTGGTCTCCTTCCTGCAGGTCTCAGGGGACGTCCTTGATAAGCACTCGATGATGGGTAAATTAATCCCCCTTTTCTGCAGGGTTTCAAAGCGTGCCTAGGAACGTAATAAAATAGGAGTTGTCACAGGGTCAGAACGTCGGCAGACCCGAGCACGGAGTAACAGATACCTGGAGTTTACTCAGTGTGCAGCATGCAGTAGGGCTCGATGGTTGAAATTTTTTGGAAACTGTATTCTCTGACACTTGCGAGACCTGTAGCCTAATTGCAAGCTCAGATTCCCTCTAATCTTGGTGTGGTGAGCAGCTCCTCAGGAAGGAAGATGCAATAAACAGTTGTACTTACTGCCTCGTGAGCGTGAAGTAGCTTAGCGGGAGATAACAGTCAGGGGTTCGGCTACTGAGCTGCTATGAATTGGCCTTGCAGTGGGAATCTGATGCAATATGCTGGCAGGGTGAGGACTGTGTAAGTTTGTGCCAAAAAGGCAGCTTGCTTGATTTCCCCCCCCCACTTTCTTGTTTAATTATATAACAAGACATCTGAAAAAGCAGCTCCTCTCTGTAAGAGTTTCATGCCTGTACAATGCAAGTCCAAAGTTTCTTACAAGCTCTTGTAATGCACTGTCAAACTAAGCAACTGCTGGATGAGTAAACACTAGAAGGCTGCTGCTTGGAGCATGCTGCTCTCAAAGGATTTACCTCCTTTGCCATAATAATTAAGAGATCTTTCAGCACAGATTCAGAAAGGTTTCCACACCTGGTTGAAAACCCTTTGGAAAGGTGGGTGGGTGCCTCAGAGATGAAAGAAGGGCTAGTTTCCTGCTGTTGATATCTTTCCTGATGAAAGAGTGGAGGTGTATTCTCATGCGTGGGGCAGCTGACAAGGGGTTGAATTCACATTAGAATAGAAAGCCAGCGCACTGTTTGCAGTCTGCAGGGATAACAAATCTAATTACTTGAGAGGGCTATGATTCATACAGTTTGTGTTGCTATCCTTTCAATTAGACATATTTAAAATATATAAATAATTTAAAGTTTCGGTGCTCAGATGATGTGCATTGATTACAGAATACTGTTAGTTGTTTGTGTCTCTTCAAAGTCCTCCAAATCTCTGTGGACAGCTGATAAAAAGATACACCTCTTTGCTTATGTTAAAACTCTTTAAACAGTCTCCCAAGCACAAGATTTACTGCATCCTACACTCTCAATTTCCTTCATTTTACTGCTGCTGCCTTTACAGTTTTCCACCACAGTGAGGCCTGTGTGTGAATCAAAATGTGATTTTAATTAAGTGTGGATGGAACCGAACAAAGTTTAATCTGAAATTATCCCAGATTAACATTTTGGTATTGCAGTTTGGCATCAGTTACTGCGTCATGCTCTGAACTAATGTAGGAGGGAAAAACAAGGTGTCTTGGTTTATTCCTAATTGAAAGTTTTGCAGGCTGTGTGCCTGGAGAGTTAGTAATGGGATACAGGATCCCTACTGCCAGAGTCCTGGCTGGAGTGGAGAGCAGGTTGCTGTGCCTGGAAGTTGTTGCTGTTGGCAGCTGTGGGACAATTCAGGGGAAATGAGTTGGTGGTCTGTGTCTCACTCCCAGTTGGCAAATAGCCTTGTCACAAACCACCACAATTACCACTAATTGGCATAATTGTTGGCAGTTTCAGGGAGAGGCTGAGGACTGAATGGGATGTAGATTAAATTAGTAATAATATTACTTAGCATTACTTACTAAATTCTTCATAGCACTTCACAAATGCTAATTAATCAATTTGTGTGATGCCCCTGTTAGGTAAAACCCAAACATGCTGTCATTTCTGAAGAGGTGTATGTCAGAGTGAGGTGTGTGTCTCCAGCAGGAAGTGGAGAGGCAGGAACTGTTCAGTATGAGAGATGTGCTCCTGTAGCTGCATTTCTAGAAGTAAACTGTGCTGCCTCTGGCACAGGCAATAGCCTTAAGGATATGCAGCTACTGTAAAATGGTTTTAGCTAATTCCTTATGAGCAGAGGAAAAAAGGTCTTGTGGTGTGAGGAATGCACACACGGATGCAACTACATCCACAGAAGGGATTTATACCGGTGTAAATACTTCATTTGTAGAAAAGTAGTGCTTGTACCCAGGTATACTGTATTAGAAGAATTTTTTTATTGGTACTGAAAGGAGGCCAAGACCAGCAGAAGTTCACTTTGGAAGTGATTAGCTTTGATGATCATGTTTCTCCCAGCACAGGGATTCAGACAGCCCATTTCACTTTTCCCCATCCACCCTCACTCCAGTCTGAGCAGTTATACTGTACCTACTGGCAGTGCAGGTGGGTGCCAGAGGCAGCATGAAACAGGGCAGAAACATTCATATTTTGTTATAGCCTGAGTTCAGGAATTTCTTGGTGTTTTAAAGAACTTCTTTTCTTCCCTGTTCTGTTGCTTCATTTTTAATTTTTACCCCTGTTGCATTATCTGCACTGTGTGTTACATGAGGCACACCACTGAACGGCTTCCAAGGGCCTGAAGGACAAAGAAGGCAGTGTAGCTCTATGGCTCGTGGGGTTGGCAATTTTTTATTCCCCCATACCTAAAAAGACCTGTATTCCCAGTTGCCCAGGTAAGCTGCAGCTGGGTACAAAGGATCACGCTGCCAGGCCTGGTCTGCAGGGAGCCTCAGTGACCGGGACAGGTTATGCCTTTGTTGCTAGTGAATCATTTTAGGGAGCTCAGCAAGTCCTAGCCTGCTGTATCCTTGTCAGGGCTTGGTTTTACACTAGCCAGAGTTGGAGGAATCTCAGGTTCTCTGGGAAAAAAGGGAGGATGGCACTGGCTTTAGACGTGCTGTTTACTTGGATGTGTCTTAGCTGTGCAAAGGCCAGGCAGTGCTGCTGGGCTGAACTCCCATCACTCCTCCTTCTGGTCAAAGTGATGGTCTCTTGGGGGCACACCTGTATGTGCTGCTGATTGCGTCACCTGAAGGGGAGAAGAAGAACAGAGTTTTAGGATGGGCGTGCTCTTCCCTGTGGGTTTCTCCTGTATGCTAAATAACCCCCCCCATGTTTCCATGAGCAGCAGAACTAGGGAAGGAGGGTTTGGTAGGATGGATGTTCACTGCATTTGTTCTCCCCATCTTTCCACATTAATCCCAGCTGTTCCCTCCTTGTCCCAGATGACTCCATAAGAGACAGCATCTTCTCTGCAGCTGCACACACGCTGTTTGGTTGACAGTGAGATAGTACTTGGACGTCTGGCTGCTGCCAAACAACTAATGACACACGGGTACTGCCCAATTTCTCTCACAGACAGTTTGTGGAAGTTGTAGGAACTTGTTCTGAGCCTTGTATCTCAATTTCAGATCATTTGATGGGTTTAAAAGCTGTTAAGGAGGTCTGTCAGTAGGAAGAGTGGAAAGAAGGGCAGTGGAGCCATTCTTGTTGCTTTGGAAAACCAGGCCGAGAGGACAGGCATGGGGCTGAGGACCGTGGTCTTAATGTGTGAGAGTTAGGGATGCTTTGTAATTCCCTCCTTGGCCACTCTGATGGCGTGGTATCAGCAGGAATAGTGGGAGGGAGAGCTCCTGTGATCCCTGGCTGCCAGTACCTGTCTGCTCACTGTGGTGTGCACTGTTGGGTGCTCCAGGAGCCTGTGCTACATGTGGAGGAACCTGGGAGAGGGCTCTGTGTCCTCAGTGTTTGTCTTCAGGGTCATGCTGCCCTGAAAGAACAAGGATTCAGAGCATATGGGGGCTTCTTGCACCATTTCAGGTGCATGTGGGATAGGTCTAAGCTTTTAGAAGCAATCCCCGGCTTCACTGAGTTTTCCTTCCTGTGCCCATTGTTTTCTGTTAGTGTGTCAGCCCTTACTGCTGGGTAGCCCTTACTGCCTTGAATGTGGGAGTCACAATGGTGACACAGCTGAGTCTTGGCTAAGTTTGGGGTCCTCTGTTGCTTAGGGGCTCTTCTTATTTTCATGGGAGGTCTTTCTGCCACTGCGTTGATATGAATAGCGGGAACTGAGTGGGAGAGCTGTCTTTCACAGATTGCTCTCTAGAGGAATCCAATTTTCGCGGCTCTTTACGAGCACTAAATGCACCTTAAAATGTTCTATATTTAATATTTCAAAAATACATAAGTGGAAAAGTAATGTCTTAGTTAAAAAATATGAAACTACGGGGCATTTTTTTAAGATGCACATTAAATATTTAATTTTGTGAGAGAGACTCTTGCAGAGACTTGGCCGTGGAGTGCTCCAGGCAATGAGCTCAGATGTGGATTTCAGGTACGTGTGCAGTCTAATAACAGGGTTAGTGACAGCACTGTGTCAAATGTGTTGACATGAGCAGTTCCCCTGTTTCAGTCAGCGCAGTCATTCCCCGTGTGATGGGACAGGCTGCGGAAACTAATTGTAATGAGTTTGCTTTAGACGCTTAGGATTTTCAAGCATGCCCTTTTAAAATACAGGTGAGAGGGATTATCTTGCAGTTTGGATGCTGGAGGCAAGAGACTTTCTCACTGGGGGATTTGAAGTGGGGGAGTGGGGATTGCACAATTAGCTGAAGGTACTGTGGTCTCCCGGGTAGCTGAGGGTAATTAGTATTGCTCTGGCTCTTTCTCTGTCTAATTCCTTCAGCACCCTGCCCTATTAGGGGAAAGGGAGGAAACACATAAACCATTTCAAAATCCCAGGGGGTGGAAAAGAGCATCTGCTCCTAACATCTGAGGTTACTTTGAACCTGTTGAAATATGTAGTAGCTGCTTTATTGTTTTTGCCAAGAGTTTCCACCTACGGTGATCCCAACCTCTGACTTGTTAACAGTGAGGTTGTTGGAGGCAGTAGTCATCCTCCTCCTCTTCCCTGGCTCACAGCAGCTGATAGTGACTGCTGCTCTGGACCTGGCACTGCAGGGTATAGGACTGGGGACGACTGAAGATTTTCTTTTTTTTTCCCCCCCCCAAGACCAGGATTACCCACTGTGTTCACAGTTGCTGCATGTATCTCCTGCTGCTCGGGTACCCCAAAATAGCTGCACTCTGTGGGCCTGAGTTGTCCTTGCCACAGTGATGATGCTGATGTAGAGAAGAGCCAGTTAGTCCCTGGGTTTTCAGCTGGCAGGTGAACATTTTGTCATGAAAAGTGAGCAGAGATTTTGCTTCACCCTGGTTAGATGAGGAGAATCTCTCTGGAAGCATCTGCATGTCTTATGGAATATTTTTCCATGCCAGTGCTGTTGCCTTTCTCAAAATTGGATTACCTTGAGGAACTAGATCTATTTGGATATTGGTCACACTGAATATGGCAGGCAGCTGTCCAGTTGGAAGTACTGTATCTGCTCTTTATTATGTTCTGGAAATAAGTGGAATTTAACTTGTCTGGGTTTGTCTCCTTGTCCTCTGACTGCAGACCTGCACCACTGGAATAACTATTTTGTGTTCATGTGTCCAGTATGTCCCCAAGTGGCAGGCATCATTGGGAAGGTGGGAATCTTGTCTGTTGCTGGCTGTGCTTGAGATTGGGACTTGCCTGACTTCTTTTACAAGTGTCTACTAATTTTGTGTAGTCTTTCAAATGAATGGTATTTGGGAGAAAACTTGGTCCTTACTTCCAGGAGAATCATGCTCCCTGATGCATCTGTTAACAGGAATTGTGTCCCACTGCAGGGATTCAAGATCTGAATGAATCCCCAGATGTGTCACTGAGTTTGTGGGCAAGCAGCTGAATTTGGGCAAGCAGCTTAATATGCATGGGCTTAATTTCTCTTTTGCTCAGCAAAGAGAAAATGCTTCCATCTTTTGTCCATTTCCAGTAAAAACATTTTTTGTGGTGGGGACTGTCTTGCTTGTATGGCATTAAGCATCATCAGCTGGTGTTAGTAGAGCTGACTGCTCCTGTGATATGCGTAATAAGAATATATAACGTAGGAAGAGAGAAAACAGTGGGCTTTGTGACTTGAAACTGAACTTTCCGGTCAGGTGTCAGGGAGGGGGTTCTGGAGCTGGGGTCACTGCGACAGCAGAAAGAGCAAAAAAAGCTGGGGATTTCAGATAAACTGTAAAGGTAGTAACAGGTAGTCCTGAAAATCTGCTGGTTCACCAGCAGAGAAATGGTGAGACTGTGGAAGACTGAAGGTCTGTGGTGTATGTCCAGTTGAAGTGGAGCTTGAGTGAGCAGCAGGTATCAGATCAGCTCAGGGAGAAGGGGTTAGAGCTGTGCTGACGGTATCTAAAAAAGGTGTATTTGCATACTGCACGATGCCTCCCTGTGATGGAACTGGAAAGCTGCCTTGTGGAAATGTGATGTGGCCTTGTAAACTGGGGACTCTTCAGTCCCTCCTACTGCTGTTGAAGTTTATACCAAGGTGTATTACTTATTAAGTTTTTCATAAGAAATGTTTTACTTTTAAATGGAAAGAAAGGTAAATTTTATAGAGGAACTTAAGAGCAAAGCTTCAAATTATTATTCCAATCATTTGGAGTATGGTGGGAATACGTAGCTTAGCAGGAGTAATACATTCTCTAGGATAGCTAAAGTGAATGTAAATCTTTGGCATATAGTTCTTTGGACTGACTTTGCTTTGAAGCTGTGTGAGCCTTTAAGACGTAGCTGGCAGATGTTCATTCTCATGCTGGAGAAAGAATGTTTAGTGTAAATATATCCACCTATTTTAGGCAGCATAATGCCATTGTTGCATGTTTGTTTTATCACCAAGAGTCTGACTGCCATATACATCACCCTAATGTACAGTGAATCAGGGAAATCTCAGCTCTTGCTCACACAAAGAAGCTTAAGTGAGTACAACCATCCTTCTTTGAGTCAAGTCTTAAAATTTGTCTTTGATCAGCATTCCCAGAGTTTGCAAGCTGCTCTGAGTTTCATCTGGGGGTAGGCTAGCATTACCAAACGTCAATATCTGTGCAGGATTGACTGGAACACTGGACAGCTGTGGGAAGATGATCAATTTTCATTTAGCTCTTAGCAAATCTTCCCCTGATGTTGCTGAGGGATTTTACACTGCTGGCTGAATGGGATAGGAAGCCTTCTGTACAAAACTGAAATGTGATGCTTCTGCCTAGGTGGGCATTGACTGGCTTTCAGCCTGAATGGTGAAAGGGAAGCATTAGTCCTAGTTCTCACAGCATTCAGAAGGTTATGGTTAAATGTGTTTCCTGTTTTATTGCAACATACCATTTGTTACAACATGGTTTGTGCTGCTGTCCGTGTGTATACATGGATCAGTGCTGATTATACTGTAAATGGGCAGCGTTTGGCTTTGTGTTTGAACTCATTTGGGATGTTACATGTACTCAGTTTGTATTGTATTCTCTTTTTATTGCCTTGTGTTGTTCTCACTGTATTGTATGTTGTAGCATGTATTTACTCATTTTGGCACTGCTGCTTTTCTCCTAAATCTTAGACTACAGCAGTTTCCTACAGCTTGCATATAGCTTTATCAAGTAAAAATTTGTTTGCAGGAGTTGCCTACTGCTTTTGCATCTGAACTCCCTGAGGAATTCAGGGACTGTGTCTATGCCCTGGATACATCACATGGCCTTCAGCAGAGTGGTGCTGCTGGGTGTTTTGGAGGAGGTGAGACTACTGAAGTGATTGAGGTCAATGGCACTGTGCAGGACCAGTGGCACATGTCCAATTCCCACCCCAAAACAGGGCAGAAGGAGCTGCTGCTGTCCCCAGACTGTGAGCTGTCTCCAGGGTCTCTGTGGAGTGTGATAGTCTTTACAATTGCCAGAAACTTGAAGACAAACACGTGGCTTTTGCCATCAGGAAATCTGGCCATCCTTGTTTCTATTGCTCTACTCCTTTTGGGTCACCCATGGTGTTCCCATACTGCTGCCTGGCCCTGGGAAATCTGGTTCCAAGGAAGCCCTCATTAATGATGGGAAACAAATTTGCTCTGCAAAATTTGGCCTTTTAAAGGATGGAGGGGAGGGACAAATGTCTTTGCCTCTGTCATTTTTGGGCAATGCTTGGTGCTACTTTTGTGGTCAGTGACCAGATGATGGAAGGGCTGGTTTGTCCCAAATAACCTTTTTAGAAGACATGCCTTAGACTTAATATGATCTGCAGGTACTGCAGAGCTTTTGTAAGCTATCTTGAAAACTATGCTGTGGGAAAGATATGGGGCAGGATTTGGCCTGTAACTGTTTTGCCTGTAGCTTGAAATACAAAGTTAAACCCAGAATTTGCAGTCAGAATGTTCAGGTGTTAATGTAACTTGTATAACTGTAAGCTGTGAACTATTTGTTTGTCTTTCTCTGAAGATTTTGCCGCAAAGGCAGGCAAATACATTTGACATTCCTCCAACAAGCTCTCACAAGGGTAATTTTGTGTGGATGATTGAGTGGCATGGAAACACTGTAAGATACCATCCTTTTGTGGATTTTGTAAAGAGGAGATACAGTTGTAATAATCCATAATATGCACAGAATCTCATCAGCCTGTTGAGATAGCTTCTTTCAGCAATTACCTGTTAGAATAAAGTAAAAAGCATTTATTATTGATATTCACTTTTCACATGTTAAGAAATATTTCTTCTGATATTGTTAATTTTTTATTTGTAGGCTCCAAAGGAGTGGAGAGTAAGACAAATGTGTACAAGGAAGAAAAATATATGAGTTAATATGTTAAGTTTACATATTTTTCATTTGATGGATTTATGGTTTTTAATTACATCTTCATGTCTTGCATTGGGATCCCTGGGGGCCCTTTCTGAATTTCATACTTGTACTCCTGTACACATGAGATACTTTAACCTGCCACCTCGTGCATTCTTATTGCTGCTTGACTGACCCCTGGTGAAGTTACTTGTTATTCAAGTTCAAGATCGGAGACTTCCACAAAGAGCTAAATGATTAGAAGAACATTTTGCGTGATTGAGAGAGTTTCTCATGCTGACATGTTGTGAAACACAGGCAGTGAAGGGGTTTGTCTGATTTTTGTGTGGAAGGTGGACTTTGTGCTCAGCATTTGCTCAGTTGGTCATGAGGAACAACACCCTGGCTCAGCCTTACTGGCTCCTTGAGGGCAGTTTGGCAGTGGGAAGTAGTCATCTCTTTGGTAACAACCCTTTGGGGAGCCGTGGCTGGGTTTAGGGAAGAGTATTTTCAGCAATATGTCATCCTGAATGTACATCTCCGTACTTCTGTCTCCAGTTACAGGTGACACTGGATTTTCATTTCATAGCAGTTTGCATTGTGGTTCTTTTATTGACAGTGGAATCGATAACCTGTGTTAACAGGTGGAAAATAAAGCCTGTTGGCTCTGTGCAGTTTCAGTTGATTTACGCGGGTGAATTGCAGAGGAAGCCAGACTGCAGAACTGGTCAATGTCTGTATTCCAAATCCATCTCTCTGTACTGGTATCATTGCTGCTTTTCTCCAGCACATCCTCTTCATTTTTCTGTTCAGTGGGAACATAATTACCTGTTTATGTCTATGTGTGTGGAAATAGTGCCAGGATCTGTTTGTTATAACTATAATATAGCTTATTGAAGAGGCACGCAACCCTGGCTGACAATATTCAGGCTTTCCAAAAGAAACTTGCTTTTGGGACTGTCAGGGAGCGTGAATATTCAGGCACATCTTGAGCTCCTGTTCTCAGATTTGTGCTGTGTGTTCTTTTATTATTCTGGTCATGGCTGCTCATAAGCACATGCAGCTCAAAAGCAAAATAGCTCTGTTTGTGCTGTAAGAATTTAGTTGGGTTTCAGCTTCTTATTGCCAAGTCTTTTGATGACATGAAAGATGTGTTATATGCAGGGTTGGCTTTCCTGACTCACCCTGAGTTCTTCACTGAGTGTTTTATTCCTGTGGGAGGTTTGGCTCTTGGAGGATTGGGTGCAGTGAGATGTGTGGAGTAGATAGTTAAAGAACTGCAATGCAGAACACTTAAGGCTGAGAAGTGAACACAAGTGGGAACACAAAGGCATTGTCCTCTGAGGTGATTCATTGGAAATCTCTATTTTTTTGTTTTCTTTTTATAGTTTCTATTTTAATTTCTCTTGCTAGAATCATAGAATATCCTGAGTTGGAAGGGACCCACAAGTCCAACTCCTGGCCCTGGACAGGAACACCCCAAGAATCCCACCACACTGGTCCAGGCTCAATCTGATTTTTTCTTTTTGCTACTGGAGCAACAGTCCTGTTTGCTAGTGTGGGAAAATAGTCCATGGCATTCTGTCCTTCCGAGAGGCTGTGCTTGTGCTTTCTTTGGGAAAGCTGTCTCACTAAGCATGATGGTAAGAAATGGTCCACCTGCTGCTGAAGAAGTGAGCTGAAAAATGTCTGTGGTTATTCAACAAGAAAAAACATAGATCCACTGAGTGCAAAACATACTCCTTTCTGTACCTGAGCAGGATTCCTGAAGTCTGTGCAACAACAAAGAGTTAAGGTAATCCTGATCTTACAGAGTGAGTTAACCCAGGAGTTTTGTAGCTCAGCTGAGTACAATACAGGAGTGACATCAGTGAGAGATTAGAATAAGCTTTGTTATCTTCAAAGACTGTTTACTTAGCAGTTGGGCTGTGTTTGTAGGTAGAGGTAGGAAATGTCCTGGGGCAGGTGGGATCTTGATAGCATTACACAGAGCCCGGAGTGTTTCTCCTCATGCATCCCTGCATTGCCTCCCAGCCTGCTGGCTGCCACTGCTTTTGTGTGCACCACCCATACGAGGTCTTTAAGAGATTGCCAAGGTTATTTTGGATGCTAAACACTGAACCCGAGCAGTATCCTTAATTTCTACCAGTCCTGGTACAGTATCACTTGTATTGTTCTTACATGTATAGATCTGTAAGTTTTCCTTAAAATACTGGTTAGAGGTATTTTAAAAATCTCAGAGCTGAGTTCAGAGGATAGTTACCTACCCTTGGGTATTTCAGCTATTGCTTGTTATCACAGGGAAGACAATTTGGATTTCGGTTTTTGGAGGATTCTTGTGCAGCTCTTGGATCTTTTTTGCAGAATTCCTTTTGACAGCAGTTAAGTTACATCTGATCTCCAGAAAAAGGACAACCCGATTTGCAGATTTATGTATAAAAACTGCTGTAAGCTTAATTTGGAGCCTGCTGGGATACACGTGCCACATGCAAGTGTTTAGCAAGTCCTTCTTTTTCTCATGAAAACGTTCCTGTAAAAGTGGTCTTGAAAGCGAATTTTTGCCTCATTGGCATTTTTCAAAAGACAAAACACACATGCAGTGTTCCAGGCAGATATATTTTTGTTCCCAGCTGTTTTGAATGCTCATTTGATGTTAAGTCTTTGTTCAATCCAGTCCTATGTCATTAATGACTCTGGAGTAAGTAGGTATGCAGAGCTGGAGGAAATCCTGTTTTATGTGTTCCTATTCTAGGGGAGCCTCAGAAAGACGAACAATAATGTGTCTCAGTGAGGTAATGGGTAAACATAGTAAGAAATAAAATGTGCGTATTCCTTACTGAAGCAGAAAAATAGCTTATGAAGCATAATGTTGTCTTTGATAAGTGTAGATAATCTGACCTCCTTCAGTCTGTGGATTAAGACATTAACTGGGGAAGGTGAAACAGCTTCTCGTAAAGAGCCTGTCCCTCTGGTTGCAAAGGAGGTGTCAGCAAATGTTAACAAGGATTAAAAAGGACTAGGAGCCCAGTCATAACCTGACGGAGTCGCATGAAAGGCTCTCCCTGCCCTCAGTGGTCAGTGAGTTCCCACCTGAGGTCGAGGGTTGTGTTGCGCAGTTCAGCCTTACCCTGACTCCCATGTGGGCACTACTTCCAGTCAAGGGGTGGGTGGTGCACAGCAAAGGTCTGGTGGAGCCTTGGGTCTGTAGGTGTCCTCTTCATGGTCCTCCCAAGATGCTGTGGGAAGGAGAAAATGGGAGCATCCTCCAGCTTTTCCTTTCCTCTGCTGAATGAGTGAAGTTTAGTAGAAGTGTTTTGCTTTCAAGCGTTCTTGTAGGAATTTCTTCATCGAGTTCTTGTGGACGTTAAGGCTGGATTCAGAGTTTTTCATCCTGGTCAGTAGATGGGTAGTAGGTAGAAAAACAGGATGAAATTTTGTGGACTGCTTTTTTGAGAAGAAAATGTGAAATTCTGTAGTTTTTCCATCATCCAGCTTCCACAGCAGCATGTGTGAATACAGTGAAACATCTGAACTCCAGCCCACTCACACTGTCTGTGCTTCAGGCCTCCCTAGGGACCCAGGGCAATTCAGCTGGCATTACATTTTTAGATAAGCTTACCCCATTTAGCACATGCATTTTGATCAGCCTGTGATTACAGAGTAGTGACTTGCATGCATATGTAAGGTTGGTGTTCCTTAGACATGCACTGGTTTTAGTGGTTTAATCTGGTGTGTGCACTTCAACCGTGTTTCTAATCCCCCTCTACCTTCATCTTTTTGACTGCGAAACAGCACAGGTTCCTTTTCTTTGAGTGAGTAGGCAGAATCATACTTGTGACGTGTTTTAAGACTACTTAGAAGATATAAACTTATTTAAGTGCTTGTGGTTTATCTTGTTTTGCTTTATTTGATTGCTTAAATGTCAGCCACTCTGAACAGTTCTAGTATTTTCCTCCTTCATTTGGGAAGTGTCAGTTGATGGGAGGGCAGCTGATGTGCTGAAAGCATCACTCCCTTCGGAATTTGGTGTGTGAAGTGTTTAGCTGGGAAGAAAGCCCCGTGACAGTTACCCTTTTGTTGTTGTTTTCTTTTGCCTTTTTCGCCTCTGAAAAGCTGTGGTTTTGCCCTGCTGGTTTAATGGTTAAAGAATGCTGCAACTCTGTTCAGCTGTGCAATGCCTTTCAGGTAGTGCAAGGTATCTGAGGAATGAGAGGGATCCCATGGGAATAACTGGCTGGCACTTGGTTGACCTAATCTGGCGGGTCTATACATAGTCCCAGTTCCTGCCAAGAGAGCATCTGATGCAGCAGCAGCTGCCGGGGGTGTGACCCCCTTCTGGTTTGTGGGGCCTGCGTGGGCATGTCCCTCTCTACCTGTCTGGTGGGTGTGTCTGCCTCCAACCCTTCCTGCTCTGCTATGCTCCTTCAGGAGACCTTGGCATAGGTGGAGGGAGCTGTCAGAGCCCTGTTGGCAGGAGGGAACTGGGAGACCTGTGCTTATCTTCCGCAGAGGAGCAGCTGGTCGTGGCTCCATTACACACACAGTGCTTCTTGGTGGAGTGTTTAGGGAAAGGGAGTGAAGGGGTGGATATGCATTTGGCATCACAAGCTTGCAAATGCCTGGTGAAAAGTGCAAAGTGGGAGGTTGCTTGAAGCATCTCCCTCTCCTAGACCCCACTAACTGTGTTACTGGCTCCAGGAGGGCCCACAGGAAGGATGGAAATCCACTTGCTACTGCTTTCCAGAAACACTTGAGATCAGAGTCTTGTGAGTATGCATCACCTCTCATGTATCTTGCTTGTTTCAGGTTATGTTGTGATGGCAGTTCTGATCATTATCTCATTTTAATTTTCTAGAGCATGATGTATGTGGATACACCTACTGCGCCCAGAGATTTCACTGCGAGATTAGATACATGTTTAGGAAATTAGTAATGAGAGAAAAACACGTAATTAAAAATGATATCAGTTTGGAAGCTCATCCATCTTCAGCCAGCTTGCTGGAAGAGAAAGGAGTCTTACACAATACCTAGTGGTGGGAAAATGCATTTGGCTGTCTACATCTTAAACAGGAAGGAACTATTTAAATGACAGACTTACAATAGTAATTGGGGCATTTACTTGGCAACACTAGATAACACATTGTAGCTGAGTAATGTTGCAGTAATTCTGTATAAAGTTAAGGCAGATCTTGTTATATTTGTTTTCTTTTAATGATGCCTTCACACAATTTTTTAAAAACTTATTTGGAGCCTTTCTAAAGCAGTTGGGTAATTGTGCTGAAAATAGCATTCATATTTTGAGGTAGTCATATTTACATATGCCAAATATTGTCTGTAACATTATGAGGATGCACACTTAACAATTTATTTGTTTCCTGAGATATGCACTTTTATGTGAAATGTCTTAAATTCAAAGTCTGCAACAGAATTTTAGCTCTTCATCCCCAATGACCATTATAAAGTTGCCATATGTCTTAAAATGTGCTTAGCACAACTGCAATTGTTCAGACTGTGAATTTCCTCTAATTTTATGATGAAATCCTTTGTTTAAAATAATTTTATTCTTTAGTAGGAAAAACACCATTTGGTCATATATAGTTCATTATAAAATATGGTAACTTCTAAGCATTTCAAACATTACATGTGCTTCATTTGAGTTTTTATGTCATTTTTCATGAACAATTAACAGTACCTTGTTGTCATTTTTGTCATGAAATGCCCATAAACTCAATTATTTTCCTGTTTGATCCAATTTACAAACACACAGAAAACCTAAGCAGATGTCAGAGCAATAACCAGGTGTACATTGTAGTACTTTGCAAACTTTTAATTGCTGCAGGGATGTTTCCTAGTTAATGGCTGTGTTTATTAAGTGCTCCTATCTGTTGTACCTTGTTGAGGAGTGTGCCTTACATGTGGTGTTCTCAGGCTGAGGCTGGCTGGTTTATGCAGTGGCAGCCTTGGAGTAACCTTGCAGAGGGATGTGCTTTTTCAGTTCTGTTGTTTGTAGTGTGGTTAGCAGAACTGCTGAATTGCTTGTGGTGTAGGGTCCCTTGTAATCACACATTCTGTGATCTTTGGGTGGCTGCTAGTGGTGGCTGTTGACTGTCCATCTGTTGAGAGATGATGACTGTTGTTATCTGGGAGGATGGACAGTGGGTGAGGAGGGTGTGGCCAAAATGACTTGCCAAAGGTCAGCAGTTCTTGATGGTGCTTGGAGCAGGGAGCTCTTAGCTGGTGGCCAGGGGACCCTTTGTGTCTGGGCTCTGGAGGTCAGCACCTGTGGTGGAGAGTGTGGGCAACTCCTTGGCATTCTCTATTGTACTTATCCATGAAGAAGTGGCCTTCCTGGAGAGGTGTGAGGGGAAGCACAGTCTTTCTTGACAACCTCCTTGGGGTCTGTGCTGTTGTGCATGAATGGGAAGATACAGATACGGATTGAGGATGGCTCTGTGTTCCCTGCCCAGAAGCAATAGCACAATGGGAAAAGCAGACCCTTGGTTCATGACCCTGTGCAGTCCTGCAGATTTGTACCCAGACCAGGCCAGGGAGCCAGGATTGGTTCTGAGATATATTATGTATTGATGAAAGAATGAGTGGGATCATCTTTTCCCAGGAATTAAATAATTGCTTCCTGGATGAAAGGACCAAACGTCTGGCTCTTGTGTTTCATGTATTTTGTCATGTAGATATAACTGTTTGCTTTGTTCCTGCAGTAATGTTAACCTACTAATGTAGGAAGCTGTTTCGGGTCAGTGAAAAACTGCATATACATCTTTATTACATGTACTTGATTGTCTTTAACTCTTTATAAGATATAATTAGCGCCCAGTAATCATATTGTGGTGCTGTTTCTGTGATTACCCTGGTAGTTAGTGTGCAGTGCAATCCTGGTTTTATAGACCGGATCTACTGTTAGCTTGATTGGAATAAAGGATAAACATCGGCCTGTGTTGTTGGCCAGTTAATTTTCTCACCTTTCGGCTGCCCACTTGCATTGCCTCCTGCAGTTCTGAGTGAGATGTGGCTTCTGATTAGAAAACCGTGATGTTCAATACGTGGTGCTTCAGGTTGAAGTGGGGCCACTTTCAGTGATGGTGTCTGTGATGGGAGGGAAGAAGAGGATTGTGGCAGGTCTTCAAGGACGGTAACTTGGCGAAGCAGTAGTGCCTAGAAATGTTTTGATCCTATTGTAATGAATAGCTGCTAGTTCCTGTTGTTGTTTCTGTTTTGATTGAGTGCCCAGCTGGTGTGTGGTGCAGATAGGATGTTGGGGCAGGGAAAGGAAGTAACTGTCAAAAGTGCATCTCCCTTAGGAAACCAAGAATGTGGAGGCATGGTAGAATTGGGGTTTAAATAGCACTTATTTTTCCTTGGTTTTCATAGTGCACTGACCGTATGCAATTTTCCACATGCTGGGTAATGGAAAATTGGCCCCAGAGGAAGTCACTTTGCGAGGCAAGTTTGGGATTATAAAATCAATCACTCTTGGTTCACTAATTGATGTGGAAGATAGGAATTTCCTATACAGTATGATAAGTTCATTGGTTTTCTGGCAGGGTGTGTACAGTGCACTGTTTAGCCAACGATACTCTTTCCTGATTCTGTTGTTAAGTCAGGAAAAGCATCAGGTCATTTACAGCTACACCCAAGGTGTGGGTTTGTTTCTGAGTAGTAAGGGGAGGGTGGAGGGAGTTTGTCATGTAGCATCTACATGTGTTTTATGAACTTTGTTTTCATCTCTTTGTGGCATAATAGTGAAGCTTGGCAGCCATGTGGGAACTGTGAAGATTGATTGCTGTTGGTGTTCAGCATCTTGTATCTCTGAGTTTGTATCAACACTACCCTTCTTCCAGCAGCAGCATCTGGCTCATTGGCAAGATCTGTGGACAGTTGTTTTGACCGCTCTGGAGATGGCTCTGGCTGTCATGTGGCTGCTGCCTTGGCCATGCTGCTTTGTTATTCTAGCTGGTCCCATTTTCATTTATTTTTTTTTTGGCTTACCTTTGATTCTGATTAATTGCTCCAGAGACTGCAATCTTGAATAAATCTTGCCTAACTTTCTCATACAGGGACTTCCATGAGATGCTGATGTTAATTTATTTCAGTGACTATTTGCTGATGGAGCTTGGAGCAGTAACATCCCAGTCTGTGCCTTCTGTGCAGGTTTTCCCTGTGAATCACAGCATCAGTCGTGTGAAGTAAAACACACAGTTTTGAGCATATCCTGCATAATGTCTTTCTCTGAGACTGGAGCTGCAAGTGTACATCAAATATTAACAGTACACAGCCAGTGCTTGGTGTGGTGCTGAGAGTCCTGGAATCAACCACTTGGATTTTTCAAGTTGACCATTGGGAGCAGAGTTTCTGGCCCTGCTGACAAAGTGCCACAGGAGCAAATAGTAGTGTGTGTCAGCTCTGGATTTATATCGTCAATTGCTGTTCCTACCTGCTTGATTTTGTTTTTTATTCATATACTGTGTACTTCAAAAACATAATTTTATTCAGAAGTACTGTGGGTTTGGAAGACACATGGGCTTAAATAAAAGTGAGTGTTTCTTAAAATATTAAAGCATCTACTTTCATTAAAGAAGCCTGTCAGGGTCACTTCATCTCATGGTTGACATTAGCAGAGCTGTGATGTGTGGGCGGTGGGACGAGGGTCTTATCTTCACTGCCCTTTAACTCTAATGATCTGTAGAACTGCTTCAGTGCTGTCCACAATGGGGGCTATTTGACAAGCTGTCAGATTTTATAAGGATGTTAGCAAGACACGATTACACAACTGGTTTTAAATGTGCATTTACATCTGTAATGATAATACTAAGGCAACTTGGGTGGCAGGTATTTTTTTTTAATGATTCACTGCAAATTTGACGCATAAGTTATTGCCACGAAACCTTGTTTTGAAAAGAATGGGGAAATTTTTACACCAAGATGTAACTTAAGTCATCACCCAACAGCTACAAACATGCTTTTCATGGGCATTTTATGAAATGGAGAGGCAGGTTGGTGAAAGAGTTCATTGCTAATTTGAAATTAGGAACAGGGATGCTTCAATTTAGAGAGGGATGCAATGACTTTGCATTCAGTATGAATGTTGCCATGGATTTCTTTCGGGCCCAGGTCTCACTCTGGGGCTGTAATTTCTGTTCTTAAAAGAACCCTTTCTTCCTCTGTACTTGGCCTTTTCCAGCAGGTGATGAGGCAGCTTCTTTTGCAAGGTCCCAGAACACAAATTAAAATAAAAACATCCTTTTATGTAGTACCTTCAATTGAACGGAAACATAAATGTACCTATGATGTTAGGCATTGTCTACAGTTGTGGAATTTCTGTAGAGGTAACATTAACTACAGTAAATGTTTAAGAGCCTGTTAAGTGTGACTGGTAGGACGAGCTAGTGCCTTTCATCTCTTAGTTGCTGGTTTTAATAGGATCTGGCTTGAAGGGTTTTGAAAGTTGTTTCCAGGTATTTGATTGCTTCTGTGTCTCAGGAGACAAGGCTTGTTTTGTGTGTGCGAGGAGCCTGAAAGAGTTTACAGAGGTATTTTTGCCAATCGTCTGTGGGCACGTCTACATGTGCGTGTGTTAGAGGCAGATACAAGCTCACTTTGCCCATGGGTTTAATATGTTTGTATCCTGTGCCTTAGCAGAGTTTATAAACCCTATTAGCATGGCTTTTGAGATGATTTGAGCGTGGGCAGAGTGGGTTTTTGTCTGCCTGTTGGCGTAGCCCCATGGATTTATGTTTGTAGAAGACAGACCTTAGGCAAATGGAGCTGCTCCTCTTTGATTACACCAGTTCTTTGGATGGTGAGAGGTTGCAGAGCTTGCAGTTTTCACAGGACCACTGCAGGACTTCTTAACAAAAGGGTTACAGTTGGGTACTGATCACCAGACTGTTGTTGTCATCCCACTCACAAGAGCGTGGTTTGTTGGGCTGATAAGGGCAATTCTTACCCGAGCCCTTCTTCCGGGGCTGCTCTCAATCCATTCATCCCCAGCCTGGATTGATATTGAGGGTTGTCCTGACCCAGGTGCAGCACCAGCACTTGATCTTGTTAAGCCTTATGTGGTTCCCATCGAATCCAGCTTGTCCAGGTCCCTCTGGATGGCATCCCGCCCTTCAGGTGTGTCAACAGCACCACTCAGCTTGGTGTCATCTGCAAATCTGCTGAGGCTGCACTTGATCCCTTCATCTATGGCATTAATGACGATGTTAAATAACACTGATCCCAGTATGGACCCTGAGGAACACCACTTGTCACTGATGTTCTTTGAGATGGGCAGATAGAAGTAGCTTGACTTGCACCATCTAATTTAGGCATCTCATTTAGATTCCTAAAGCTGGTCCCTGAACTTGTAGGGAATGAAATGTAGCAATTCTATACTTTGTATCTGTAAGGGAAGGTTGAAAGTGTGATATAATGTGTAGCATAATTAATGATAAAGTTTTGGGTGTGGTGATGATGGGCTGTATTTGACAAAAGAATTTTTCAAAGTGTATAGAGGGTCACAACTAGGACAAGAGGTATGAAATTAATATAGGAATGATGCAAGTTGGAAAACTTGCTGTGAGCAAGAAAGATAGTGTTACTAAAAATAACCCAATAGTAAGTAATAGTCATCTAAGTGGAGCAGTAGTTTGAAGTCTGTGGCACTTGGACCCAAACAACAAGTCTGTGTACAGATATGTTACTCATCTTTCCAAAACTAGTATCATAGGGCTGGGGAATGATCTTCAGACCTTTGAAAAGTAGTCCAGCTTCTTCCACTGAAATGGGGTCATCTATCTCTTGATCACCTCCCATGGATGTTTTTCACCTGCTCTTCAGAAATTCTCAAAAGAACAAGATTTCTCAACACCATTCTGTAGCAATTGCCAATACTCACTCACCTTTGATAGTTTTTCTTGAGTCACCTTTGCCTATTTTCCTTACCCAAGTGGATGTGGAATGTAATTTGTCACCAGTCTCTTTGTAACCACTTTTTGTACTGGAGGACTCTGATTAGTTTTCACTTGTCTAAACTAAATATACCAAAATCCTTTAACTTCCTACCATATTCTTGTTTTTTTAAACTGCTGTTTTTCCTGTAGACACTCCTCAAATGGTCTGTCTCCACCTGCATTTTATATAGCTGGGATCCTACTTCACCCTAATGAGATTCCATAGGAGGATCACTTGATTCTTTGGGCAATATCCTCCACCTGCAGATATCCCTTAGGATCTGCATATTTATCTTTTCTTTCTAATGTAAGCTGGGGTGAGCAGAATGGGATCAATTGCTTCTATGCACTGGCATCCTATCTGAAACTGCGGGACAGCAATGGACCTTATTTCCATCCTAGTCCAGAGATACTGAAGGCACAGGCCAACAGGTAGCTGATGGCAGATTTGTGAATTTGCTTGCTGAAGTTGTGCTGCTGAAGAGTGGTATTAAAAAAAGCCATCCAAGAATCCACTTTAAAGAGCTGCTGTGGGATGAACAGATTGGAGAGGGAGGTGGTGTCTCATACATGCCACCTAGTAAGCAAAGGAACTGAAGCAGAGTCTTCAGGCAGAGTGTGGACGTGTGGCCAGCTTGTGGTTGAGGAGTTACAGATGCTCTTCATCATTCCTTTCCTATTCATCCCTGCTTAGAGCTTTTTTTTCTTTTTTCTTTTTTTTCCTTGATTAAGTCCAGGCCAGGAGAAAAAGTTAAAACTCAACTCCACTGCAGTACTGACTAAATTCAGATGTAAATTTTCAGCCAACAGGATTTTGGTTTTTTTTTTTTTTTTTGGTGAAGCAGTCCAACTGAGGTGGTGGAACTTAATTAAGATGAAGAATAAGTGAAATCCACTTTTGTAATAATAAAAACTGCATGGTGTGCTAACTGTGCACTGTATGCAGTAATTTGTAGCTTGCAAGGGAGTGCACAACGGGCAGCCTTTTGGTTGTGAAGGCTAAATTGTTTCTGTACGGTCCTCAAGTATTCATTTACCAAATAATTGATAAAATGAGCGAGTGAATGAGACACTAAGAGAGTGTGATCCAATGCCAAGCGCTGGATTCTATAGTTGATTTTAAATCTACATTATGCTAATGATGTTCATTTGGAAAATGTGTCCACTCCCTAACTTCTGCCACTGAGCGTTCTGGTAATTGGATTCAGATGGTTGGACTGGAACAGTTGTAGGGTTCGTATGCAGAGGAGTGTTCCAAGCACCTTTTTTTCCCTATTCAGTCTTTCTAAGCTAGAGTTGCTTTCACTGTGGCCGGTGTCCAGCTGTTCTTGAACTCCCTCATCAAAGGTCTGTCTGATACAAATGGGCACAGTTCTACGGGGACAAAGGAAGTTATGATCACTTAAACATGCTGAAGATTTCATCTGGGGCATGATTTGTCTCCCAGTGCATTGGGCTGGCTGGGCTGGGTTGCTGGTCAGAGTTCATCAGTGAGGGAGTCCATTTCACCAGGCTCACAGTGCAATTTGTCAGTGTGGAAACACAGGCTGTTGACTGAATTCTAATAGAGGGAACAGCCTTTTGTTTCCCATAAAATGATATTAAGACTTAGTGTTTCTGAGGCATTTTGACAAGGCAGCATGTTTCTGTGTAGTGGTGCTGTGCTCTGATTTTCATCCTTATGCTGAAATTCAGAGCTACTTTATTATCTGGGCAGCCTCACTGAACTCAAACTGTATGTGGAGTTGGTGGCATTCAATGTGATGAAAACATCAGATAGCATTTTCTCAAGTAGCTGTTCTAACCCATGAGCACTTGCTTTGCTTTGAAGAGGTAGGAGAATTTGTGACTTTTTATGCAGTTGTGATTCTAATAGGCAGAGTTTTTATAATCTGATTTACTGTGCTCACAGGCTAACCAAAATTTATCCTCTGGTTTCAAAGAAAAAAATAATTAGTGATGGAAAGCTCTTTATCTTTTAAACAAGTGTCTAATTTCTATCAGAGATTTTTGTCTGAATTTCTGAAAGTCAACTTCAGCTAAGTGTCTATTTCTGAAAGTAGTCAAACAAAGGCTTTTCAGACACTAAGTGTTGTGTGGTGATAGTTATACAACTATTTCTACATGTCCTTGCTGCTGCTCCAAGTGATAATACTTTTCTGAAGGTTTATAAAAGAAATAAGAGGGAAATTTAAAAAGACACGAGTGTTGGAAGATGGTGTTTTCATATGAACAAAATCAGTACGGAATTTACATTGTGAAGTTATAGTAAACCACAGACCCAAGAGGGAAAATTAAAAGATTCCTTAAAACCAACAATAAACATGCAAATTAAAAGTCATCAATTTTAAATTAAGTCATACACTATTAAAAATAAGCATAAAATTGCATACTAGTTTGGATGTGTAGTTTATAGAATACACCAAATGTTAAAATTGGATGAAATTAAGAAAAACATTTTCCAAAGGCAAGTAAAATATCTGTTTAATTAGATCGTAAAGAAAGAAGATTAAAAGTAATATTTTGTGAAACAGTAATTACTGTATTTCAGAAGTAGTCCGGTTCCCGTGTGTTGATCTAAATTTACCGGTGATAGCAGATCTCTTTGGGGTCTTTTGTTTTGTTTGTGTCTTTTAATTAATTTAAATGGCAACCACTACCTTTATTTTGTTTTCTTTGCACTGAACACACTGCATGGCTGTTTGCTCCGATACTCTCCAGCTCATGAAAGTAAATCTGGGAGATCAGCTCATCCCCTCTGGTTCTGCGAGGTTAAAAGCCAACTCATTGCAGGGGACTATACAGCAAGATAACAGGAAAGGCAGCTGAAGCCATTGGGAGGTGGGCTGAGGTGCTGATGGGAGCCTGAGATGTAAATAAACCAGATTGCTCTCATTTCCTCTTTCCACTGTATTATGCATTCCAATAGCACTATTCATCTTTATGACAGACACCTATTGCTTTAACTTTACTGCAGGCCACTGAAGTACATTGAAGTGGGCAGGAAATGGAAATAAATAGAGTTCAGTGGAGCTGCCGAATAACTAAACACGGCGCAGTCATTTTTAGTGTGGGGTCATGCGGTTTTGAGCAGATTTATCGTATTGCTTGGCTTTTGTTAGAAAGATGGNTTTTTTTAATATATATATATATAAGTAAGAAAATGTGCTTGGATTTTTTTTCCCCAACCTCTTTGGGATGCCAGAGATGAAAAGAAATTGGGTTGAGTCTCTGCTGGGTAGAGTCAAGGGAATATGTCTGTGTGCACTACCTTAGGTTGTGGCTGGAAACAGAATAATGGGATTGGAGATTTGAAGAAATCCTGCTAGCAAATAGAATGGGAGGAGGGCCACAGTGCATTGGCTTAAATTTACCTTCCACCTAAAGGTAGTGAGACATTACTGTAGAGAGGCCGAATGGAATTTGGCCTTAAAAATGTATCTACTTTTTTTCTAATGCCTGCACATTTTGCTCACTTTGGAAATGTGCATTGCTCTCCTGCTTATTCAGAGGGATGTTTTCAAGGACAGTGAAGTTACACTGCAAGTTCCAGATACCCTGAACCCGTAGGAGATGGGACTCCAGGTGAATTCTGTTTTTGTGAAGGCTTCATGTGTTTGTTTTTCCTTGATTGTTTATATTCTGATAAGAGGAGGTCAGTGACTGAATGAATTCACAACACGGGTTACTTGAAGACTTAAACCTCATATTTTCACTCCCTTGAGATTAGTCAGATATTTGGAAACTTTTCTTTAAAAAAAAAATCATTAGCATTGGGATTTTTTTCTTGATTACATTGAGCACTCTCTGGGTTTGCTGAATATAGTGCTTGCTTATTTTTGTTTGTTTGTTTTGACAATGATTGCTATATAGTTGAAAGCAGGCATCAGCCTTCAAGGTATTTGTCAATATAGAAGGTATTAGGGGATATTTCACAATGTCATGTAAGATAAAAACTAATTTGTAAGCAGTGTGGCAGAGATCTGGAAGGACAATTAAGACAAAAAATCATTAACATTGATTCTTTTGCACTGTGATAGTACATTCCTTTCTCCAAAAGCATCCTTTTAAAATGTTTTTCACCTCAGTCTGTGTTTAATTATATATTTCAGTGTGACATTCAATGATTCTTTTTTCTCTTATATTTATATCAAGACTTTAATTTAATTCAATTCAGAATACTGCTTCAGATACACTCGCACTGCAGAAACCAGTGCCAGGCAAAATTGCGGGTAATTACTGAGGATGGTTGTTGGCAATTTGACTTTTCATCATTTGTTCGTCATCATTTGTTCGCACTCTGTGCATAGTTCCTCGCTGAAAGGATTAGATTACAGATGGGTGGGTATTACTTCAGGGACTTCTTAAGTGAGAATCCAGATGCTTTTCTGCCTCCTCTCCTCTTGCTGAGTTTGGGAGTTAGAAGTCAGTAGCTGCAGGTAAGATTCAAAGCTTGTATCTTTGTTTCTCTTTTGCAATGGGAAAAAGCTCTATTTCTTGTTAGTTGAACGGAAAATCTAACTGCAAACTCTAAGTACTTGGGAAGTTACAGATGAAGCTATAATTTCCAAATAATCTAATTTAAGTGCAGTTATCACTGACAAACTGCTTCAAGTTCTCAGAATAGTTCGTGTCCAGGAAGGTAATTTGGTGTTTCATGCTTTGAAAACCTGGCTATGACTCTGGTGTCTAAGCTGTAGCAGGGATCTTTGGAGATACTGGCCTTTGGCCACATCCCAGTTGCTTTGAGTTATGTCTGTCATTTCAAGGACAGTGGTCTGGGGGTGTAGTATTTTACAGTTGTGAGATGTGGGTTTTGTTTGTGTGCCCCACATGCAGCACGTGGTGTTACCCCAATAGCTGAAGCCCGGCGGGCTCCTGGCTTGCTTTCATGGGGAGGCGGCGGAGCGGAGGTGTTACATCAGAGAGGGAAGCGTGAGGTACAGGGACTGTTTCCTTCTCTCTGTTACATGTTGCTGGATGTGCTTTCAAATCTGTGCTCCTTTTCCCTGCTCCTGCTTTCAGAGGTGAAGCCTGAAGGCAAGCTTCAGGCTAAATGCTCCAGTGCTTTGCCGTGTGTTCTAGAGGGAGCACAATCCTGGTTTTCCGAGTTTACCATCCTGCCCAGCTGAACTTGCAGACCACGTCTGTGAGCTCCTCTCATGTGGGCAGTTTGCATGTGTGTGTTTAATCTCTCAGCAGCAGTTGGCAAGCTGGCTTGTGTCTGTAAGAACTGCATGCTGAAAAGCAGTGGTAAATTCAAGCATTCAGAAAATTTGTCCTCATATAGAAACATGTAATAATCTCATGCCCTGACCTTGCTGGGGGCTGCTGGGCTTCTCAGTTCCTAGTGGGACCATTTATTTTACAGTTCTAACAGTCTGTGATGTTTGAATATCTAAAATTTGTATGCAAAAGTTAACAAGCTGAGTCTGAAATTAGGGCTTTGGTTTCTGCAGTGGGAGGGGAAGCTGTGAATGTTACAGCATCACAGTATTCTGCTTATCCTGCTTGTTCAGGAGGTAAGAAGAGCATTTGGAAAGTAGGTGTGACAAAGACAGAATAGTTTATTTATGTTGTAGAGGAACAAAAGAGTCATGTTCTTTGTAGCACAGCAGACTAAAGGGGTTTTGGAGCACTGTTTGGAATAGAGGCTTGTGTGTTGTATATTTAATTTTTGTGCCATTCCCCTCAGCGATTTGCACACCTCGTTTGTTTGGCTTGCCTGTCTGCTGGTGGAGCTGTAGCAAGGATGGCTTTGGCTGCTTCACCCCTCCCATGTGTGTGTCTAACACATTTGGTCACTCAAGTTTTATTTCTTCCCTCTGTTAAACACCAGAGTGTAACTTCCACCCCAGCCTTGTTAGGGCGCGAGCTGCCGAGGCAGGGGCTCCCCAGGACCAGGCATTGTCACCAGGCAGTAAAACCTCTTTAAGGGGCTGGCTAAACTTTTAAGTTATGGTTAATGTTTTTAACAGTAACTTGTGTTTCCTCTGGCCTTCACGCCCAACCATTAGCCAGGTGTTTTTGTCTCTGAGTGGAAAAATAAAAGTAATCTAACTATCCAGCTGGGCCCTCACTGAGGTGCTGGAGGAGATTGGCCACAATGCAAGCTGGGGGTCACAGAGGCTGGATGTGTGAGTTAAGAGGCTCCTTGTAAATGCCTGGCAAAATATAAGCATTGGTAATGAGATGTCTTTT
>VZTI01004555.1:1027173-1159529 GCA_013397865.1 Struthidea cinerea | reverse complement strand
ATGAGGTTTAAATTTGGCATGCTATGTGCCTATAAGCTTTGCTCTGTGTAATTGTCTATATATATATATTTTTAAAAAATTATTTTTGTTCCCCTCTTTAATATGACATTCACTTGATTTCTTTGTAACTGTGAGACAGGCCTGACTCTGATCTGCCTTATGCTGTAAACTGTGTTTATGGAGCTAGAATTGGGATCATTAATTTTCTTTACATCAAAAGAAGTAATTTCTTTTAAATGAGAAGCCTGTTTCACCTAGTAATTCGCTTTAATTGCTTATTTGAAACTTTGACATTTGATAGCAATTTAAACATTGCCAGATGAGGCTCATGCAGTTGGGACCTGCAGGTGCTTCCTTGCGTGCCCAACTTGGATCAAAGGAGTGAGCCCAGGGATGCGCCTGGCCGCAGACGGGGCGCCCTGCGCTGGAAGGTGCTGTGTTTTGGGGCTGTTTGAATAGATGCTGTGTGTCAGCCTCAGCAAGTATTTGCTCAGAGGGCTCTCCCTTGGAGAAGTTTCTGAGGAGCACTGAGCACCACGGTGCTGTTTGTTTTTCTTGGGAGATAGACTGCATGGCCTTTGTTTTGCCTGAGGTTAAATAGTGCTTGCAGCACTGAATCTCTGTGGTTTTTTTTTTTAAATCTAACCAATAGCACTTTCTGCTGAAGAGATAGAAAAAAGTTTCTAAAATATTAATTACTTTTTTTTTCCTGACTAATATCTCTTAATTTAGTATTACCATCTTCTGGGAGGTTTGGTGGGAAAGAATTTTCTTCCTCATGAGGGTAAGCAAATGGTGCAACTTCAAAGGCATTTTTAGCAGGATCTCAACTTCAATAAAGAGAACAGACAAAAATGAAACAGTGTCTTTCACTTCACTTTTTATGCTGGTTCACTAATGTGAATGCAATTTATTTTTCAGTCAGTGGCAGGAGTAGCTTCTCTTAGCCTGAGAAGTATTTTTTTTTAAGTCAATAAACAATAATTCCGATTATTGCGGAAAGAGCAACTTTGGTTAATAGGTTTTGGCTGTGGAATAATGTGATGCTAGATACACTCACAGTGGTTTTTATCAACATTGTACTGTATTTCGTGAGAGATTAAAAACTATTGCAGGAGAGGTCTAACAGCTGAACATGAGACAAATTCTGTGCTGCTGCTGCAGAAGTTAAGCAGTGTTTTAGTACTTTCTGAATTCAGAGCAAAGCCAAAGTACCAGTGGCAAGACTTCTTTAAAGGGGTTTATTGATGTACATTGTAATTAAAACCAGAATTAGTTTTCTAATAGGACATTCATTTCCTAGAGAGCAATTGCAGCTTGGCATAAAGTAGTACATTTTTAAAAACAAGTGCCAGTCTGGGGATATCCCCAGCATATGTTGGATGGCTGATTTACCAGCTATGTGTGTCCTACTTTTTAACAAGAAAATTAAATATTTTCATTTAAAATAGTTACACAAATAAACCTTTGGCTGTGCTGTGATTTCATTAAAACCGTAATTGTTTAGAGAGCTCTGTGAGAATGTGTGAAGTTGGGTCAGTTTTACTGCCCAGTGTTAGTCTTGATAGCAGATTTACGACAGGGCTGGATTTAATCTCTTGACTAATCTTTACAGTAGCAGGCCTGGGATGGGAAGGCGTTTGTGTGTTTCAGGAGATAGGTAACTCTACCTCTGAAGTGGAAACATGGTGCTGGGTTTCAAAATGTCTGAGCAGCCTCAAAATGAACTAGCCAAGGGGTGGTGGAGAATTGCTCTGTGGGAACAAAATAGGTGTTGCTTTTAAATCAGCGTCTTAGTGTGCACACTGTCACACCTTCACACATGGCTGTAGGCTCAAATTTATTTCTCATCAAAGCAACTGTAGCAGAAGGGAATATTGTGACCATCTGGGTTGCAAAGATCAAAAATAACAGTCCTGTGGGCAGCACCATGTAAACTGGCTTTTATGCCGCTTGATTAATCATTTCTGAGGGTAAGGACAGCAAGATGTTTACCAGGTCAAGCATTAATTTTTAAAAACACTTTAAAGTCTAATTTTCCTGGGTTTCTGATGGTGGTATGCCTTTGAATCGAGTTACGATATTTGTAGGTTCAGCATCTCAACTGACATTGTTCCTGAGCATGGGAAACACGGGCGCCTTAGATGTCTCCAAAGGAGAGTTAATTAGAAGAATGAGCAGTTATCAAATACACCGCAGCTCCACTGTTTAATTCTGGTGATAATTTTCATGCTGGGTCTAATACAAATGAATTCACTTATGGTTTATTAATCCACTGTGAGTCTGTTAGGGTATTCAGCAGGAAAAATGCTGAGAGTTACCAGAACAGATTTAAAGTACTTCCGTGAATGGAGAGCAAATCAGAGAACTGTTTTTTTCCTCTTCTTTTTTCTTTCTGCACCACTTTAACTGAGTATGGTTTTTTTTCTCCTTTTTTAACTTCTTTAGGACCCACGATTATCAGCTTTAATTTTTGACAAGCTTCAAGTGCCTGACTATTTACAGAAGAACAGGAATGAAGGAGAGAGCAGATGCGAAACTTGTGCCACTCACTTGAATCAGCTGAAGCAGGAAGCCGTTCAGATGATGCACACCCTCAGCCAAGCCAGCTACCCAGAAATGCCCGACCTCCCGCCCGGCGCCGGGGCAGTGACCAGCATGGTACCCAGGATGGTCACTGTCTCTTCCCAGAGAGACCTGCCACTCCTTGCTGGGCAGGTGGGCAGGCAGCCTGGAAAGTCACCCAATCTCTTCTCTGCGGCAGAGAGGAAGAAGGGACTTGGATGGTCTCAAGGCATGGGCAGTTTTCCCAACTCCAGCGTTCAAGTGACGGTGGCCCCCAGTGGTCTCAGTGGTGCCCTGAGCTCCGTCACCATCCAAGCTCAGCAGTACCTCGAGGGCATGTGGAGTATCTCCAGGGTGAACAGCTTCCTGCCTCAGGCTTGTCTAGTAAGTAGTAGTGATAATTCAGCTGCTTGAGTTTTGTTTGCATGAGTGTGGACATAAAGAGAGATACAGGTAAAATCTGAGATATGTTTATCTTAGTGGGGATCAGCTAATGGTATTCTAGGCCATGTTAGAAGAACTGAAGAGTTAAAGAGCTTTGAATGATGTTCTATCAGATGTTACAAGGAATTTTCTTTCTTATCTCACATGGTGAGATCCTTCCCTCAGATATTTTTGCACCTATTTTAGCTTCATGTATGCAGGTGACATTACTTGTCTGTCACATACCTGGTAACCTCTTTAGAAAAACACAAAAGGCCAAGTTTGTCACACATGAAGCTCTGGGAGTTTCATGGGATTATATCAAAGATGAACTTGACCCTCAAGTCTAGTGCTGAGCTTCTAATGCTGTGTACAGTTCAGCAGTTGCTGTTGATGGACTGTGATGCAGAGCATTAATCTGCAGCTTAGATGTGTTGCAAAACAGTTTGCTGCTGAGGAGGGGCCTCAGAAGGTTGCTTCAGAGCCACAGGCCTGTGAATGTCACTGCACTTGGATTTTAAGCCTTGATGTTGATTTCCTGTATTCTGTGTGCATTTTATGAACTCTTGTGGGAAATGAAAAAGCTTTATAGAGGTGCATGTTACCTTTAAAAGCAAGTTCATTATGTGGCTATCTATGGAACTGTGCTAAGAAGAAGGATACAATATGTGGCTGGTTTTGACTGAGATTTATTCTTGACCAGTTTTCAGGTAGGGAACAGGGGAGTGTATATAATAATGAAATGTGTACAATTTGGAGTAATGGTTTTGGCTTAAAGATGATGTAGCAAATCTTGCGAGGTCAGGTAGCTTTAAATTTAACATAATGCCTTATGTACTGTTGTATGTAAACACTACCTAATATTGCTTGGTAGCTTCAGCTGGTTGAGCTCCAAGATCATCAGAGATAAATATTTGAGTGCTGCTGTGTAACATTACTTTTTCAGGCTGACTTGTGTTTCCTTCCAGAAAAGGCTTGGAGACTTGATTCCTCCCTCCCATACTTTTCTCTCATAAGGAAATTTGTGAATTCAGATACATTCCACCTCTGAGGGGTTCCCATTTAAATCCAGTGGATCTCCGCTGACATCAGATCATTCACTCAGAAAAGGGAAAATGGCACATTCAGCTCTTCATAGTTTATAAGGAAATGCTGCTATGAGAGCTTTTCTCTAAAATGTTGCTCCCGGCATTAGGGATCAATTTGGCCATGTAAGGTGTATGATGTTACCTTTAAATTGCCTTTTAAGTTCTTTGTATATCACAGAAATAGAGAAGGAAAAATGGGAAAGCTACTGGGCTAAGAAGCCTGCACTCTGAAAGCAGAAGTATTTCCATTTGTCTGCTCATTCCTTGTCTGCCCTTATTCTTGTCCTAAATAATTCAGTAACAGCCAGCTCCAGATTTCTTCCTGCTTAACCATGCTGACTGATAGATGTGGTTTTCCCTAACCACTGTGCTATTCTAAGATAAAACTGTTGCCTCATTTAACCCCTGTGAAGGAAAAATGTGTATAATGCAACAGAGCTTAAGCGTGATTTAGAAATGTGCAAAGAAACTCAGTAGCCTGGAAAACAGTGACCTTTAACGAAAGGACAAACACTGTGAGTTTGTCTCACTGTGAGGCAGCTTGGATGTGATCCAGTCATCTGCAAGGATCGTTTAGATTTATAAGCAGTTTTTGGAGAGAAGCTAGTCTTCAGTTGTTTTATCTCTCTTCTCTATTTATTTTATTCATTTAAACCCAACGGTAGTTATTGAAGACTGTGAGTGCATCTCTTTCCAGATGGTGCTTCTTGTGTCTGTCTGAATTCTTCCACTGCCTTTTGTATTGTTAAGAACCTTGTGTCTGATGAAGTTGTTTGGGTGGGTGAGGCAGAAAGTGCTTCCCCTATGCTCTTCCCCTGAGGAATCACAGGTGTTGAAGGAAATAGGACTGGAGAAATTTCAGGAAACAGCTAGTCTAGCCCTTGTCTAGTACAGTATCCAGCGCAGGACATTCTTGTCCAATGCTTATCTTACCTCATCTTACAATTTTTCCAAGACTGGGATTTTCCAATTTCTGTTGATTCTCACATCTGAACTTCCTTCCCTGTTAGAGAAGTTTATTTGATTTACTTACCTTTTTCTTTTTTTAACTGGTTAGAGAGTTAATTTTGTCTTTTCTTTCCTGAAGTTAGGGACAGGGTTTAGGCTTCAGATTAGCCCAGAAGAGAGCTGTGGATATACATACTTTCAGTGATGTCTGTCTTTAGTAATATTTCCTGTCTTGTGGAGAAAAGCTGGTGTGGCTAGAGGAATTCTGGAGCAAGAACTACTGCAGTAGAAAGAACAGCATTGAATATACTATTTATTATGTGTGACTGGATCTCAAAGTCTTCAGCCCCCAGTTAGGCAACACACTGCACAAATGCAGAAGAAAAAGATGGCTCTTTTCCTGGGGAGTTTCCACTCTTGGTTGTGATACCAGTTATTTTGACCACCCTGTAAATACTCCTGTTTCACTGGGAATCTGTACTTATGCCTTTTTTCCTTACCCAAGGGTACTTGAAACAGGTGCTGAACTCCCTGGTGGGAGGCTCCTACCCAATGCCTGCCCTCCCAGTGATTTGACACACTGCTGCGTATGAAGTGGCCATGATTAATTTTATAAAATTGGGAAGACAAAGGTAAAGGCTAGGGTTCATCTCAAGTATTTTTAATTGCCAAAACCCCAGGTGTTTATTATAAGATAATTACTGGGGCTTCCTTTGTGGCTGTGGAAGACCAACAGGCACTTCCAAGAGATGCTTTGTCCTTCTCATCTTAGATATCTTTCTTGGCCTGCCTGTGGCCAAAAGTGCCTGTGGCTTCCAGCTGGTGCTGGTAGAGCCCGGGTAGGTAATGTGGAGCAAATCCTTTTTTGGATGCAGGGTGCTGTGTCCCCAGTGCCTTCTGGATGGGAAAATAAACCCCAGTGTACATCTGCCAAACCCCAGGAGTCCTTGCAGCAGCACACATTTGTCCAGGATCCATATTTTTTATTCATGGTTAGTTCTAATAGTGGCAGTAGTGGAATTGTCTGTGGAGAGAAAAAAAAAATAGATTTGATTTCTGCTCCTCTCATCTCCCTCCCCAAACTCACATGTATTACCTTGTAACGTCACTTATGGTTGTGAAAACACTTCTGGGCTGAATGTTGGGGGTCAGAAGTGCAGGACATCGTAAATTTTTAATATGTGTTTGGAGTTCAAGTGTGAAAAATCCATTATATAGATTATAAATTTTTTGAACAGGAACGTGTGTTTGAAGCCTAGTGTGGGTGCTGCTCAAGCCAAAATAATAACCATGGGCTTTGGGAGCCGTGAAGAGGAACAGTAATTAAGGATCTGGAGGAGAAGGTTCAGGGGAGGGGAAGACTAGGATTGCAACCAAGGTGCAAAAGGTGAAGATGTAATCAGCTGCTTTACCCAAGTGGCCTGTTGTGAAAAATTACAAAAAATAATCAGCAGTAGCAGTGATAAGTTGTCTGAGCAGACAGTGAACACAGTGGAGAGGAGGGAGCTGGTTTAACTCTGGGTAAGGCAGCTGATTTGTGGTGGATGCCTGACAACTATAATTAATAAATAGTTTTATATTGATGTTTTTTAGTTCTAGACCTGACAAGTGAATATAAGGTTACTACTCAAATGAAAAAAAAAAAAATTAGCAGAGCTCAGCACTGCCATCCAGTTTAATGCAAAGGGAGAGGACTGAGGGGAGTTTGGGCTTCCCAGATGTGTTGGAATCCGGCTGAGAGGTAGAACATTAAAACCACTGAAAATACCTTGTACGTCTATTAGAAGTATCTGCATTTATTGTGTATTGTAGGAAAAAAGAGGTCTTACTGTATATTTTAAATTGACTGTGTTATTATTATGCAGTGTTATGTACTGCATAAAAGTGCTAAAGTAGCCGTGCCAAGTGCTATAAAGACATCTCAGTGAAATAGAGCTGATTTGCAAATTGCTTTTTCTTTCATCTTACACAAAATGAAATCCTGGTCACACTGTATTTCTTACTTGAATATATACAATTGGCACTGGATATAAGGTAAAGGATTGTGACTCCTTCAATACTTACCAGGTTGCAAGTGGATTTAAAAATATATTAAAAAAATGCACCATTAAGAAATTGAAAAAGTTAGAGCACTAAAAAATTTGAAGTGCCTTAAGTAAAACTTTTAAAGCCTATGTATGTAAAATTGTAAAATTATCAAAAGCTCAATGTATGTCCCTGAGAGTATCCACAGATTTAAATTTAGGTATGAGTTTATTGCTTGGGTCTGTGATGTTCAGAGAGGGAGGGTTCATCCACAGCACAGCACATGTAAATGGGTGCATAGACTCTAAAGTTAAAGAACTTACATTTATTTGTCTTACATGAAAAACCTATGAGTTATTTTAGTCGCAATTCAGGCTTTCCTGTAGTTTGAGTAAGTCTTCTGCTTACCCTAATCTAAACCAGATGGATTCATCTGAGACTAATTCAGCCTCTGTTGACTTTCCTTAAAGCCTGTTTGTTTATAAATGTAAGGGTGACTTACATTTTGTTTAACAGATGCAATAAAAAGCTGACTGTGGAAAACAGAACAATGACAAGATTTACTTTCCAACATTTACTTTTTTACTTTGATAAATGTCATACCAAATGGATTTTTAAATTAATTTTTAAAACCCTTCTTGATAGCTTTCTCAGTGACCTTTTATTAATACAATGTGGGAAATATATTTTGTAATGAAACAATTAAAATACAGTGCATTGACCATAAATCTTGTCCGTGAGACATATGGATGTCTTTGAGCTTTGGGACATTACTCAGACTCCACGTATAACATCTTGATCCTCAAGAAGTCAATGTCAGACAGACGGTGAGGCAGAGACTGCACAGAGGCTTTTCTGTTTTCCCTTTAGCTCCAGTGTTGTTGGTGTCACTGCTCTTGTAGAGGAAGTACATGAAGAAAAGCAGGTGGCAGAAAATGCTGATCTTCAAAGTTGGTGTTGGTCACTCTCCATGACAAGTCTCAACAGCAGAAGGAAATCTTTTGGTCCAAGTTACTAAATGCTTTCTCATACTAACGTAATTTCTGTTCCCATGGAAAAGACCTTTCCTGTGACTGCTGCATCTCAGCTGTGCAGTCATGCCTTGCTTCGAGCTTTGCTGCCTTGGCAAATGCAGCGGGAGGGGTGTGACGTGGGTGGACAGCACTGCTACTGCCAGTGCCCCAGCAACCAGGAAGCAGACTAGCTTGGAAAGGGTGGGTTGGAAATTCAGCCTTAAACCTGCAGCTGAAAGCGTAGCCTCTGCTTTGTGCAGTTGCTGGGACCTTTGTGCTCTCTTATTCTAGATTGTCCCCAGTGTAGGGTGCTGAAGGTGAAAACGAGGTTATTTTTTAATGTATTTCCAGGTATCAGAGTGATACAGGAAAAACATTAAGAGTTAACAGAAAGGTTATTGGCTAGTAGATGTAAATGAACATTTTCTTAGGTGAGGGTGTGGATTGCATTTCTTTTTATTCTGTTTGACACTTCCACCATAGCATTGGTTTAACAGTTGTGGGGCGGGGTAACTATTTGAGAACTCAGACCCTCTTGTGGCTCAAGTTACCACCTGAAACCAGTTCTTTTGATCTTTCGCCCCTCCAGGCTAAGCAGTTGTTATTACAGCGCTCATGAGGAAACAAGTCCTTACTTGCCTCTGTTGACAATTGAAGTCAACAGGCAATAGTAAGGAATGTTTACCCAGGCTTCACCTGTAACTCATCAGAGGTAGATTTAAGGCAAGCAGACTTTAGAGATTATGTGGAAATGATAATCCACTGGATTTACCTTTGGCCCGCAGTTCATTCTCTCTTCTGGCAAGTGTATCATAAGCTACAGTAAATACCCCAGGTATTAAAATTTCCTACTCTTGCCTTTCAACTTGTTTCTTTGGCCTTTTCTGTTCACTTTGCTCCCTTCCGCTTCTTTTGCTTCCTGCTGGTCCATATATACTGTGAATTTGCTCCACTATAAATCCTCCAGTTAACTGATAATCAGTGTATCCCATGCCACCCCAGCACTAGAAGTCACCATACAAGGAAGATTCATACTTTTTGGCGGGAGCTCAGAAGTGGTGTCATCCAAGATTTGAGAAAGAACAGCTTTAACAAGGCTACTGTTGCATGGGCTACATGGGTTAAGGGTGGGCTGCAGCTGAATAATACCCTTTGGCTTCAGAAGTTAATGCAGCAGAGGAACCAAATAAATTCAGGCTGAGCTCAGACCTTAGTTGTGTACAGGCTGGTGGAGGGGAAAGTCTTGCAGTGGTGTCTGTATAGCACATGAAAGGAGCTGATTTGCACAGCTGGATGCTGGTAGGATTGCCCAGTTGTCCTGCTTGTGTTAAAATAGGATTTGAACATCTATTTTTTGTTTGGAAAGTGCTTTGAATTTGATGTTTTCTCAGTAGGCTGTTTACTGGAGTGATGGCATGTTGAGGTTGTGGGCCTTCAGATCGCTGACCTGTGCACAGTGTGTGTGTTGCTGAAAGCATCTCCTGTTGTTTTGTGGCATGAGCGGCTGAGCATGGGGCAAAAATTGGTGCTCTTTGGTACCTGCAACTGGAATCACTGAAGTGCCCTGCCTGGTAGCTTCTGACATGAGGTTTAAAAAGCATCAATAGAAAATGATGTATCTATTTTTGTGTTTCAGCACTTAGGAGAGAATTTATGATGTATGGAGAGAGTTCACAGATATTTCAAGCATTTCATATGTATGTGTTTAATGGAATGGATTGCCACTTTAGCGAACATAGCATCAAATCAGCTCTGTTAATTGGAAAAGATTTTTCACATTATTGCTAATGATGTGACACAGTTTTGTTAGAAATGGTGCATAAAATAGCACTACTTCAAGTGACGTTAATATATGCATTTAAATTCCTTTTTTCCCATTTACGTGCATTATTGATTTTATTTCATTGTTGAGCAGCTAATGGATTTATAATTTGAATACAGTCACTGTAATCAATGATGGGATTATTAGACTTATAAATAGAACTTTAAAACTACAATGAGGTAATTTCCCAGTGACTGTATAGAGAGTGGGCTGCCCAGCCAGGAAGACTGAGTGGATGAGGTCGTCCAAAGACAGATAGGAACAACCTCATGTTCAGAAGTCCTCGTCCTCCTGAGGGACTTCAACCACCTTGAAACCATTTGGAGGGACAATACAGCAAGGCATAAGCAAGCCAGGAGGTTTCTGGAATGTGTTGATGATAATTTTCTTCTCCAAATGATGGAAGAGCCAGTGAGAAGAGGTGCTATGCTGGACCTTGGTTGTGGTCAGTGACGCAGAGTCTACTTGGAGCCCTGAAGCCGGTGGTGTTCCCCAGGGTTCTGTGCTGATTCCAGTTTAGTTCATCTTATTCATCAATGCCCTGGATGAAGGGACAGAGTGCAGCCTTGGGAAGTTTGCTGAGGAGGAATGGCTGGTACCCCAAAGTGCTATGCTGCCATTCAGCAAGACCTGGACAGGCTAGAGATATGGGTAGAGAGGAACATAATGAAATTCAACCAAGACAAGTGCAAGGTCCTGCACCTGAGGAGGACTAACCCCATGTAACAGCACAGACTGGGAGCTGACCTACTGGAAAGCAGCTCTGGGAGTCCTGGTAGACAAGAAGTTAACCACAAGCCAGCAGTGCCCTTGTGAACAAGAAGGCCAATGGTATTCAGGGCTGCATTAGGAAGAGGATTGCCAGCAGGTCGAGGAGGGGGATCCTGCACATCTGCCCAGCCATGGCTGAGGCCACATCTGGAGTGCTGTGTCCAGTTCTAGGCTCCTCTGTTCAAGAAAGACACAGAGCTCCTGGAGAGGGTCCCGTGGAGGGGCTGTGAAGATGATGAGGGGATGGGATCATCTCTCTTATGAGAAAAGGCTGAGGGAGCTGGGCCTGTTTAGCCTGGAGAAGAGACAGCTGAGTTAATTCCTCCAGATTTGCATATCTGCTACTATTTCAAACCTGAATGGGTTTGTTCTTTTCTGATTCCTTATCTGAAGGAAGTGTTTGAAAGGTATTGTAGGCATGAGTCCATTGCTGTGTTTTTGGTGTTGTTGGGCAGAGATAATGGATCTGCCATTCAGAACTGTCCCCGTTCTCAAAAAAAGGAGGTGATGAAGTTGTGCAAAGCAGTTGGCTGTTTTAGGGGGCAGGTAGCAGTGGAAGGATCAAGAAGGGGAGAGTGGTCCTTGTGATGCCTGGCTTGGGAAGGGTCTAGGTTTAGTTTGTTCATGCACAGTAGCTGTGTGGGCATCCCCTTGAGTCTTGTCAGCATCTAGTGATGACTCTGAAGTACTCATGGGGGATATGGGAATAGTGCAACCTGCTGTTACTAGTTAAGCTAAGATTCTCATGAAAAGATTGAATGGGAATGATAAGAACATTAGTAATATCCTGCTGAGTCTCAGCTGCAGCCTGTCTAGCCCAGGGCTGTCTCCAGCAGTGAAGCTGGAAATGGTATTTAGGGAGAGCTGTGGAGCCTGGCTGCTTTCTGCAGTCTGCTTATACTCCCCAGCACGCTCAGTTGGAGTATTCACAGGAACACATACCTGCCTATTCCCTTTAGGATCTGTTTAGGGACCTGCTGTTCAGGAATTTATCCAAACCCTCTCTGACCCTGAAACACTTTCTTAAGTCCACAGCCTTCTATGTGCCAGCGTGTTCCATGAGTTCACTAGCCCAGTGCAAAGAAGTATTCACTTTCATTCAATTTATTCAGCACCTCCATGACTTTGTAAACCTCAGTCAGGCTGTCCTCAATCTTCCCTTCTCCAAGCAAGAGTCCCAGCCTCCTTCATCTCTCTTCCTGGGGCTGCTGCTTTATCTTCTTGACCATTTACTAGCTTGTCTCTGTCATTTCCCTTACTCCACTCCCCTGTCTTGAGATGCAGGACTAGGACTCAATATGTGGTGCTCATTATATGGACACTCTCCTTGTTCTTTGTGCCCTACCTTGTGGTGTCCAGAATTTGCTTCCTGGTTTTTTTTTGGCTGCTGCTACATCTCGATTTAGAGGAACTGTCAATGACCCTTAGATCTTCCAAGTTGTAGCTGCAAGTTTTGAGTTCAGCATTATTGAGGAGTCATTTAGGTTGTTTTTCCCCTTATATGTAGTCTTATCTGTGTCAAATCTCACCTGACATGTCTTTGCCCAGTCACACTTGGGAATTTCTTCTGGAATTCCTTATTATTGGCATTTGCGTACCTGAAAGAGCTTTGGGACATCTGCAGGCTCGCAGATTTCACTCTAGTCATGGTGAATCATGTCTGGGTTACATGGCCCCAACGCTGGGAGCAAACAGCAGGTCAGCAGAAACACCCACAAGAAAAGAGTGTCATCTGCACAGCTCCATCCGTAACTTGGGACCTCGATGTCCTTCAGCAATGATTCCAATGATCACAGCTGTCCTTGTCTTTGCAAACTTAATGCTGCTTCATGAGCTTGCCTGTATTGAGCTTTGGTTTCTAAATATGGGTGTAATAAAGAGCCAGTTTTCCCTTCAGGTGATGAGGGCTTGTACCTCGTCAGGTGAGCTACTAGTGAATGGGTGCCTTCCGTGTGGTAGCTGTCAGGCAAATTGATGCCAAGGGAGGATCTTTTTAAAGCAGCCACATCTAATATATAAGCAGTTCAAGTGTGATTGAGATAGAAATTAGCTATGACAATCTCCGTCCACCTTTGCTTTATTTGATGACGTATGTCAATCATTATAACAATACAGTGATTATAATGAAGTTGGGAATATGGTAATTTCTTTTGCTGAATAGAGAGTAATCAAGATACAGTGAGATTTTGGTTGAGTTGCCCAAATCATTGAGAAGTTCTGTTGTGGAGTCAGGAAGTTCTCCAAGTTCAAAGCTCTGTATGTCTCCTGTGTTTAGTGGCTGTTAAAAACACATCTGGCCCATGGAAGTCAGTCCTAATGGAAAAGCATTTGTCTTCTTGTAGGAAACCCAATGCTAAAATGACAGAAAATTGCCTTATTATGATCCTGTTAATAAATTCCTTTGCTTGCTCATATCAACCTTTGACAAAAAGCAGGGATTCAATTGTATATTTGTTCATTTGAATAAATACCCAGAGCAGTACACAGCTATGTTTTTTGGCTTTGGAGGCTGTAACTCCTGTAATACACGTCAGCAGGGAGGGCTCTGGGCAACACTTTCTGATGCGTGCCTAGAGGCATTAGAAGAAACAGTTCCTCTAGGCTGGCTGTTTTAAATCCATTGCATGTGAAAAGTCCTGATTGGAGAGTGTTAATGTGTAGCAGCATCTGTGTCCTTGTTGGTAGCTCATTTCATGACCTCCTGACTTTTCAGGTGGTGGGTTTACATGTGCAGATAGGAGGGTGTTGTTCATGTGACTGGCGGTCAGATAGCTGTGAAGAAGGAAAGAAAAAAGAACATTGCTTGCTGTCTCTGTGACTATTGGTATCCTGAGTAGCCAAAGTGAAGGAATTGGTCTGTCACTGCCTGCTGACATCTTTGCACTACCAGAGCCCTGCCTGCAGGGATTGCCCACATTCTCAATCCAAAGGAAGGAATGAATGGCATTTCATTTTGTAGGATGAGGCCTGCCCAAAACCCTAATAAATTTCTCAAGGACCAAGGAGCGTGGTTTAGGAGAGATCTGGGTCAGATTGAGATCAAAAGCCGTTGGTCAGAAGGGAGAAGCTGCTGATTCTCCATCCTTGTACTGCCAGGGATACCAGTGCTGAATGTAGCTGGGTGTGTGCCCTGCCCAAAAGGATGAGGTCCTTTCTGCATGAAGCACAGACTGCTAATGATTTTTGGTGGTAAAGATCCAAACCTTAACCCTGCTTTAGTAATTCAGATGTTATTTCAAAAAGCAAGCGCTCTGAGGTTGTCTTTGGATCGCCTGTATTACTTTCCAGTCTGTGACAGCAGATGGGCCTCCTATTTCTGTTTAATTCTACTTCTCTATAATTTTTCTCCTTCTGCCTCATCTTCAGAGATTGATGATAAGCCAGGCATTAGCAACTCTTGTAGCTGAAAAACCTTTTTTCAGAGAAGGGATATTATGCTCTGCATTTGATTTACATTGAACACGAGATGCATATAAAAGTCTGAAACTACAGGTTTAGGCATTCTTGTTACCACATCGCAGCTGCAGGTTATAAATGACTACAGTAGTGTATTGTAGTTATAAAGTGCCCTACTTATTTTATAATAAGCCCTGGCAGAAACAATGTCAAATGGCAGTAAAAAGTTTATCCAGAACACGTTTCACTTCAGCCTGGCATATGCTGCCCTGTTAACTTTATGTAATGCTCGTCAGGCAGGAGGAGACATTTCTCACAGGAGACGCACGCAGGACTTATCCATGCTTATGGAAAAGAAGGGTTTATAGTGTGAGCATTATCCAGCTCGAGATTTACGTCACGTTTGTTCCAGTCAGTGGTAGTAGGTCATAAGAGTCTTCGCATGAATCATTTAGGTGGAAAATTATTGTTTTATCATATATAAACAGTAGATTTAATATATTGCAAAATCATTACATCAAGCAGTTTTTACAGTTTAATTGACTGTGATGTTCTAGTCAGAAAGGGGAAAATAGTAAGTTAAAGTTAATTCTCAAAATTTACTAGTCAAAAAGGGGTAAAAAAACTTAGAAAAGGTGGGGAAAAAAATCACCAGTACAGACTCAGGCTGTACCAGAGCAGTTAGAGCTTCACATGCACTGCCCTGTTGAGTGCTTTCATTATGGGACCAACTTTTTGAAGTAAAATAAATTTTATTGAGTTGTGATTCTGATAAACAGATGTGTGTCAGACTCGTAGAAGCTCTTCTAATTTTCTTCATTCCCTCTTGAGGGGTTCTGTTCTCAATACTCTTTTGCAGCTCTATCCAACCTTCTGGTTTTCTTTTGCCATGACAGTATAATCCTGGAACTGATCTGTTTTTCTATAGGTTTTTATAGTCCCATGTTTTACTTGCCTGTCACCAGACACATATTTTGCATGCATTTCAGAGAGCAAGTGGCATGACCTAGCTTGGATTTTTTTGATTCCTGGACATTCTTTGGACAAAGGTCAATGTCCAGAGAATGGAAATACTCAGAAAACTGGAAACATTATGGCTTAGTTTTTGGCTTTGCACCTCAAATGCATGAAGAGCTGTTAGAATTGTAATTGTCCTTTGGATGGTAATGGCCTGAGAGAGTCCTGTGTATCTGGAAATTTCATTTAGGGCCAACTTCTTTATAGTGTAATTTTGGACTAGTCTGACTTGCTTAAGCCTGGGCAGATGTTTCCTGCCATCTAGTCACAACAGTGAGCCTGTGTGCTGGGAATCAGGGATGGGACAGGGGATGCCCCTGTTCTGCCCAGCACACCTCCACCTCTGTACCCTGAGGATGTCAGGTCACCTCCATCTCATCCTGCCCTGTCCCCCAGCCTTTGGCCCTCTTAACTGGGAACAACTCAAGCTGTAACTGCTTGTTGTGGCCCTGCCAACTTCAGCTGTGTGTGTGGATGCTGCCAGCTGGGAATGCAGCGTGGCTAACTTGCTCCCATGTCCTCAGAATGGGCACTGGGACCTGGTTCCAAAACCCTCCTGTCCATGACACAGGCACTGACATGAAGCACCAAGACATTGGTCATTCCTGCACGTGCAAAATGCTTAGTTTGACACTTTCAAATGTTGTCCTTGCTGTGCTCTTACTGGTGCCAGTTTTCATGTGGTTTTGGAGAGAGTAGAGGGAGGGGGTCCTATAGAGCAGTTTTGGAAATCCTTCCTTTGAGGTTTAGCTTCTTTCCAGAGGGTTTTTGGTTTTTTCCAATGGCTTTTGTCCAGCAAACATTTTCTTAGAAAATTGAAACAAACATTACTCTCTGGATGTGGAGCCCTATGACATTTTAAATATTCAGTGCAGACAGTAATACTTTATAGTGACAAGGTTATGTTTTCTGCATTTGATCATTGATTTATGAAAATTCAGTAAACGGAGAAGCACAGTTCCCTCTCAGCTGCAGTCTGGAGCCTTCTCTCTGTGCAGACTTGAAAGCTTGAAAAAGTCAAAAGTTGCTCACATTCCTCTAAAGAATTCTGTTTTCCACACACAGTCTTCAGAAAAGTACTTGTTGAGATGAGGGAAGTGCATGGAATAATGCCTGCATTTAATTTAGAGGGGAAAAAAAAAAAAAGCCCCTTTCTTTTTTTTGTGGTGTGGCAAACTGGAGGGTCCATGCCCAGGAGAGTCCCATTACTTGTCTTTAGTTTTCTTGCCTGGGGGTAAATGACCTGGACCTCACAAATTTCCTCATACGTGAGCCTTCCTCATCACCTGAGAGATGCAGCTTCTCAGGGAGAGCTGAATATGGCTGTGCTAGAAAATCCTGCCACTTTGGATGGTGCAAGCAGTCCTTGAAATGAATCCTAAACTTGGAAGAACTTTTGTGGTTTTTCAGCATTTCACCATGCAGCAAAACTAATGTTACCTCTGTGTTTCATATTAACTGGGTAGTTGAAGACAATGAAAATTACATTGTTTTCTGCAGTAGTCTTCTGGTGATTTTATCTTGTATACCTTCACTTTTTCTTCCTTTACAAGAATCAGTGCCTTCTCACTGGCTTCCCCTCATCCTCTTTTTATGCTTGCACAGAGCTGGGAATAAAACTTACAGAAACAGAAATTGCAGTTTGAGTTTTCAAATGTGTCTAATGTGGGAATGGCAATTTATCCAACTTAGATATGTTGGTTTGGAAAGTATATTAACCATCTGCCATCTGAAATATCAGGTTTGATTTGGATATTTCAAGTTACATGCCTGACATGTCCACAATCATTGGTCTCTTAAAAATGTAGGCTTTTAAATTCTCATAGAAATAAAAAAGTGGTGTAAAAGGAATGCGTGTTACACATGGCTTATATTTTTGTTAAGTGTGAATAGCTTTTACAGGAATTGATCTGTTAACAGATTCCAGTCAGTTCTTACAAGTCTGTTACACTTTGCTGTAAAATTCAATAAAGTTTTGTGCTAACTCTATAGATTTCATATTTAGCTTTAGATCATGCCATCATTTAGATTATGCATTAATTAGTCTGATTGGTTAGAAACACATTACTGCTCCTGTCTTTTTTTTCCAAATTTTGCTTAAACGCAATTTTCTTTGTGTCAAGATCTCTTGTCTAGTATAGCCCCTGTTGAAAGTCAGTGGAAAAATATGTCTTGGGAATTCAACTTGAGCCTGTAATTTTTAATCTGAGACAGCATCTTGTATGGCAGAGGGTTATGGTTGTCTTGCTGACAGAATGTGGGGGAGTATTCAGACACAGATGTTATCCTGCCAGTGGTTGTGGGTTGGGTGTCCTCTTCTTGCTGGCCATCATGCCCCTGCTGCTGAGCATGGCAGTTCCTGGTGTGCCACTCTGTAGGCTCCATGTGCTGGCTCCAGAGGTTGTGGTGTAGATTTTTTTTAGTTTGTAAATTGCTAAATCCATATAAGCTCCACTTGCTGTCCGTTCATGTAACCCTGAAGTTCAGACGTCACACTGGATTTTACCCATCTACGTGTTGTTCCGCGTGCCATAATATTTCTGTGACTGATATAGGTCAAGACCACACATTTGTTGCTTCAGTGCATTAATGATCAAATACCTGCTTTATCGACCCCCTCAAGGTTCATTACTCCATCACTTAGTTATAAGCAATTAACCACCTGAGTGGATCTGATCCTTTTCCAAGCTTTTCTGTTCCTGGCTGTCATTGCCAGTAGATCATGGATAGGACAGACAGACAAACTCCCTTTTTAAAGCACTTTTTCCTGCCACACCATTTCTTTGTGCCAATCTTGATCTCTAGCAGTGCTTGGTCTTTCTGCTTTCATCACAAAGAAATCTGCTCTCATGAGATTTCTGTATTACAAAGTGAAGGGTTTTGCGGAGGGTTGTTCAAAGTTTCCAGTTTGGCTTCTAGCATGAGTAGCTTCACTAGGATTAAGTTAATCTGCATGAATATTATTTTGTGTCTCAGTCTCAGATCTCTTAGGTGAGCTCTATAAAAGTATTTTTTTGTGTAGCATTCTATGGTAAAGCATTAGTCAGCCTCTCCATAATACTGATAATAGTATTAATCTTGAAAGAGCAGACCTTCAAAAGAGCTGGGTGCACTTTCTTCTTGTTGACTTTGTTGGGAACTGGGAATATAGCACTCAACCTATAGGACTGAGTCTAGGTGAAACTCCAGACAGGTTTTCATGCACCAGTTGAGCACTACTTGGTTGGCAGATTTTTTTCCTCAGTACCTAATAACCAGGTTGCCTCAGTTCTCATGAGAAAATCTCTGTTTGTATTGTCAGTGTATGAGAAAATTGAGGGTGTGTATGTTACTGGGAATGCCCTATTACCATGTCTGCATATCTGCAGTTGTAAAACATGATCTATGGCAGCTCCAAATCTAAAATTCGGTGGCATCCCAGGAAGTACCTAATTGTGCTTGTGCTTCATTACAAGGCTGTCTCCTTTCCTGGAATCTATTTTAGCTAATGAGTTGGAAATGTCAAAGTAGTATTTCAGATGACAGAAACATCATATATTATCATACATGAAGCAATTAACTCTTTTGACAAATATTTATTGTGGTGTCATCTTTAATTAAATCTTCAGGACTCCTAGACATAGAGCAGGTTCTTCCGAAAAGGAGCCTTCCCAGCCCTGTCAAGGAGCATGTGACTGATGGAGCTTAATTGAACTCGGTACTTGAAAGAGTTGGTCACCTAAACATGAAGATATAGACCTGACACAATTTCACAATACAGATGTCTGATATTTTGGCAAAATTTCAAAACAATTGCCCCACTCCAAACTGTGTCTCAGACACTGCAAATGCTTTATGCTGGAGAAGATGCATCTCCAGTCACTCCTGTTCTTCCGCTGGAACGGTTTGCAAGAGAAAAGTGTTGTACACTTGTGCTGCTAAGAAAAATAATACTGAAAACCAGGGCTGTATATATGTTTCTAAAAAAATCAATTTTCTTTTATTTAGTTCTTGGGGTTATTCATGTGGAAACACATTACAAGTGTGACTGTTTGGTTAGTTCCTCTTAAACAGATAGGTCTTGTAGGTGATGTGCCACTGAGAAATAATTCCTGACAGTCATAACTGAACCAGATAAACAGTTCTGCCAGCTCCCAAATAACACTGTAAAACAAAAGGGTTCTGCTTATCGTTTTCCATTTCTTCATGCCTGTCAAACTATTTAACTGTGCATTACTCCTCACAAAGGTTCTCTGTGTTTTTCTGCTCCTCCGCTGCCCTCATGGTTTTTACTTTCTCTGTTGCTGAACCTACTGTGGTACAGTTGTCCACCTGTATCACTCGGCACCTGCCACTGATCTTCGCCTTCACCCTTGCAAAGACACTCTTCAGAAGTGCTGCATGAGATTTTTCCCTGTCGTGGCCATGTATTAAAGTGTACTAACCTGTACATATGTCTTTACTTTTATCAGGCAGAAGCAGCACCAGAAAGTGGCCGAGATGTTCCCAGTGTTCAGATCAGCTCAGGGCAGCACAACTCTGACCCTGCGGGAGCCGGTGGCACGGCAGCCTCCCAGAGCGTGGTGGCTCCAGCTGGGGTCTCAGCAGGTACCTCGGCTGCAGCTTCCTTCTTCATAAGGTAGTTCTTCCTCCTTTCTGGTTTCCATAACTGCTTGTGGGTCTTCAAACAGGTGGGAAATGCTGTTCAGTCTTTGCCATGGTGCTGGCTGCTGAGGGCTGGAGTTGTTCACCTGGTCATGACTGTGGCTTTCTGCTGCCACTGGAGAGCAGGGGTGGGATGGGGACATCCCGATTCTCTCTCTGGAGACTTGGAAGCTCTATTGACCAAAACCCAAGAAAATATGTTTTGGGCTTTTTCTGGTCCTTAATGGCCATCTCTACCACAAGTCTGCTCTGTTCTGTAGGTTTTCTTGGCGCAAAAACTGAAGTAACAAGTCTTTTTCACTCAGATCTAAATAAAAAAAGTTATATTTTTATTCAGTAGCATGGCCTATGTATCCAAATAAAAGCTTTTCCATAGTTGGTAGCAACAGTTAAAACAGTTTGACATTCTTTTTTTAGAAATAGCCCAGAACAATCTTTCTTTTTCCATTCTTGTGTCTTATAACAAAAATGATATGTTAGTTTTGTTTGGATGTTTGTTGTAATTAGTAGTGTTGATTAAATGCAATACGCTGTCAAGCAGATGGTATTTAAAAGAACAAAATTCAGGGCTTTGTACTTGCATTCCAACTCCTTTTTTAATTCACAACTGAACATATTTTGAGACAATATTGAAAAACGTATGTCTGTGAATGGCACTAAAGTAAAATTTATGCACCGAGAATCCATCTTAGAATGTAATCACAATGGTAATTGTATTGTTTCCTTTTCATTGGTTTGTAACATGTTTTGTACCATTAAATAAATGATGTTTCCTATAAGTTACAATCTGACCTCAGGAGCTCAACTTTCCAAGTTCTGCTTTTTTAAAAGAACATAGTACAATGGTTTGAAGTGTCAAATCCCTGCCTATCACAGTCTGTCTGTACACAAGAGGTTGGGAAATGACTGCCCCAAGAGCACTGTGTGTAAGTTAGTGCATTGTCTCTGTGCTGTGGGTTTAAAGTCAACACAGAGAAATAGATGGTTTCCTGCATAGAATGATTTCTTTCATTCAAGAATAGGTGTCCAAAATCAGTGGGAGTGGAGAGGAAAAGTAAGGGGAGAAGCTCAGATGTCTCTTTTCTTGTTTAGTTACCTAAGCAAGGACAGATGCATCCTTTCCAAAGGATCTAGGCAGGACTGCAGGACAGCTTTTGTTACTGTATTTCATACTGTGGGTATGAACAGTGTGATTTTAGCTTAATCTGCTTTGCATTTATTTCAGTGTTAATCTGTATGTCGTAAGCAAATGCGAAGATTTGTCCCTATTGCTGGGGAAGCCAGAAAATAAAATACCTTCCTTGAAACTAAGAGAAAGAAACCAGTGCCTAATAGTCTAAAATAAGACCCAAAATATTTTCTCTCAGTGATGCTTTTGTCACTGGTCAGCAAAACTAATTTTTTTTTTTTTTTTTAATTGTGAAGCGATTGTCATTGTCTTAATTCAAAGATTCTTGAAGTCAGCAACAAGACTGCAAATGACATCATTGTATGCTGGATCAGGCCCTAATTGCTTCTCATGAATCTGTCTTTGCCTTGAGTGAATCAGACTTTTATAGCTTTAGCAGCTCTGTGCTAGCTAAAACATTTTAAAACCCCATTAGGACGTTGCTTATTCCCTGCCCATGTTTCCTATATTCAAAATTGATTCTCTTGAATTTTTTAACTGAAGGACAGAGCTGAAGGAAATTTTTGTGCACAAAGCACTTTTTTTCTTATTCTGTTGTTGTTGAAACACAGGAAAAAAAAATCTCACAGAGGCTGGGGGAGAGAGATCCATCATTGATCCCTGGCACTTGCAAATAGGTTGAGCAGTTTCTCAGATGGGTGCAAAGTCCTGGCCAGGCTGCTCCCCCAACTTTGGCATTAACCTCAGGAGAGGCTCACTCTCCCATTGCTCCTTCTCTTTGGACTCTTCTGCCATTGGGACCTTAATGGATCAAAGTTTCCGTGCTGAGTCTCCTCAAGCCATGCAGTCCTCTCAGCCGGAGGGGAGAGGAGGAGGAGGAAACACTCAAGGATGGGTGAGAGACAACACAGATACTGGCAGAAATGGCTTATCCAGGGACCACAAGTATTAGGATATCACCAGTTTGGGGGGTTTTGTTCAGTACTGATGGGCTATCAGGCTTCTTTGCTTCAGCCCATCCAGTCCTGTCTGCTTCTCTTTGCACCATCCAGCCTTGAACGTGTTGAGGAAGAAGGTCATCCCTGCCTTGACTCTTTTGCAGCAGCACTCACTTCTCTCTCCTTCATCTCTCTGTTCAGCTAATCCTCTCTCAGGAAGCACCTGGAGATGAAAGAAGAGTCATGGCTGTAGTGTGATGCCACAGTCCCCATTCATTATATTTGCTGATTTTTTCCATACTGTAACTCCTCAGCCACTTAAAATCTGAACTTCATAGCAAGGCCAGTGTGTTACTCATGTTATGCAGAGCCTGGTATATTTTGTTCTTGTTCTCTGTGGGAATAAATGCAATTAATATATTGACAATCACACAGACACATACGTATATATTTATTTTTTGCAAATCGTTGACCTCTCTTTGACCAAGTCTGCTGAGGACCTTCATCTTCTTACATGAGCCTTTTGTTAAAGGATCTGTGGTTGAAACTTTGTCTTGTTAAAAGGGTTGTTTTGCATTAGGAATAAAGTAGCTAGGCAAAAATATGCATATATGTTAATGTCCAGTGTATTTGGGTGCAGTGTTAGTTACTTTGGAAGACAAAGCCTTCATAGGGTGCTTGTGGAAACTGCATCTGTGATTTCCTGAGCCACAGCATCACTAGATAGATATTTTTTTTTCACATGAATAAAGGATTCCAATCTTACTTTTCATGAAACAGCATTTCACTGTGTTTGTACAGGTCCTAGCACAATTACCTTTTGGGTTGTGACATGGTTTCCTGGCCACATATAAATCCCTTTTTCACATTAAAACTGGAGTCTCTATTTGCTGAAATAACACCATTACACTCTTGCTTGTGGACTGTTTTCTGCCTGAAAGGGAGATCTGTGCAGGATTTTTTTGGTTGGTTGTTTTGTTTTTTTACTCCAGTTTGTTCCTTGATGGGAATCAGAGTTCTATGTTTGTAAGGTCACAAACTCAAAAGACAGTAAAGAGAGTTCATGTCCTCACCTGGAAAACAATAGATAAGAGATGCAACAAAAAGGATACCTGCTGATAAGAGGTACCCATGGTTAAAATGAGTATCTTTAAGATATTCTTTGCAGGGAATGCATTGATTTTGTTAAGCATATGTGCAGCCCAAATCTACATATTCATCCAAAGCTCTTTCTCATTTGAATGTCATATTTAATTTCTTCAAGCTTAATTATGTTCTGCTAAAAAAAAAAAGTATTTTATTCATTACCAAGAAATGCAGAGAAGCGCTAAGTATTTGAAATCAAAGCCAGATATTAAAGACAGCAGACAGAAGCGTATTAAGAAATTAAATCAGTTTTAAGCTTTTTTCCTCACTGTGATCTGTCACAGAAGGAGGAAAGCTTTGATTAACATCTGACTGTGTCACGCAAGCATATTGCCAGACATTACTCAGTGGTTGTGTTACCAGAGGACCAGAGGATTTAGCAGAAAATGGAGCTTCTCAGTAGGTCACTGGCAGAATGAGAAAGCCAGGGCCGAAAGCACAGCTCATGTTCATGGATGGCTGTGAAGAGACTCCCAGTTCACCCTTGCAATTCAAGAAGAGAAGTTTATTCTTGCATTCTTCAGATTTAAGAATGCAGCTGGCTTTGTCCCTTGGTGTGGCAATGATCTGTGCCTCGCCTAGTGCTCCACACTTTATAACAGTGTCCAGGTGGGTTTTTTGTGTAAGGAACCTGAACAAACTTTATATTACTAGGGGAAAATATGTGAGATAGTTGTAGTACTCTTCTGTGGGTTATTCTTGCAGCTAAGTAAATATTGGTATAGTTTGTTAGAAAGCTCTGATAGGCTTTATATTGGGTTTTCTTGTCACGCGAACAGCTGGGGAAGAGAGGAAATGGTGTTTCCAGGCAGGAGAAGGGCGGTGAGGAGGAGACTGGGTATGCACTTGGGGAGAGGTTAATGGGCTATCTGACAAAAAAGAAAATACCACTCCCTTGGGAGGAGAATCAAGACCCCCAATAAATCGAAGCTGTCACCATCAACGTGCCATTTCCCCCTGTTGGTGGCTGGTGACAGCGGTGGCAGCAGTGCCTGTGCAGCTGGGGTGGGGGTGTGGTGTTTGGAGAACAGGGATACCTGCCCTCAGTGCACAAGCTGGAAGGAAGATTTGAGCTGTGACAGGGCAGCGAGGAGGAATCAAAGCTGTTTAGAAGAAAATAGGTATCTAAGTAGGCAACCCTGAGTGACATTGAGCAGAAGACAATCTGTCCCTCTTCTAAAATTCTCATCGTGTTTGATGTTGATCTTTTCAAACTGGTTTGCTTACAGGGTTGCACTTGCTGCTGTGGAACTGCTGCCTTTGAAGTGGGGAAATAAGTGTATAGTTGCAACTCCTTTCCGCTGTATCCACCTGCTTTTGTTTTAGAAGTTAGTCTTCCAAACATAGCACTCACTGGTTTTCAGGTTTCTAATTATTTTCAGTGTTGCTGGGCTTTGCTAGATTAAAACCATTTAAGTTAATAAATCTGGAGAATCACAGTGGTGAATCACGCCTATAATCTTTCCACTCTCACCATCGTCCTGCATGTTTGGGAAAGCTGTGTCGATTTAGGCATGATAAAAAGCATTGCACATTATATGCTTTTTGCAAGCAGATTTTCTTAACAAAAAATACGATCTCTGAATAATGTAATTGAACATCTGAAGAGTTAAAATAAGCATAATTGTCTTTTTATAGAGTCAGGATATTCCATCATATTTTAATGCCTGTGAATTTGGATTAAAGAATCTAATTATTTACTAATGAGCAGTAATGATACATATAAACTAAGGGTCACTATCCTATTACAGGCACCTGATGGTTCACTGATAAGCATTTGGTCATTAGATTGACCATAAAATATAGTCAATAATTGAGGTTACTCATAGAGCAGACACCTTATCAGCTTTAGGCATGGTGGGACAGCTTGTCAGTACTCTGTGTCCTGATTGTGCTGTGACTGAGCATATGATTAGGGTATTGAAGCAGTCTGTATCTAATGAAACTGCAGGAAAGGCATAGCAATATTAGCACAACCACTAAATGACTAATGTGTTTTTGTTCCAAGCCTTAGACACTTCAATTAGTTCCAATAAACCCTGATCTAGTGTAGTGGTAGGCAGAGAATTCAGATTTTTTTTGTACAAGCTTTCATTACACTAGTCAAAATTTGTAACATTTAGGGGACAGATGAAATCTGTGTGGCTTTGAATGAAAAATGGTGGAAATAATAAAGCCTGTCACTACTGGTTTTACTTCATTTTTTTCAGTTTTATTTTTGCATTTTAAAAATTTAGAATACTGAGACAATGCCTAGTACCTGATTTAAAAGATGAAGCTGATAGCAGCAAATTAGATGTCTACATTTTGTTTTAAAGTCCATTCATGCAGTTCATGTAGGTTTGTGCATATAGATCTAAACTTAGAATGTGTTCTTTAGTGTTTTGTACCATATGGAACATTAGTCAAATAGTCTCATGTTGAAAGCTTTTGTAGAGATATTGATTTTGCTGTGCTTCAAACTGTTGCAAAGAAAATAACCTCAGAACCAATTCTTTTATGATTTTTTTTTTCCTCGAGGATGCCTTAACTTTCATAAATTATTTAGTATAGTGAAGGATGCAAAATGTCTTTTGTCTTTCTGAACTGCTGTTCAGGCTTCTCTGATGCGACCTTGGAAAGTAACCATAGAAACATGTTAAAAGCATCAACTGAAAATCAGTAGTTCAGTTTGACAGTGATGCAAATTCTGTGAAAGAAGATTATGATGTATTAGGAACACTTGAAGCATATATTACTGCTAACCTGTTAAACCTGATTATTCCATGACTATCAATACTTTCCGAATTTAATGCAGGGGAAAAAAAAAAAAAAAAAAAAAAAGAAACATACTTTTTAAAGTAAGTTGCCGTGTTTAAGATGTTTCTAGGTAAATCACTTCAGCCTGTCATTCTCTGTCCTGTTAAAAGCAAGAATTATATTTCTGCTAAGCTCATAATGTAGTTCACAGTTCCCTGTATTTAATAGCTGTAAACTTCTGCCCAGTACCCTGCTGGGATGCACAGGTATCCTAGCTTTGTGTGGAGCTGGCACAAATTAAGTCTCTTTGACAGATAATATGAGTCACTGAGTTATGAATAAGTAGTAGGTCATTAAAAGGTGAAGAAAATATGTGATTCATTGGATCCTGAGTTAGAGATTTTTGTGCTGACCTGTGACAGTTAAGCTAGCCTGTGAGGCTGAAACAGAAGTCCCTGCTATAGCTGCAGGGAGCCACTGTAAATTCTTGATGAATCATGGGTCAAGAGAAGAAGCAGGGTCACTTGTTAAAGCTTCCTCAGTAAGCATAAACCACGCCCAAGAAATCCTGTGTTGATGTGATGTGGAAAAATTTAATTTGAACTAGTTACCTCAGAAAGTGGGGTACAAGCCCTTCCCAGTTAGGGCTGCTTTGCTGGCAGATGCATCCAAAACCCATGCATGGTTTGTCCCTATTTCACAGTGCCATAGCAATATGACAGGAGCTGCAGGGCTCCTCAGGGATGTGATGGCTCGCTGGCATTAATGCAGCCCAGCAGCCTCTCAGTGCACCGTCCTTTCTTTGCTAAATGCCCCAAAATGCCCCACTTCCTCTTGCTACCATTTGGTCACTGCTCAGGACCAGTGGCTGAGAAATTTGCAGCTTGAGGCAGAGCTATGGATGTGCAGATGAAGTGGAGCATCCAGCTGTTTCAGGGGCAGCCAGATACATAATTAATGTTTTCTCCTTAATGATTCCCTGCTCTGGATTTAGAAGACTGGAACAGCCTGATCCTGCAGTGTCCTCCCCACTGCATGGGGCTGGAGAGAGGGGGATGCCCTCCTATCCCCCTTTTCCTCTCTGCACGGAGCCAGGGAGAGCAAGACAGCCCTCATACAGATGTGCAAATGGAAAGGGAGCAGGTGTCACCAGAGGCTTGCCTCGTCTCGCCGGTGCCATGCCACGCTGCTGGAATGTGGCTGCTCCCTGTCCCCAGAGAGCAAACGTGACCCGCAAGTAGCACAGCGCGGTGTGGGGACAGGAGATGGGGCAGGGCGTGAGGCTTTGTGCAGTATCTTGTATCACTTAGGGCAGCTTAGGCTTTCCTAGTTGCTGTGGCAGCATAATACTGCCTATAATTAAGGACAAACAAAGAATGTATGCTTTAGGTATATCCCATTTCATGTTCGCCCGTGAGGAGGATAAATTAGGAGATAAGCCTGAATTTATTAGGCTTTGTTCTTGGAAGCACAAATGACTCTCAGGACAGCGTGTTTAACAGCAGAACATCATTACCGGTATCACTGCTAATACAGCATCATGCATTTACACGCTGCATTATCGGCGTGTGGTGAGCCAGGCTCCCTGCTAGGAGCAGCTCATCTGTGACACTGTGAGACTGGCAGGGCAGAGATGAGACACTGAGCTATAGTTCAGCAAAGGGAGAGGTGAAGAAATTGGAGTAGCTGAGAGGAGAGGGAAAGAGTAGTGTTTGGAAATGAGTAGTGCTGAGTTAGACCACTATAGAAAGCATGAAAATGTCCCAGAGGCCAACAGATCTGTGGTCAGGGTATGCCTGTTGATTTAGAGGGGTGAGGCACTGAATGATCAGCCAAGGTGGGGAGCCCATGGTGAGGATTTGACAAAGCCTCAGAGGGAACTGGGTGGTGACCAGATGAAGCAGGACTGGGCATCTGTGAGTCATTGCCTTGGAAGATGAAACTCCTGTCTTGAGTGTTAGGGATCATTGTATGAACCAGGGAGAGATCGTGGAAGACAGCAGTGTCAGGGAGATGTTTGGAAGGAGAAGCCTCATTTGGATAGCACAGGCTGTAGGACTTGTGTGGGAGCAGGTTGGGCTGTGCAGGAGGTGGCAGAATAAAGAAAGGAGGGAACCTGGTGCCAACCAGATTGGCAGGAAATATGAAAAGGAAGAGACAGTGGAAGAGGGGAAAAAATGGATCTAGTAATGTGGGGACCTCGTGTTGAGGTCAGGATTTTGGAGAGGATGTTCTAGGTCTTAACTCCAGCTTGAGAGCAAAAGCAGAACTGGGGCTGAACAAAGCACTTCCAGTGTTTTCTGCTGACTGAATACCTTCAAGATCTTTATAATTTGAGGCCATCCCTGAGGAGGGCTGATTTTTGTCAGCCCTGATGATTATACAAGAGGTTCTGGAGCAGCAGAGGCAGCCCCCTCAGGAGATGTGGTGACTTTTTGAGCTGCTGTAGGTGGTTCAGTGCAGGCCGTGGTTGCGGTGGTTGGTTATTGGGTTAGCCCTATATTCTGAGGCATTCTAGATGTCCATGAGGGAGAGAAAAGAAGAATAATTTAAAACAGATGTTCCTATAAGTAGGGGAGAATCTATGCCTTCAGAGCTACCCAAGTTTGAATTTATTTGTGGGGGTAAATGGGGATCAGTGGATTTTAAACTAGGAAAAAGTCTGAAGTACTTGACTGGAGTCATGCAGATACTACTTCTTACTTTGTCCTCTCCTGGATCTTCTGCTTGCCTGGACTTAATATTTTCTCCCTTATTTTTTTTTTTTTCCTATGTGATCCTTTCTTTATTTTCACCTTCCTCCCTAGCTGAATGCACTTGATTATTCTGTTTTCCTGAGTGTATGGAATCTCACTGCTGCCTAGCTACCAGAGTCTCTCTTTCCCCTTGGCTTTTTCGCTTCTTTCTGCCCTTCCTAGCTTGTCAAGAGGAGCACTTCTCCTGCCTTCCCCTCAGCCCAGCCCTCCCAGTCTGCCTGCTTTTTTGGTTCCTGGACTCCTGAACACCAGCGCTTGCTCTGACTCCGTTATTTGGGGCTCCTCAGCTTGGCAGCCGTGGCAGCTGCACTGGTGGTTTTTCTGCAGTGGGAACGGAGCATTCCATAGGTAAAATGATAATGGTGACTTTCCTGTGGGGATGTAATTTGACAGTTTGCACCTGTTTTACAAATTTATTAGTGACTTTCAGCCTCTTCCAGTAACATATTTAACTATTTTAACAACATTATTAAGACAGGCAGACTTAGCAGGTGAAATAGTTTTAAATCAGACTGATAACTCAATATTCAATTAACTTTCATGGCCAACTTGGAGTCACTCTGAAACTCAGTTTGTGGTGTGCAGGATGTGGTTTGCAGGGCAGATGGACTTTGAAGTGTCACTGTCTCTTTTCTGAGCTAAACTGCTTTGCTTGCTTGTGCTTGTCGCAAAATAAGACATCCCACATTATCATTTATGACAAAAATAAAATGTCAAGCCAAAATAATGCACCAGCAATATAGCTGCAGTGCTTGACCAGTTGATCAAGTAGCAGGATTACTCTGATGCTACTTTTAAATTCCCTATGAAATACTGAATTTTGGCTTTCTAAAACTTCCTTCATCCTTACTGTTGGAGGATGGAAGATGTTTCTTTTGGCAGGACATTTCAAAGAGCTTAGCCAGTATCTCACTCATCATCAATTAGTGCTGCTATTGGGTTTGCTTTCTGCTTTGTTTGGCTTTTTGTCTCCTCAGTGTTGGAGCTCACTTATTAAGAAGCACTTGCCCTATGGAGTAAAGGACTCAATGGATGTTAATCAGCATATAATGAATCCAATCTAAATGTTATTAGTGAAGCTTGCTGGACTTCAGGGCAAGCTTCAGAATATCATTTGATAATGTGTCTCAAGCAGGTCTTCAGGAGTTGCTCATTTCTACTGAAATTTGAAGTTACCATCTTTGGGTCAGAAATAGTCAGATCTCTCCATCTGCAGTGATGGAAAAACATGCATCTCAAATTTTCCCACTAAGTGCTATTTTAAAGGGCGCTGGAGTATCAGCTTGTTATACCTCTGAGAAGTATCACTTCAGAACTGATGTCAGTTAAATAAATCATAGTAACCCTGGGTTTAGAAGCCCATGTGTCCCTCCTCTGTTTAAAAATACTCATTGTGTAAGCATACCACTTCTGTACTTGGATGATTTCCACTGCATCATTTAGTGCTGTCAGTGACCATTTAACTCACTAACGTAGGAATAAGTAAATGCCCCCCTGAGAAGTTGTTTGCTTGGCAGTATAGGTGTCAAGCCTTTGAGTAAGCATCTGAAATAAAACCCTGCTGAAGTGGGAATGGATCCTCTGTGGATTTTCTAGATGTGCAATAAAATATGGAGCTGAGGGAGCTGGAATTGATGAAAAAGGTATGTCTGTGGGGATGGTGTGTTGGGTCAACGGAAGGTAAGAGGAAAATGTAACCCGCCTCAGAGCTTTTATTGTAAAGAAGGAATTAAACTCACAGATGCCAACTTGTATTCAGACTGCTATATGCAATCAGAAACAGGGAAATACTGAATTTCTCCCTCTTTCAGCCCTTCTCTTTCCTGTCAGATATTTGTCTGAGCCTAGTGCTTCAGATGAACCCTTGTTAGCCATGCCATATATTTTATCTCTCATCTTTTCCACTTGCAAATACATCTACCTCTTCCCTGGAGCAGCCTGAATGAGCAGAATGATTTTTGTACACCAGGAGCTGATACTGCAAAGCAAAATTTTAAGTAATCAATGTAAATGTTACTTCAGTAGTGATGGGCTGGTTAGCACCATTGTTTCAGTTTCATTACTTTGTAGTTTTAAAAATGTCTTTCTTGCTTTTTCTTGACAGAATACAAATGAGACTAGAATTCTATTTTGCTCAACCTGTTTCATGCGTCTATGTCTTGCCGGCAAATAAGTCCAACTTTTTTTTTTGCCTAAGGAGTGTGCTTAGATTGATGTGGTTCTGCCTGCTTTAGCTCAGTTAGCTCATGAAACAGAGTGGGGAAATATTGCTGGCATTCAGGTAGCTGTATTTTCAGTACATAGCTGTCTGTGCAGTGTGCAGCCCGGGAACTGACATATTTCTGTATTAGGTGTTGACAGTCTTGCTTACTTAAAGATTAACCTACACAGGTTTTCAGCAGTTTGTCATATGGTACAGTTGTAAACAGCGAGTGGGGAAGTGCAGCAATATGTTCGTCTGCTCTTGCTTTGTTTAACATCATTAGTGAGCAGAGCTGGAAATGGTATGTGGCAGGCTGCTGTGACTAGCTGTTATTCATATATATATGTATATGTCTGAAATATATCTAAAAGTCAGTTCCTGAACACTGATCCTGGCTGCTGAAGCAATGTTCTTTGGCCAGAAAAGTGTCTTAAATCTACAAGCTGAAGAGAGCATGGAGCTGACATTACCCAAGACAATTTTGTAGCAGTAACCACAGGAGCTGCTGGTTTGGGAGAGCAGAAAAAATGGTTGGAGTGCAACTGTCAGTGCTCGTGAGGATCTGCCCTTTGGCGTTCCTTAAACTTAGAGAAAAATTACAGAGAAGTGTAGTGAAAACTCCTTCTTGGATACCTGTATGCAAATCGCTTGAATGCTTGAAGATGGGCCAGATTGGTTGCTTCTATTACATTAATAAAAGATAGCTGAGTGGAGGAACCACCTCTTGAGTCTCTACAACATGAGAGAGCTCTTCTGATATCAGGAGTACCTTTGAGGTTTGTTTTAGCTTGTCATCTTCTGGAGGTTGTATTGAGTTTATCCCAAAGTGGCTTTGCCTGGCATTTCTGTACTGTGCCTGAATTCAGGTGAGCCTTGATTATTGCTTACTGATGCACAAAGCCTTGATTCCATACTTTATGAAGCTGTGAGTAGAGTCAGGGACAAGCAACAAGGATGGTCAGAAATCAAGGAAACCTCACCTGTGAGGAGAGGTTGGAAGGATTAGGGCTTCTTAATTTGAAAAGAGAAGACGGACTGGGGTGTGGTAGTGGTTTTCATCCAGGTAGCAGCTCCTGCAGGAGAAGGGAATAAGCTCCTCTGCGTGTCTGCTGGTGAGGTGGGGGGAAGGTAAGGAATGGGAGACATGAGATGTGAATTTTCTAAGAGTAAGAGTAGTTAAAAACTGTGTAGTAAAAAACTGTGAGACGATGATGTTCCTAATATGTCAACACTGCCGATTTTTATTTCTGCCTTGATTTTAATAAGAGATAGTAAGAGAAAATTACAAGGTCAAAGTGAGAAGCTGAAATTCAAGTCTGAATTGCAAGATTATGCTACGTGCATGAGGCAACGCATGAACTTTGCCTCAAAGTGGAGATACTTGCTCTCACAGTGCTGGTGAGGTAACATCCTCGCAATATTAGATGTAGTTTGACATTTTGGAACGTTTCAGAATAATGGGTTTCTATTGAAACTTTATTACCCTCACCCATTATAAAAATTCCATTGTTTGAGGCTGTGCATTGTGATCCAGATGAACTAATTATTTATTGAGGAAGTCAAAACACAGAAATAAGGAGCATTAATTGTTTGTTCTTCCTGGCAGTGCTTCTCAGCAGCATTGCTGGGACAGCTAAGCAAACAAAGGTTTGGTGCAGAACTTGTGTAATGGTACAAAGCGGGGAAAGCTTTCATGTCCTCCAGAAGTTGTACATTCATCACAGGAGCCTCGTAAGCTCGGGGGAGGAAGAGACCATACCCTCAAAGTTTATCATATGCTTTAAAAGTGGCTCCTTGGACAAAATTTACTCTAGAAATAGAGATGGTGCCTGTCCCTTCCAAACCTTCATGATGTATTTAGACATTCCCAGTTTTCTCTTTAAAAAATGTGTCTTTCTAAATCACATTTTGTTTTCCAAGTTGAATGCTGTTAGTGGAAGCAGATATCTTGTTGGCTTTTAATTTTGCTTGGGGTTTTGGGTAGCAACTGCATTTTTTTCATTGTGCTGCCTTTCTAATCTTAGAACAACAAATCAAAGAGCAATAGTAATAATAAAAATAATAATGCCAATCAAGTTTATCCTGTGAGTTGTGGAAGGCTTGGGACAGGGTGCTGGAGGTTGTATTGTAGGACATCCATCTATGTGTTGCCTGTTTTGATGAGTGATTGTCAGAGACTGAAAACAGTTCATGCCTCAAACATTGATAAAAAGTTTTGCTCACTATAAAGAAGCTACAACCAAAGAAACCTCCCTGAAGAGTGGGACTTTGAACTGAAAGTCAAACTGCTGATTAGATAAAGGGAAACCCATTGTTCAATCATCCTCGCCTGAGTTTGGGGTGGGGGGAGAGCACAGCTCACAGAAGCCAGGTTTACACAGACACCCCCAGTCGAGGTGGGAGGGAGGAGGTTTTGGGTACGTGGTGTAACCTCTGGTCAGAGGCACTGAGCCCCCATCCTCCGTTACACAAACCGGCCCAGCTGTGGAACCCCCAACCCCACAGGCCACATCCACGGGGCTTTCACGTGAGAGGCTCTGNTGCACGTGATGCAACAGACCCAGAGTCTGCTGTAAGAGACTGCCCCCTCCCCCAGGAGGACATTGCTACCTGGCTCCAGGGTATATAAATCCAGGCTCCATGGGATTCTGTGCTTTTTGGGGGGACCTTCACCACCAAGAAGACCAGCTGGAGAGGATCAACGGAACATCGTTGGGATCCACGTAGTGGTGATATTTTCCTTATTCTGTCCCCGTCACTCTTTCTGTCCCCTCCACCTATTTTCTACTTCTTTCTTTCTTTCTTTCTCTCTCTCTCTCTCTCTCTCTCTCTCATATTTACCATCAAATAAAACCCTTACTATTTTCACTGGCATATGGTCTTGTTTGCACCTTTATTTGGGCAGAGGCATTTCTAAGAGCCTTAAAACTGGATCATAACATTTTATTGGCATAGTCGGCAAGCGTACCATTCTCTGACTCCAAGTGCCTTTTGACAATAGTATAGTATCCTCTGAGGAGATTATTTCCTGTGGTTTCCTTCTGTAGGGACACAGATACTCCTAGGGATTCCAATGCAGTCCTCTCTGAGGGGGTTGTGGAAGTTGAGATTTCTTCTGTGGGGACCCAGACTCTTGGGAATTCTGATGCAGCGTTCTCTGAGGAAGTTGTGGAGGTGATAGTAAACTGATTTGAGTGTTTTAGTTTCCTTTTGTGTGTTTTGTTGTGAAAAGCCAGAATTGGCGGGTTTCAGTCCTGAGGCCAATTCTGCAGCCCCTATCTTGTGGGGAACCCCCCCCAACAGTCTGTGGTTTATTGTGGAGAGCTAGAATTGGCAGGTTCCAATCCTGCAGCTGCTGCCTTGTGGGGATGATGTTGTCCCTATGCAGGCTTAGATATTTATCCTGCAGCTTCCTCTGTGGGGACTATAGAGAAACCTTAGGGGAAAATGCCTGTCCTGAGTGGCCAGTGCAAAAAAATGTTTTGTTGTCCTTCCTTGGTTAATTTGTTAGTCACCTCTCTACTCCTGGGGTGGACTTGGTAAAAAAAAAAAAAAATTGAGATAAGGAGCAATTGGTTACTAAAACATGATTGATTACTAAAAATGTGATTGGTTATTAAAAAAAAAAAAAGGTGTTTTAGGCAGTAGCACTGCTTGCCGCTGAACTTGATCTTGTCCAAAAGGAAAATCACTGGAACAAAAGGAGCAAACTGATAAGGTGAACTGCTCCAGGGCGAAAAGCAGAAGCCTGCTAAAACCCTGAAAAAAGAAAAAGCGACTCAAATGCAGGATTCACAGACTGCAACTCTTGCAAAACTTTTAAAAGCAGTCTCACTCCCTCTGCTGAACAATCAGTTGGAGGAAACCCCACTGAAAACCTGTGGGAAACAACAAAAGTGGTGCAACAAGCACTTCACAGAATAAAAGCTAACACTCCCCCTGAATAAGTAAATGCAATTAACAACTTGTTTCACTCAAGCATATTTTTCTGGGAAGTTTGTTTCTTTTCCCTTTTCTAGGAATGCCAAACATCCATGCATCGATGATAAGGAAAACCGTTTGAGAGCAGAGAAACTGCAAGCAGCAAAATCACACCTAAATGTGATAACCATTGCTTCATGTAGACTCTGTCACTTTGTGTTAGCCACAAAAAGTTTTTACTTCTTTTTAATAACTGGTCTAGTGGGCCAAATTTTTACTTTTCTTTTATAGGAACCTACCAACATGAGATGGAGCTGCATGAAAACCAATGAAATTTGAAGTGTCACCATAATTGCTTGCATTGTCAGTTAGATAATGTTTGTAATTTGTTCGTGTTTTAATTGCAAGTGACTTTGCAGGAGATCAAATATTAGTTTAAGCATTCTACATATTCTTGAGTTTGATTTTTTTCTAACTTGTTTTGTCTTTTTACTGAAAAATGGTGTGGCTAACATCTTATGGATGTATAATTTGTCTCAACCAATATTATCCTGAGAGGTGGTATAAGAATTTATACATATTTGAAATCTTACAATATGTACTAACCTTCCCAGTTCTGCCTCAGAAGGCTTCAAAATTATTATAATCTGGCTAAATCTTTTGGATTTTCTAATTAGTGAATTAAAGAATCTTGACAAAACACAAACAAGTGCTACAATAGAAATGATTGAATCCCCCTTCCTAAACCAGGAGGGATACAGAAAAGCCTTCTACCAGCTCTCAAACCAATGTACTGTTGAATTTCATGCCATCAATTTACTCACTAAAATTCAAAAGAAAATGCTCCTTGAAAACTAAGTTTGAAAGGGAATTGATTTCATTTTTAATCCCACCAATAACAAAAAAGCCACACTTTCTGGTTTGTGTCAAGATTAAATGACAACAATGCTATAATCTGTCTCCTGGAAAACAGAGCATAGCCCTGATGTAAAGATATGTTTGCACAAGAACATTTTGTATGGAAATGTTTTGTGTGTTAATCTTGTATCATAAAAACGAATCCTTCATAATGTATAGAGTTATCCAGCAGAGTAAGAATATTACCCATGAAATTCTTCTAACTGTATGTGAATGCAGTCAAGAAGAAAACAGACATCCTCAACAAATCCCTTCACATTTATTCCAAGGTGCAAAGTTAATCAATTATACTACAAGAGCTGGGAATCCTCTTGAAACTCAGCTGATTGACACATGTTAATACATGTACCCATTGAGGATACCCCTCTATGGAATTTAAAAATGAAGACCTGCTGCATAATTCTATAACTAATTTCAAAACATATTGAACCAACATCTAAGAGATACAATATTGTGATATCCCTCACACCCACTGCACATCAAAAAACACTGATTCCTGGGATTCACAGGGTGGAAGCACTGACTAATGAAAATTGAATTGATGATTACAATTGAATTTGCATTTTGACGTTGTTGAACACTGTAAGATTACTTATGTTATTGCTTCTACTGTTTCTGTCTTTTCTCCTATTATCTCTCCTCATCACCTCCGTGGACAACCCATAAAGTGAAGAAGACTTCTAGGAGAGAGACTTTTCTTACAATGTTTGAGTCATGGGGTGGCTGTCAGAGACTGAACTATTGTTCATGCCTCAAACATTGATAAAAAGTTTTGCTCATTATAAAGAAGCTACAACCAAAGAAGCCTCCCTGAAGGAGTGGGACTTTGAACTGAAAGTCAAACTGCTGATTAGATAAAGGGAAACCCATTGTTCAATCATCCTCGCCTGAGTTTGGGGTGGGGGGAGAGCACAGCTCACAGAAGCCAGGTTTACACAGACACCCCCAGTCGAGGTGGGAGGGAGGAGGTTTTGGGTACGTGGTGTAACCTCTGGTCAGAGGCACTGAGCCCCCATCCTCCGTTACACAAACTGGCCCAGCTGTGGAACCCCCAACCCCACAGGCCACATCCACGGGGCTTTCACGTGAGAGGCTCGGCCCCACAGGACTGCGCATGATGCAACAGACCCAGAGTCTGCTGTCAGAGAGACTGCCCCCTCCCCCAGGGGACATGCCTGGACATTGCTACCTGGCTCCAGGGTATATAAACCCATGGGATTCTGTGCTTTTTGGGGGGACCTTCACCACCAAGAAGACCAGCTGGAGAGGATCAACGGAACATCGTTGGGATCCACGGAGTGGTGATATTTTCCTTATTCTGTCCCCGTCACTCTTTCTGTCCCCTCCACCTATTTTCTACTTCTTTCTTTCTTTCTTTCTCTCTCATATTTACCATCAAATAAAACCTTTACTATTTTCACTGGCATATGGTCTTGTTTGCACCTTTATTTGGGCAGAGGCATTTCTAAGAACCTTAAAACTGGATCATAACAGTGATATAACTCAATACAAATATGTAACTCAAAACAATAACTGGAACTGCTGATAGGATGACAGGCTGTGACTTTCTCACTGCTTCCTTTGGAACTGGTTGGCAGCAGGAAAAGATTGGAATATTGGTTCTGTGGATGGGATTTATGCCTTGTTGAGCTGGGAACTGGGAAAGTTTGGGAGAGCTTTGCTTTAGGGTATGCCAGTTCTCAGTGTAAGCCTGCATCCCTAATTTTTCAAACTTTGCAGATGGCTCAGAATCAGGATAAAAATCACTTCTGTGATGTCTGTCAAGGTCAAACTAAAAGTCTTGAGTAAGCATACTCTTGTGTAAACTCCAAAGTTCAGGATATTTAAGGCTTGGACTGTACACTTCTTTGGCCTTGACCCTTTCAGTGAAGCCCGTAAGCATTCTCACAATATGAATAATGATTGCGATCTCTGAAAGATAAGACTGGCTAATAACACTAAAACTGTTAATATTTAATGAGTCATGTTGAAATGAATGTGCAGAAGTTTTCTTTTATTATTCTTGTCAGTGGAGCTTAATAATGGGAAGCAGTTCTATTTCTGACTTGTGCCAGTTTGTCCATAAATGTACTGTGTCCCTTAATTCCTCTGCATTTATCTCAGTTGACCTGTTTATAGTATGTGTCCCAAAGTATATTTCATAGCTCTCTTCCTTTTGAAGGTTAATAAAATTCACAAAAATTTTATAATTTTGCATAGTTATAAAAGTTTCCAATCTAATTTTCCTTTTTTTGTGGAGAAATTATGCTCAGAAAGAGTGCTTCAGGGATTTAAATTGTGCTGTTTACTTTCACAGCTATAATGTGCAGAACGTGTGCAGGGAGTGCAAGCTAGAAGCAGCTTGCTGTACATCAGAATATCTGAAATGTCATGCTAACAACATAGGCAGAATTTAAAATTAAAAATGGCATGGCTCTTTCATTGAGCAGGCTTTGTAGCTACTGTTGTTGCACAGTCTTGTTCCCTAGATGCTGAGCATTATGTAATTGATCTGGCCGTGGTTTTCCTCACTGGTCTCATCCATGCATGGCAGAAAACCTAGTAATCTGTAAATTGTGTGGGGGAAAGAGCAAGTTAGAGACTGTCCCTTGTCATTTGATATTTGAGTGCCCCTGCATGTGCCATATATTAGTTTTATTTTCTACTGTGACACCTAGCTATGAGGAAAGAACTCTCCAGAGCGTCTTAAAAGACATCTTCTATTAAAGAGGGAAAGAGTTAAGCAAAATGCAGACAGTAGATCTCACAGCTGGAGGTAAAAGCAATATACATGGATGTCTCTCATGCTTTAATTGGAAGAGAAGCGTAGGAGTGTGGGGCTTAGTTTCCCCTGTAAGAATGTAGCAGAGTGCTTGTAAAGGCTGAATGGGAAAAGAGAAGGTAGGTGGAAAGTGTAGAACTCTGTCAAAGGTATGACAAGTGTTTGGCAAATGCCCGGAGAAACAAATGACTGTAATGCTTAAGTTTTGCATAGAATTCCCTGCAGGTCGTAATTTTCCCTGAGAGGAAACAGAAGTTGATACTGGACAAGGTCAGGCAGCCCATTGTGGTGCTGAAGGTGTGTGCGAGGGCCTCCTGTGCAAGATTAAATTTGAGGAAAAGAAGCAGGTCAGGCAGGCAATGGACATAGCACCCAATTAGAGTCCCTACAGAAAGTGATCTGGTATGAGCTTGAGTTCTGTCTTTCTGGTGCTAGGCAAAAAGGGCCCAGTTTAGGAGAGCTTTACCAACCCTGTCTCCATGGAACAAATTCCCCCTGAGTAAAGGAATTCTGGAGAAAAGACAGAACTGAAAACTTAAGTGCAAATTCAGAAATGTGTTGTTGCATAAGGACTGCAGAAAGACCAGCACTCTGGAGTGTCTCAGGGTTGGCTCCATGTAAATGTATCCTCTCATGAATTTTTCTGAAATAAAGAGGTTTGTGAAGTTAGATTTTGATTTATTTGGGCCCATGTCCAGAACCAGCTTGGCCTGTATTTTGGCCTAATGAGTAGGTGGCTGGGATGCCACCGAGTATATTGTTGGTTCTGCAAGAAGCACGTAGGGATTGATGAGTGTTTCTGTTGTGCTCTTTGCCTGGACCTGTCCAGGAGCCCAAGCAAAGCATGTGAAAGCTGCTGCCCAGCTGGCTTTTTGTAAAAGAACTGGATGTGCTTTTTATAGGAGCTGAGGATGACAATTACTTGAATTCATATTCAGAGTCTACAGTTTGATAGTGATGTTTTGTTTTGCCTGAATTGCCCTATGCGTTCAGTTAGATCCTTACCCTTTCGCTTTTAGAAAAAAACCCCAAAACAACAAACAAAATCGAACCCAGCAAGCTGTTTGATACTGCTTGTACAAGATGTCTGTGGTGTACCAACTCCAGAAATAACCTTGTTTTAATGTCAGGCAAAGCCATTCTTGCATTCAAACACAGAGAGGCTGTAATTAAGCTTTGTGCACTGTTACCTGACAAGAGATGCTTTTTAAGTGTGAACCACACACATCATTATTAGTGCAGTTGGCCAGTTGCCCATCAAAGCACTGATTATTTTCTACAACAACTACTCCAGTTCCTCTGCTTTCAGTTTCCTGTTATCTCACATGGACATCAACAGTCACTTTGCCAAATTTCTTAGTAAAATCATCACCCTCCAGACTCACAGGAAGAGGATTTATCAGCACTACAGCAGTTAATTGCTTTAGGTAGCATATGCCACTGTCCTTTGAACAGTGGAGGTGCAGGAAGGTTATGCATACTGTCAAAGTGAACCAGTTTGAAAGTGGTTCTGTCTTGGTACAGAAGTTAAGGCAATTAGTTACAGATTTAGTATCTTAGATCTGCTTATCAAAATGTCCCAGAAATGTGCTACTGAGGTATTTTGAGAAATGCTATACTTATAAAAAGTGGCATTTTCTGTTCATTGTTCATATGCTTTGCTTAGCTTGGCCTTTTTGGGTGCAGTTACTCATTGAGTGTTAGTGCTTAGTTAGCTGCTTGAACACACAATTCCTGAGTAAATTTGTCCTTTGTATCTCATTCTCTTTCATGTATGTTTCCCAGAGGAGCTCCTTCAGCCAGATCTGTTGCAGGAGTAATTATTTCATCAGGATTTAATGTATATCTTGATTGCTCTTTGAAGACATTCTCTTGAGGAGTTTTTATAATTTCAACAAGGGATCATAGCATGTAAACAAGAAAATAAACATTATCTTTCATATTAATCAACAAGACGATTAAATAATAACCAGGATTGTTAATTGGTACTTGGAGATAGATGCTAATGACTGTCTTGAGTTCCACAATGACAGTACCAACAGGTAGAGACTCTTTTCTGCACAGTAAAGCTGCATGTAATTTAGGAGGCATTATGGTTTAATGTGCAGCTGCAACCACAGTGAAGTTGTGCAACTGTGTTCCCAGTGTCCTATTTCAGCATATGCTTTCATACTGAATGAAGTATTAGCAAGGGGATTTGAGATTCAGGCAGTTAAATCAGTTCTCATTGCCACCAGACCCTTGAGGTTCTGTATAAACCCATGCTTGTGGTATTTTGCTTCGCTGTGGGATGCAGTTCCTGCTGGTTTCAGGATGCAGTAGGAGTCAAAAGCTGCTTCTTTCCTCAGAGGCAAAAGTCCAACTTGTTCCTCAAAAGACAGTGGCATTGGGCTCCCTCTGAGTTTGGAACTATAGCCTCATTTTTCCATCACAAGAATCTTTGTCTTTTTCTAAATACTGTAGTGTTTATAGAGGGAGAAGGAAGCACATAGGGGGTCTGCATCTTGAGAAGTTGAAGTAAAAAGGTTCAGGAGTTTAACACACAAGTTTTGGACTATAGAGAGAAGGACTGGGGGTTTTGGAGATCTGTGTTGAGAGTACTAGCTGTTGTACTAATTAGCTGTCTAATTTAGACTCAAGTGTCCAGTGTTGCTCCTCAGACACAACCAGTTCTTTGTACTGTTGCTCATTTGAATCCAATAGTGCTGGAAGAAATTGTGCAGCCCTTCTGCTCTTGGTGTTAATTTTTATTTCTAACCTATAATAAATACAAGCAAAGGAATAGTTTCCCTCTCTGATCAGCTTACTAAGCTGGCTAAGCCTGAGGCTGCCTGACAATGATGACAAGATTCATGGCAAGGTTAGGGTTCTAGATTTACCCTTAATTCGTCACGACAGCAATGCACTGCCTTAGTTTCTCTGTAGGTCTGTTGCTTATAATACTTCACAGATGCTACTGCCAGTTTGATCTCACGGAAAAGTACTTGGAGATCTTGGGCTGAAAGACAAGATGAAAATATAAAGTAGTCATTGTATAAAGATACTTCATCATTTGTTCAAAGTGGCAAGCCCTTATATTGCAAGCTTGGACCAGAAGAGTGGTTTGTCCCCAGAAGACCTGCTGGCATCAGTACTGTGGTCTCAGGGTGTCCACAGATGCTGGCAGTGGGACATCTTGTGCTTTTGCTGGCCTAACAGTCATTCAAAGTAATGCTAAAAGGTAACATGCTTTTATGATCATTATCTGTGGATGTACTGTCTCAGGGCTGGATCACACATGTCATTTTCAGGTGGTAAAGCTCTCCTTGACTTTGAGAGAACTGAGCTTTCACCCTCATTGCCATGCCCAGTTGCCAGCATGTGCTTGCTAACATATATAGTTTATTCTGCTTCACTCTGCAGGGTGATTTTTATTTTCCCATGTTGTGTTTGATGTAGAGAAGAGTTTCTGGTTTTGTTTCTTCCTATATTGTTTGGTGTTGCTGATGGGGAATAGCAGAAAAAACTGATTATGTTCCTATTTTTATTCACAAGGAAGAATGTTACAATTTTAATTGTATGTTCTAATTTTTCCTCCTTCTTCATCTTTTACGTTTTGAAATTCTACATTTCAAAAGCAGGATCATTATCATTCAGCACATTAAAGTGTGTCTTTTTAATAGCTTTCCATTTTAATGTGGAAGAATGGAATTGGGGAGGAAAAACCAATCTGTCTTGAAGGAAATTTTCTGTTATCTAAGGATTTTCTGTGCAGCCAACAGGAGAGGATCTTGAGCTCGGCTGACTTGGAGTGCTATCCTCTGCCTTGAGTAACTTGCAGAGGACAGAGAACCACTTTCATAATGTTATCACCAGCAAAGTCCATCTGGTTCTGCCAGTGACAAGGGGATTATTTAGCTTTTTATTACGTCAGTGAGATGTTAGTATTTTAGGATTCAGATGTCAAGCTGTTGGGGGAAAGAAGGGCAAGTTAGATTATAATTGAATTTCTGTTGGGAGAGAAATTAACTGAATATTTTGCCAGTAATTTTTCTGCCCATATTTCCTCTATTAATGTCCTGATGCCTTGTCCTTATGAAATCAGATTAGAATGCAATGACTTGATTTGTAAAGCGGGCAGTGATGACAATGAGCATCTGTTTGTCTGTTTCAGATTCCTGTTAACACCTAAGTAACATTGTCCTTTCTTGCTATTACTTTTATACAGAGCAGCACAGAAGCTTAACCTGTCTTCGAAGAGAAAGAAATACCATCCGCCCCTGCCACACACACACGACTTCTCTATTTATGCTACTAACTTTAGTGGCATCCTGCAGCTCTGTCCTCCCCCAGCACCACCATGCCTTCTGAGAGCTGTGTCCAAAATCAAGGACAACCCTGGCATTGGAAAGGTAACTTCGGATTTCAATATTTTAAAATATTTTTCTAGACAAATTTTAACCGGGCTGGAAGCTTTTGGCCTAGAACTGAGTTGGATAGACTCAAGGAAAGGATCTTGGGATAAACAGAGAGCCACATCCATTTGAATGTGCCTGAATGCTGTTATCTCCTGTGGACTTTGCAAAGAGTAAGAGACAAAGTTTCCTTTGGCATCCAAACCCATTTGGTCCAAACCCAGTGCCCATACAGGCTCCAGCTGTGGAAGAAATAGTCTCTGTGTTGCCAGCAGGACTCAGGCACTGGTGCTGGTGCTGTGTCTCTGCTGAGGTTAAGGAAATACGCTGAGGGGGCTTTGTTTTCCTCTGCTTCATGTGTCATTTTAAGAGTATGGAAATGGAGTAGCAGTCTCACCAACTTAGGAAACGCAGCACCTTTGAAATTGAAAAACTGGTGCTAAGTTTATATAAAATTAATTAAAATACAACCCAATTACTTGGAGCTTTATTCATATTTATAACTGTTTAATCACCCACACAACAGAGTCTGAATACTTATTTACATAGGCTACAAGAGATTAGTGTTTGAAGATAGAATTGAAGTATGTAATGTGCACAGGAGAGCTAAAATATGCACCTAGAGTAACTATACAAATCAGCATTAACATAAAGGGTTTGTCAGCTTAAATACCTAGAGCTGACACTTGTTCACAGAGAATACTCCATATTTCCTAACTGACTTTGTGCTTAATGGAAAATAAAGGAGTGATTTGGGCTATTTTAAACAGGTGGAAACTCACAGATGAAAATGTGTTGGTTTTTTTCTCTTGCCTTTTCAGTGTCTCAGAAAAGAGGATGTAGTATTAAGTGATGGAATACAGTAAGCCTGGCACAGTAACTTAGACATTCCCAGGTGGAGGAGGTTTTGCTAAGGAATGTCCTTTCTATGTGTGTTTTTTAACAAAACCCATTTGTTGTGGCTGGGTTTTTTTCTGTGAGACTTGGTACTTGGCTGTGGCACCAGGAGAAACAGGGAGCATGGCATTTCTGAGGCGCTTTGCCTTAGGAAGACCTTTAAAGTATGATTGTATATCCTTGTGCCTACAGCTAAGTAAAACTGTCTCTGCACTTGTGTGCCTGAAGCTATGTGTAGCCAAGAGACTTCAGCCTTTTTCCTATGCTTTGAGGGTGGCTGGTGGAGCTTTCCAGCATGACTTGTTCCTCATGGAAAGCACTGGTTTATCTGGTGTCTTCAAACAGATTAACAAAGTCTATGATCAAGTGCATGATTCCAGAGGGCTGGAGATAATATGCCTTGGGTCATGTGCTCTACATATTTTTTTCATTAGTGAGTAGAGCGGAGAACTTTCCAAGAGAAAAGCTCCACCAGAATGCCAAGGATATGGTAGGACCCTGAGCAGTTCGGCTGTGGGAGCTTCTCCTTCAGCACAGGATACGTCTGTCCGTTGACCCTCAAAACGCCTGTTATTTAGCTCTCAGCTGAAAACATTAAAAACATAGAATCACAGAATATCCTGAGTTGGAAGGAGCCTACAAGGATCATAGAGTATTGAAGATACTGTTTACTGTTAGGGATACTGAAGATACCGTGATTCTTGGGGATGGTGCTGTGCAGGGCCAGGAGTTGGACTCGATGATCCTTGTGGGTCCCTTCCAACTCAGCATATTCTGTGATTCTGGGAGGGTTCCAGCTGTGTCCTTCTCACCAAATCCTTGTTAACCACAATTTGGAAGAGTCCTGTGCTTTGCTGGAGAGGATAAGAGCTCTCTGCTAATTGAATCAGCCCTTTAGTTCTTGAGTTAGGTTTTAGAGCACCCAAATGGTGATGGGGTATGCTAGTTACTAGTTTTAATGCTCTCAAAAACCAAAGTAGCTAGGCATCTCTGAAACACGGTGTAAGATATGCAGTACCAACTAAATGTCTCTTAACCCATTCCTCTTCTGCAACTCCCTTAGAAAGCCCTCCAGCAATACAGCTTTTTCTAAAAATGAGTCAGCCCAAATGAAATTTCATGTGTCCAAATTCTTAGAACTTGTGATCAAAGGAGAAGTGTCATTTCTCTAGAGGTGTTCTTTAGTACTAAAAATTCAGTTTCACCTTTTCTGAACGATGCCAGATAGCTTTTGGTAGCATTTAGCTCACTATGCATTAGCACTCTCCATTATTTCCTACTCATCAGCTTCTGCTGATCAAAATTTACTCAGCTGGTATCTCATGATGAGGGTGATGGGAATAAAGGAATTACTTTTCTTCCTCACTGCTTTAAGTATCACAGCAATGGAGAGAGCAATCAGTAAACACTGGCAGTTGTGCTGTGGTCCTCTGTTAACATCGGTCTGTGCTCTAACAGCTTTTTACTTTACGCTCCTCCTGGTTATCATTTTCCTTGGCTTTTTCTTGCAGCCCGTCCAATAATGAATGTAAGATTCACATATGAGACAGAATCAGTGGTGAATTCTGGAGTCACTTTTTCCTACCACAGCATCTGTGGCTGTGGTTGGTACTCTCCATGGTTTGTGTGATCATTCCCATTCCAGCAGTGTCCCTCACTATTACAGTGTGGTTACAGTGGGTTAAGCAGCTGGTGGGGCAGCCTTTGCCTCCCTCACCTCTGAGAAGTTATTCTGTGAGAAGGAAAAATAGAAGTAACTAACTGGAAACCCATGCAGTGTCCAAGATGCTTCAATGAGAGGAATGTGCCTCCCTTTATGAAAAAATGAAGAGATGAATGATATGCCAACTGTGCCAAAATACTATTTATTCTAAGTGAGTAATGCCTGAATACTACAGTGACTAATTATTATTTGTACATTTGTACACTCTGTGCAGTCCCATTTCTCTTATAAATCCACTGGAAGCTTAGAGTAAAGTACATGTTGAAGCATGTACAGCAGCAAATACGGCCTGCTTTTTGTGTTGTCTCTGCAGTGGTAATTCGTAGCATTTTTTCCATCCACTGATACTCAAGGTTGGTTCAATATATTGTAAGAGACACACAAACAGTGTGGAAAATGGGAAATCATTTTGGGGCCAACAGAGAAATAAGAGTTATTCTGAACTGGGTGATGGGACAGTTGAATCTAAGGAACTGATCGAAGGTAGCATCTGGGCTATCTTGTGTTCTTCTGTGGCGTCTAGAACTGAACAGGTCCTGCCATTGGTTGTGGGACCTTGTCTTGAATGTTTAAGCACAACAGACATTTGGGAAAAGGAAGAGACTTGAGTTCTTGCTTTTCATAAGCTGCATGACTACAGCAAATGCAGTTACTGTGTATTGTGAGCACTGCTGGGCGAGGCAGGAATGTGGAGAGATTGTGATGGCCAATTCTCTCACTTGCACTCAGTTATTGATTATTTGAGCCCAGGATCTAAATTTATTCTTAATTTCACATCATCATCTCCATGCGTATCATCCAGTTCTTCTACAGTGAAATTGATATATGGCTTTTATGGTTGAATACATTTGTTATTAGAGACTCACTTCAGCAGAGAGCCCTTACATATCTTTTGCAATTTGTATTTATAATTTCTCACTGTTTCAAGTATTCTTCTGAAAGGTGGAAAATAAATGTCTTATTAATTTCTTTTGCATTTCAGAAGTACCAATTTTTCTGCTTATAATAATTTCAGCAGCAGTATGTGGACTTGTCCTGTGATACAAATCTTTAATTAAGCCTTTTGCTTAATTTTCTTTAGTAAGATTGCAAAACATTATACGCTCTCACAGGTGCTTGCTGGGGTTGTCAATACTCAGGAATACCAAGCAGGGAAAAGTTCTAAAAAAAAAAAAAAAAAAGGCAACAATTTAGAACAGTAGGTCTGCCTGGGACCTGTGTTTCGTATAATCAACAGTAATCAAACTCATGCACAAAGAAAGATGCCGCTATCAATTCAAACTGGATACTGAAAGAAATGTGCTCACTACTGATAAATGTTATGTAGCAAAACTCGTACCTTTCTCTTGAATGTGCCAAAAGCATCAGAGTCCAAACCATTTAGTTGAATCCTACTTAAAAGGCAATGATCCAGTGCACTATGATTCTTGTAACGGGAATCATTTTTGTGGTCTCTCTGGGTGTTATTAAATTTAATGTCAGAATAGTAGGAAAGACGTCTGAAAGCCATTTAATATTGTCACTGGAAAGAAGTTAGATTATGCTCAATTTCTGACATTAATGTGCTACTTAAGATAATTTATCATATTGTGGTATTAAGAAAGACATCCTTTTTACAGTGGCTGCTGTGTAGCATTCTAATGTGCTATTTTTCTTTAGCATGGTGGGAAGCCTTTTTCATGCAAAATGTTATTTTCTGGGGTTCTATTCGGCTCATTCTTTATAATACTGCAGCACTTACAACAGCAACTTTAAGTGCTTGTCTCTTCCAAGGATTCTGTCAATTTTTTTTATGTTAGAATGACAGAATCCTCCTATGTGAGACAATTGAAGTGGAGCATTTAAAGACAACCTGAATTGTCAGACATGTTTCTTGGACAGGTATATGCATACTGCTCTCCATTTACGAGTTTTAGACATTTACTTTCATTTATGCTTTACCAAGCCATCACTAAGGTACTGCTAATATGATTTACTGATCATGCAGGGCTTTCTTAAGCATGCTGTGTGTCCCACTCACTGGTTCTTACGATGGTTTGATGATGGATAACAAATAGGTACTTAATTTTGTCATTTTTACTGCTCCTCGTTCCCTAATGACTGAAACGTTATTTCTGATATACGTCATGTATCACAGTAAGTACTTGCCTATCGATGTAGGTAGAGCTGTATCATCCAAGGTACTGGCATCCCTGCCAAAATGCCTTGAACTGCTTAGGCAAAAATGTGGAAAAGTGAGATAAAAATACAGACATTCTTGTACTTTATTTTCACCTTGAAAAAATGAAATAGTTTTCCTGCATGTTTTCTGAGTGTACAGAATTGATTCTTGTTTAGCAGAGTGCAATATAGAAGAGATTTTATTTTTTCTTTTTTTTCAGGTTCTCCCAGGGGAGCTAGATGGTCTATGCTAGCGTGGCAATTTTGCATATAAATTTGCCATCCATTGGTAGTGGCAGTGTATGAAAAGCTTGTAAGAGCTACCCACGGTAAACCAATTTAGCAAGGGTTATATATCTGTCAGTTACAATTAAATCCATGAAAAATATTGGCTCTGAACTAGGACATTTGTAATTTGATTTACACTGTAGTTGAAAAATAAGTGATTTCATTGGAAAATGGCCTTTATTCAACGGATTGTGAATTCTTCATAATTTCTTGGTGAGAAATCTTAGTTCAGAATGGTGGGTGTCTAAACATATTTATTTAATTAACCTGCTGTTATACGCCATTTTGTGAACATTGGACAAAATTAACTTCCTGGCTGCACGATGCCTGTCAAGGATGCATGTTTCTAGGGAATATTTAGTGTCCATTCAAATTTGTTATAATGACATTTATTACTAAAGACCAAATTGCTTGTTCATTTAGGGATTATGATACTGCTGTAATGCAGAATATGACCAGCATTTTTAAAATGGATTCCAGTATAGTGCCAGCACATTCCCAAAATGCAGATAGATAAAGTAAGAATTTATTTTTGTAAAAAAGGCTTGAACACATGTATTTTAGAATTTTACATGCTTTTTAATCCATTCCTTTTATTTTTTTCCTTCTCATTATGTCTGATATGAAACTTGACAACTATATAAGCATCAGATGCTAACAAAGCATCACTACAAAAACATAAACACTGCACATCCATTGATTTCAAAGGAGGTACCATATGTTACAGTTATGCCTGTGCTAACATACTTGGCTGGGTTAGGATCCTAATTTCCTCAACATTCAAAATGCCATGGAGTCTAGTCATTACCTAGTGAATTATTGGAGTCTTCTGTATCTACATGTCTGCCCCTAATTAAACCGTGTAGAGTGTTTGGCACCCTCCACTGAAAGATGAATGACCAATTTTCTGATATATATATATATATATATATATATATATATATATATATATATGTGTGTGTGTGTGTAATACTTTCTGTATTTGTTGTCTGAAATGTGGTAGAGGTCTGTGACAGTCTTAAGAATGGAATTCAAATCATCTGGTTCTTTAAGTGTGAGATGGTCCTTCCCCTTTCTCTGGTGTCAGAGTTTAAAGCCTTTCCATCTCTCTTGATTATGGGATAATAATCTATGAGAACCTGATTGTCAATCTCCTGGCTGTTTCTGTCTAAAATTATGTAGGATTGTGTCATTCTCTTTGCTGATGATCACTGGTTCTTTTCTCTGCAAATTCAGCCTTGGACATGATTTTTTTCTGGGACAATGCATGCCTCACTGATCTTGGAGGAGTTCTTTGATTTGTAGCTTTGTGATAGCTCCATGCAGTTCAGATCCAAAATATATGGGCCTTATTAGATAAAATTGCTAGTTCTGACCATCAGTCTCACGTTCAGCTGTCAGAGAGTTGCTTCAAGTTTTGGGTTTCACAGATTTTTGGTCTGTCTCTTGCTTTTTCCAGACCTGCTTTCTGGCACTGACCAGATGCTCTGCACTGTGTTGATGAGCCCTGAAGCCAGCCCACGATTTTGGTTGCTGTGACTCCTCTGTCCTGTTGCCAGCTCCAGCTGGTTCAGTATGTTGGGGAGATCTGGAAATTACAAGCCCACACCAAGGGGTCACGTGGGATTGGCAGCACTGGAGAAGGTCACAGCCTGGGAACAGTGACTGCCACGTGACAGTGGGGCAGAAGGTCTCTCCCTGTGACCCCTTGGGGTGAATTGGGGAAGCCAGTATCAGAGGAGGAGGAGGGCTGCAAGGGGAGGAAGGGCTGCTACCAGGCAGGATGTACATCCCTCAGTTTCTGAGATATTTTAGTGTTCAGGTGAAAATTGTTAAATACACTTCTAGATTTGTCTTTCATAAAGGTTAAAGACCTCAAGGTCTAGAATTTTGTCTCAGGACTCCAGCAGGTTACTGATATTTGAGTGGATTTGTGATTCTCTAGTGATCTCATCAGATGTTTTTAAAAATAATGGGTTTGACCCCAGAGTCCTCCACACAGCCTTGTCTTCCACACAGAGGACTTTTCTTTTTCCCCCTCTTTTTTTTTTTTTTTTTTTAAGAAATCTGCCCTTTTGTCAATTTGTCTTCTAAAAGTCCCATATGTTTACATAAAACTGGTGTGATTTTTGTTTTTATGCTTCAGCATCCATCCCTTAGGTTTGCTCTTGCATAGCTGGAGCAGATGAATTCTACTGGCTGTTTTCTTTTGTTGCCTTTCTTTGTCCTGACTTCCACTGTAAGCTGACAGATAAACTTAAAAAAAAAAAAATTCCTTGATTGCTCTGAAACTCTCTTATCCTTGCCAGTGAAGGTTAAAATTACACCCACTGTTGTGCTGGGTGAGGGGCCTCTGACCTTATGCCACCCATTTCTAGAGCTCTTCCAAATTAGGTGCTTGTTTATTTATTTTTTTGAATTCTTTATCTTGTAATGACATATTCAAGATATATTTGCCATCTTCTTTTCCCAAGCACTTTTGATTTTAATAGGATTTCCTTCGGCAATTCTGCTGACCTCCTGATTTCTGCAGAAACATGAATTTGGAAAAGTTCAGTAATGGAGTGTGAACCCCCGGTGTACAAAACCCACCAGATTAGAGTCAGTTAATTAATGAGATACTTCAGTTGTTTCCATGATTTAGGCTGTCTTCAGGCACTGAGAAAAATGTTAATAATGTGCAAATATTGTGATATTTATGTTTCTTTTATTTTTATTTGCAGAAATTGAACTCAAATACAAACCTAGCCTCTTTCTCTATCAACATCCTCATTAAAATAAAGCCTTTATCCAGTATTCAATGCCTGCATGAATGTCTGTGTACAAGGTCTTACATCCTTCATAATTATAAACTTCCACTTGTAGTTTTTCTTACTTTGCATCATTCTCTGCATTGAAGAAGAAACAACAAAGGGGGGAAAAATGTAGTAATGATACCCACTTTTAGCAAAAAGGGTCATTCCCATCACGGCATGGATGGATGTCTGTCTTAGCTCTCCTTAAGGAATCTAAAAGTGGTGGGGTGCCCTGAGCCTGAGACGACTTTTCTAAAATCACCAAATTTGTATTGTCTTTCCTTTTTTGTGTTCTCTCTCTCTCTCTTCATTCACCCTCAGTCCTCTCTTCAATTCCCGCCCCGTGACCTGTTCTTTTTCCTTTAGACCTGTCTTACTCCTCCATTTCCTTATTCATTCTCCTCCAAGTTCCTTTTCTTGTGTTTCCTTGCTTTGTACAAATGTTAGCAGTAGCTGGTACCGCTGCAGTTGGAGCTGACCCCAGAAAGTTGGACATATTGTCAAATAATTGCCCACAAAAGGTGATCCTGAGTGGGCCTGAAATTAATTGCACTTTATTCTAGTAATTCATTTTCATAAGCAAATAAAAGCATTAGAGTGCAGTCATTGCTGATTTGCTCCCTAGTTATGGGCCAAAGTTACTTTCAGATTTACAGGCCCTGTGTTATCCTGAATCCTCCCCTCCCTGCAAGCCCTTGTTTCTGGATGATTTCCTGCACCACTTATTGCTGTCTCCACAGGTGAGCATGCCTTGTGCATGAGAACTAGATAAAGAGACCCAGGAGAAGCTGCAGTTCAATTGATCCTTGAGGCAAGAGCCATGCTGGCTCTATAGTACTCATACTACACTGTTTTCCTGCAGTATTAACTCCAGAAGAATACTGGGATGAACTTCGGAGCTGAGAATATAAACCTGTCACTTAAGATTGGTCCTCAACCACAGGCATGCAGGAAGTGTGAGAAGAATAAACAGTTTTACCCCAAACCTTTCCTTTATACCCACAGAAGCATGTGCATGCACCTGGGATCTGCCTGCTCTTAGGTTTTGCTCCTGTGAAGGGATATGTTTGAATGATCTTTGTGCTTGATGGTACTTCCATGAGCATTTCTGCTTTATTTCTGAGTGAAATCAGTGTGGCTCAGCATCATGAGTGAGTGTGGCACATTATAATGCTACAATTACTGCTAGATATCACTTACAGATATATTTAGTGAGCAGGGAAACTAAATGTGAAATCAGTGTTTTTCTACTCTGCAAATCAGCTTTTATACACAAAATACTAAAAGAGGAACTCCCTCAAGCTGCTTTTCTCTCCCCCATCCCATTTGTCTTGAAAGCTCGCTTCCACTGTAAAAATGAAGATGACCCTTGAGACCTGTTAAGTTTGGGATCTGATCCATCATGGGAAGCTATTTTAATATGTTTCTGATTCAGAGAGGTGGTCTTAAAAAGCTAATTTGTCACACAAGGATTTTCTGTGGCTGAAGCCATCATTGTGTTTAGGGGGAGCAATGCTCTGATGGAGGTAACTTGCTGTTTAAGTCAGGAGCAAACCGGTTCCTCTTATCCAAGCTCTGGCTGCTATAATCTAATAATAGGTGGAAGAGAGAACAGAAAGGACTGTTTAGATAAGTGCTTTGAAAACAGCATATATTTTAAAATTCATTTTAATCGAGTGACCCTGAAGTGGGCATTTATACTTGTATATATTTATATATTTAGGTTTTGTTTCTTTTTTTTGCCCTGAGGGAGGTTGTTTTTTATGAGCACCTTGGTAGCATGTCAAGGTTGAGCTAGCAGGCTAATACACAAAGCTGGCTTCATGCAGCTTTTATGGGGTAACAGCCTTGAGTGTGTCACCTCTGATGCACTTTGCTTTTGAGGCAGCTGTTTCATTTATTCTGAGGTTTGCTTGTTTTCTGGGACTGTATTTTCATATTTATATAACCCTGAAAGGCAAAAGAAAAGAAAGTGTTGAATCAGGGGACTGCTTGAGTCAATAGGTGGAAGAATTTGCTGCTATGTTTGGTGGAGCCTCCTGCAGTGCTTATGGGAAGGGTTGGTTGTTTCTTAACCTCTTTGTTTGGAAAAAATGTTGGCGAAAAGCTTTCAGAGCTGCTTTGTGGAAGATATTTCCTTTGAGGGTGCTTGAGGAATTGTGCAGGGCTGCCTGTGTGCAGCTTAGCCCCTGTGGAGAGGAGGAGATGGAAGAATGGAACAGTTGAGAACTTAAATGTTCAAATTACCTGCCCTCCCCAGCTGATAAAGGCAGGGACAGTTCAGCATGGTGCTTCCTGCTGCTCCCACTTCTGCTGTGGATCATCCTGGCTTGGGCACTGCATTTCACTGCGCACACTGGGTGCAGATGTGTCTGCTGTCACCTTTTCATCTTGTCTGGTATGAGGGGCAGTCCCTGAGGGTGGCTCAGCCTGCTCTCGTCTCCGCTTGTTGCCTGCATTTCACATGCTGTGCTTTGCTGAAGTAGGTTTTCAGCTTTGGTTCTTCCTTTGCCAGCATTTCTCTGGATACAGAAGTGACAGGGAAGTGCTGACTGCAGAGCCCATTTTTATGGTAAAGACACAAAGAATGTGTCCATGGAATAAGTGCACACCATTTTAATGACATAATGTTCTCGAAATGAAGTAAGTAGCATTTAAGCAAATCCTTACAAATACTTGGCAGATTTAAGGAAAAAACTTACTGAAATGGAGAATCTTTCTTTATCAGAGACAAGTGCTTTTGAACCCAGCTTCCACATGCAATATCCAGCTCAGGACTAAAAGTGAGCCTGTCTCATAGAACCATAGAATTGTCTAGGTTTGAAAGGATCTTCAAGATCAAGTCCAGCTGTTAACCCAGCACTGCCTAGCCCACCACTAACGTTATGTGCTTTAACAGGAGTGGGTGTTCATGGCTCAGTAGCAGTGTTGCAGAAGGTGAGGGTGCTGATGGGTGCTGTGGACAGTGCAAATGTGAATTGTTCCAGCTGTGGTGTATCACAGCCATGGAGGCTCTTCAACCACCTGGTTAACTCTGGTGCTGTGAGAGTTGTCTGGCAGTTGGATAAAGAGATTAAACTGTTGTTCAGCTTGTTACTGAAACATTTCATACACCGTGGAAAAAGTAATTCTGACTGAACATTGCTTTTCTCTGAAGTTTGATCTGCTGGGCAGTTCAGAGTTGAAGTTGCACCTGTAATAGTAATTTGCTTCAGTGCAAGGTGTATAAAACATGCTGGTTCTGACATGGGAGCATTTCATAAAGGTAAATGGTTGTAAGTGGGTGTGAGGCAGTATTTCACAGGTTTTTAAGTAAGAGTGTGATTTCCAGGAAGCTTAAAAGAAGCAGGTGTGCAGCTATTGCTGAATTTTCCTGAGACCCAGTCACTTGGCTCCCAGAAGCTGCTTTGGAAACCAAAAGCTAACATGTTGGAGCTTTCTAAAGATACTGTTTTAAAATCCTATGTGTAGGATGTCATAATTTGTAGTGCTGCAATAGAAATGTACCTTGTGAGTGGTTTCTTTTTAAGCTTTTTGACCTTTTAGTGGTTTGTGGTTTGGTTTTTTTTTTTCCTTCTTTTTTTTCCCCCGTTAAATCTGGAACTAACCACTGAAGAGCCTAGCAATGACAGCATAAAGGCAACTGCCTGGGACAGTTGTAACAGAAACACCTTTTTATTAGAATAATATGAATGAGAAATTGAAAGTTTTTAGATTTATTTCAAATGCAGTAGCTGTCTGAGCCTTGTGTTATTCAGACTGGTTTTCAAAGTGTCCTTTCAGTCACACTGAGTAGTTGAAAGGCAGGAGACTAGAATCTTCTTTTCTTTGGCATTGTGTTACACCTGCAGTGGATCATGCTTGCAGATCAGACATTTATAAATTGAGTTGGTAAAACTGGAACAGCGTCAACTGCAGAGACAAAGTGCACCTTTAAAACCTAATTAGTTCAGTGAAGACCCCAGGCTGGAAAATCTGGCTCTGTTTTTGTCCCACGGTTGTTCTGACACACCTAAACATTACAAACAAACATATCATGGGAGGGGGAGTGGGTTTGGGAGGAAAGTTTTGCATGTGTTTATCTGTAGCTGGGAACTCAAGTTGTTGCTTTCTTCTGAATTCTTGCAGGTGAAAGTGATGGTAAGGATTTGTTCCTCTCAAGGAGCACACGAAACGTCTGAATCCATGTCCTTCCTAAAGGTAGACCCACGAAAAAAGCAAATCACATTTTATGATCCAGCAGTGACTGGGCCTTCCAGTGCAGGTCACAGAAGAGGTGTTGTTGCTGTCCCAAAGATGTTTGCCTTTGATGCAGTTTTCCCCCAGGATGCTTCACAGGTATTGGAGTCACTCACATAAATCTCCTGAGTCTTCTCATGGCCACTGCATTTGATTGCCTGAAGAGTTCCTTCTGTTTCTGGGGAATTTTATTTGAATGAGTTGCCTTAATGCCTGGAAAAAACATGGTAATTAATAGACAAGTGTGTAAATTCTTACATCTTCTGTTTAGTTGAGATGTAAAATTAAGGAGTAATAGCTGGGGAGATGGATTTGCTGACTAAATTACCTTCTTGTGTATTCCCTTGTGAGAGAAAGACACACAGCCAGTTTGAAACCCAGTTTTCCATCCAGCTACATTTTAACCCGTTTGATGGTAGTGAAATAAAGTCCTTCCCCACAGCTTTCAATGGGAAATAAACATATACTTTAACAATGTTAAACTCAATGCTGTTAGGAGGAAAGATAAATATACTTGGGTTATACTGGAACAGGGAACTTTTATATTATCTGCACCTTTTCCAGTTTGTTTGTGCTGTGGTTTTGACTGATTATTTTATGTTGATGGTTGTGCTGATGGTGGTGCATATCTTTCTTTTGGCCTGCAAAAGGGAGCATTGGTTCAGTAGTAGCCCCAGACCTGAAATCTGCTACACAGACAGGATGGCTGGCCTTTGAGAGGGTTGGAGTCTGCAGTATATTCAGTGAGGTTGTACTCATGGACACCTGATAATTCCTTCTGAGAAAAATCTTCAGAAAATAAAATCCTAGAACAGCTTTAAAAAGAAGAATTAACTCAGCATTTTAAGAACTACACCAAGTCTGAACTGCTGAAAAAAAAATTAGGGTGAAAAATACAGCACAAAGCATCCAAGGTGAAAATAGTCTATCAATGCTGAGAATATATGACAAGATCTAGTTCATAATCCCTTCCTCAGATCTTCTCCTAGGGTTTTGTTTAATTTTTTGGGTCCTAGACTATAGATAGGAAAATATCTATTAAGTCTAAGTTCTAGCCAAGCACTAAAGACAGAGGATAACTTGCCACACACATCAGTGCCTAAAGCAAAGGTCACCACATCCAAAAGCTGTTTTTAAGATCCTGCATATGTTCAAACAGGGTCTTCATGCAGAAATATGCAACAGTGATCTCACCATTAGTTCAGAACTGGAAGTGAGGTTTTCTTGCTTGTGCTGCCAGCCTTGCTGCAAGGTGGCTCGTCACAGCCTGCTTGTCTGCTGGTTTTGGCACCAGTCCTTCGGGTTGTTGACCTCTGTTTTGGGATGGCTCTTCAGCTCATTGTAGAAGGCCTGTTGGGTGGCCTGTTGTAGTGTTTTTGGGTGATGTTGGCCAGTGCAGCCCCTTCTGTGCAGGCGTCGTTGCTGGAGGCAAGCTTGCTGCCATGCACCTGCAAACAGAGCCTTATCATTTCACTGGAGTTACATATTTACAGCAGCCCCGTCCCCTGCCCCCAGTTGCTGTACTTAATAGATCATCTTATTGTGTATTTGAAACCTTCCCTGACGTGGATAAACTGGTTTTAGCACAATCAAGTATTTTAGCAAGTTCTCTTTATTGATGATGGTGTTTCCGCTGAAAGAGGAAAATGTGGTACTGTGAAATCTTATTCAGGGATCTTAATGCATTTTCTCCAGTATGGATGTCTTTTTAATTCCTCTGAGCACTCCTGAGTAGCTTAATTTCAGTGGAGTTGCTACTATTACTGAATATCCTTGGCTAAGCTATTATATCAGCAGGAAGCCTGGTTGGATAGCATTCAGTTTGCTACATTAGTCATAGAATCAATATTCCAAGAGAATAGGTTTAATAGAATTGAAAACTATTTTAGGCTGTAGTAGCATATTCTATTATTTTTTAAGATAGCATAGTTACTAAAATAATAGGACTGATGCCATAAAAATGGGGAGAATATTGTACCTCAAAAATATTGAGTCATTCATTTCATTGCAGATGAATAGTAAAAAACACAGCAGAATATGCTCCTTCACTTATTTGTCTCCAATTTTTCTTTCAGGCTGAGGTATGCTCTGGAACAGTAGCAGAAGTAATCCAGTCTGTTGTGAATGGTGCAGATGGTTGCATATTTTGCTTTGGTCATGTCAAGCTTGGTGAGCTCCCAAATTCGTTACAGTTAATTACTATGTCAGTCTGGTAATTACATGCTGTCAGCTCCTGGAACAATAAACCTGGAGTATATGAATAGATTAGAATTTCTTTTTAATTAGCTTTGCAAACTTTTCACAGTTTATTTCTACACTGTAAGTTTTAATTTGAAAAGGTAAAATGTAGCATTGGATTAGCTTATTCAAGAGCAAGTTTATATAGGTGCATTGTGATGAAAATCAAAAGATCAGAGATGTTTTTAACATTAATTTGCTGTGAGTCTGGCTTACAAAACTTGCAAGCCTAATTGAATAAATAGTAATGGATTATTAATTACATACTTTGAATTTTTGCATCTGTTCTTTACCTTATCTGTGCAGCACATGGCATTACGTGTAATGTACAGTGGTGATATCAGGTGGCAATATGAAGACACACTGTCTTGTACAAGAAAGGCTAATTGTGTTTATGTTTGTCTTTTCATTCTAGGAAAATCTTTTACCATGATTGGGAAAGATAACTCCACACAAAGCCTTGGTATCATCCCCTGTGCAATTTCTTGGCTCTTCAAATTGATCAATGAACGTAAAGAAAAAACTGGAACTCGTTTCTCTATTAGAGTATCTGCTGTGGAGATCAGTGGCAAGGATGAAAACCTTAAGGATTTGTTAGCTGAAGTAGCCACTGGCAGCCTTCAGGATGGCCAGTCTCCTGGGGTTTATCTGAGAGAAGATCCAATATGTGGAACCCAGGTATAATGAATATCACAACATAGATTTTTCTGAGCCTGACTTTCTTCTACTTTTTATTTCCTTTTATCTGACAACAATTATGACAACTTTCAAGCCAGTAAAAAAATTTATTGCTTTTAATTTATAAGCCCTTCTCCCATGGTGTACATATTTGTTTCTCTTAGTGCCCTGGAGATTTAGTCAGTTCAGCAAAAAATAATAAAAAAAATGCCCCTCTGCTAATTAGTCATCTTCTTGTTTATATTCAAGCTTCAAAACCAAAGTGAGCTAAGGGCCCCGACAGCAGAGAAAGCTGCCTTTTTCCTTGATGCTGCAATTGCTGCCAGAAGCACCAGCAAGCCTGAATGTGAGGAGGAAGATAGGAGGAATTCACACATGCTCTTTACTCTTCACATATACCAGTATCGCATGGAGAAGAGTGGCAAAGGAGGAAGTATGAATGCTCTTACCCTACTGTTTATTTTTAAATGATGTGGTCTTGCATTAGTTTTAATACTAAATTGCAATTAACTTAAAAAGAAAAAATGAACTCTTGAGCCAGTTGAGTCACCTTTAACTTTTGTAGCTGTGACTAATATCTGGTTTCCTTACAATTAAATATTAACTTGGTCATTATCCCGTGCTGTATTCATTATTGTCCTCATTTGAATGCCTTTTGAATACCAGGTTTGGCTTGAGTCCATGCAAGAACGTGATGTACAACTGTTCTTCCCCTTTTTGTTTTAGTGTCTGGAGGACGCAGTCGTTTGCATCTCATTGATCTAGGGAGCTGTGAAAAAGTGCTGAGCAAGAGCCGAGATGGAGGAGGCTCTCTGTGTCTGTCTCTCTCTGCCCTGGGCAATGTAATTTTGGCCTTAATTAATGGTGCTAAGCATGTGCCATATAAGTAAGTGAATTCTTGTCTGCATTATCTTAAATTTGTGGCTGGTGTTACCTGAGAAAGGATTGCGTCAACAATTTACTCTTTACCTAAGATGAAGTTAAAGGAAATTCTGTCAGAGAGGGGTCTGTCTTCTTTTAAGGTCACTCCTACAGATACATGTATCTGTTCATCTACTTGTCCATATTAATATACACACAGGTTTTTAAATGTTCAAGTAACACGAAATTCTTAGTTACATGGCCAAAAATGGTATGTGGGTATATACTGAAGCTGGGCGAAGTGCTGGACAGGGTTTGATTGTTGAAAAGAGTGAGGGAAAAATGGCTGTTTTCTTTCCTTCTCTTTCTTTGTTTCCTGGATTTGGAATTTTTGGCTGAGCGCAGTCAGCTGGGCATTAGTGAATAATTCAACTCAAATTTGATAGGATTTTTTCTTCTTTTTGCAAATGTAAAAATTGTATTGAAATTTTGTAAAATACTTGAGTGTTGATCAAGTATGTTCATCAAAGGTTGTTATTTCTGTATGTCTTTTTGGATGATATATCTTTTCAATTAAAAAAAAAGAAGACAACCATGTTGCACATTAGTTTAGCAGAAGCAAATGTTTAGGTGTGTTCCTTTGTGGGGTGTCTGTGACAATAATTTTGTGTCAAACACACCTGTGGGGAGCCCATCTTAAAGACAACAGCCACATTGTAAGCACCCTTACCAGAACTTGGCCTTCGGTCCTTAAATTTAATTGCTGCTTGTCTTAATGCATTATAACTTTGTGCTGTTGTTATCAATCATGTCATTTCACATATTTATCTAGTGATGCATCTCAAACAGGTGGTTTTTTCTCTCTGTATTAGGCAAAGAGATATTTTCCTCAGGCTAGTTGCTAGGTCTGTGTATGGAGTAGAGGATGGATGGGTTAGAATAGGGAAGGGCAGATCCTTAACTTTGTCACCTACTGTGGTTTAGTGACCAGACGTGACAGGAGTTCCCTCAGGTTGGACCAGCTCAGGGAGGGCAGTAGGAAGCATGGAGCTGTGGGGAAAGATGTCCTGGAGACCAGTGGAGGACAAAATGTCACTTGTTTTGTCACCTTTACTGTCCACAGTGGAGGATTTGCATCACCAGGAAAGCCTCCAGAGATAAGTTCTGCTTCCCTTCTGCTATGTCAGAGCGGACCACAGGTGGCAGAATGGAAAGTAGATTAGTTGGGGTGACACTTATATTTCTGGTATCTCACACTGACTGTTATGTCTGTTCAGAGATTTCTTACCATTTCTGCTGACTTCTTTTATTTAGTATTAAAAGTGTTTGCACAGAGCTCACAGAGTGTAACTATCCAGGTACTAAATCTGTTCAGCTAAAAATACAGCACTCGAGCTTTTTTGTGTGGTATGATCTAAACCTGAGATAACTCGGGATCAGTCAATCAGTTTACAATTTTCTAAGTAATAAAATGAGTTATCATATATCAAATACACAGGCAGATAAATTAAAATATTGGTAACTTGGTATGTGTACATTTAGACACATTTTAAGTGTCAATAACAGGAGCATATTTCTTACCTACGTGTACCATATATGCACAAGAGTGAAAGCACAGCTTGTGGTGTAAAATTCTGCAAAAAAAGGTGATGATTTCTTTAAATATTCCTGGTGTTCTCATTTTTTTGCACAGGGACAACAAGTTGACAATGTTGTTGAGGGAATCACTTGGGAACATCAACTGCAGGACTACTATGATCGCGCACATTTCTGACTCCCCAGCCAATTACGCAGAGACTCTCACCACTGTTCAGCTCGCGTCGCGAATCCACCGCATGAGAAAGAAGAAATCCAAGGTTGGTTCACAAACAAGCTGAAATTAATTCATTTTAAAATGAGTTTTTCTAACCTCTCCGTAGGGGAACATGGGATTTCTCCATGGTAGGAAGTAATACAAAATGCATAAAAGCTCAGGAGAGGAAGTGAAAAATGACTTGGCACTGAGCCATCATCCTGCCCCTAATCCTTAATCCTGAAATTCCCTTCTTTTTGTTTCAAACATGTATTCTTTCTTTGCTTACATGTCAAACTATCTCAAAAGCTTCTATCAGTATTAATTAAAAATCAGTAGAGGAGGAACAGAAAACTGTTGAGGAGAAAGACAATGCATAATATTTAATGGAAATTACCTGAAAAGGAATGATTGTTATATTATTACTAATACAGTAAAATCTTTGTAACGTGTTATTTTAATTTACCCTCCCCTCTAATATTTTACCACTAGATGTAGTTGTGATAGTATACACAAAGCACAGAGTATATTGCAAGCCTGACCTTTTAATCAATTACTGTACATGCTTATACTTACTTACTGATTGATGCTAATAACTTCTCCCTTACTTGTCATTTGCAGTATGCATCCAGCTCGTCTGGAGGAGAGAGTTCGTGTGAAGAAGGACATGTCCGGAGACCGCCCCATTTGCGACCATTTCACCCGCGAACTGTGGCCCTTGACCCTGACCTTCCTGTCCTGAATATATCTAGTGATCCTGATTATTCCTCCAGCAGTGAACAGTCTTGTGATACTGTCATCTATGTTGGTCCCAACGGTGCAGCTTTGTCCGACAGGGAATTGACAGATAATGAAGGTCCGCCAGAGTTTGTTCCCATTATCCCGTCCCTAAATAAGAAGAGAAACAAAGACAATTCTGCTCTTGGTAGGAGTTCTGACAAGGACCATTTTAAATGCAACACTTTTGCTGAACTGCAAGAAAGGTTAGAGTGCATTGATGGAAGTGAGGAACCCATGAAATTTGCTTGTGGAGAAATCTCTGTTGGGTCCAATTGTAGTCCTGTTCCTGGAAGTACAGAAAATGCACAGTCTAAGTTGATAAAGGAAAAAATATCCTCTCCTTCTGGAGGATTTAAGAAACCGATTCCACAAGAAACTGCATCTCCCAAAAAAGGACATAACTTTCCTTTCCAGGCTGTTGCACCAAGGGGTGGCAATGGCAACTGTCAAGAAAATAGCACACCTCACTTGAAAGCAGAGATTTCCAAGCTGCAGAGCAGAGCTGACAACAAAATAATAGACTCAATCCTGGAGGGGGAGAGAGAGACAATCACTGATTCCCTGCAGACTTCAAGGTGTAGCCCTTCAAGGAATCCAGAGCAGAATAAGGCCACAGCTGAATGTGTCACTAAGGAGAAGTCCTTGTATGTGAAGAGACCCCTGCCAAGCCCAGCACCTCCCCCTCCACAGCAGAGAGAACACTCCCCAAGCTCCAAAGCTGAGAATTTGGAGCTGGACAATAGCAATGCAGTTCGGACTCCTCCTGTGGGAATGAGCAAGCAGATGGGAAACAAACCTGAGCAAAACCCTGTAGGAAGCACATTCCTGGTTGGCAGCAACACCCAGAGCCAGTCAGGTGCGATAGAGGTACACAGCTTCAGGTCAGCATTCAGAGGGAAATGTTTTGATCGGGATATACTGACCACCACAGTGACTTTGCAGCAGCCTGTTGAGCTGAATGGAGAGGATGAGCTTGTTTTCACAGTGGTGGAAGAGCTCTCTATTAGTGGAATTATGGATAATGGGAGACCTTCCAGTATCATTAGCTTTAACAGTGACTGCTCCCTTCAGGCCCTTGCATCGGGTTCAAGGCCGGTCAGTATTATTAGCAGCATAAATGATGAATTTGATGCTTATACCTCACAGGAGACTTCTACTGGTGTAAATATTGACATTGTTGTGCCCTTTGCTAAGGATCCCTTTACCAGCAGCAGACGTTCCTCCATCAGTTCATGGCTTAGTGAAGTCAGCATTTGTACAATTGAAAGTGATGGAGCCCAGTCTAGTGACAGTTTTGTCGCACAGTCATCTTACAACTGTAACAAGTCCGAGGAATCCTTCAACTTGGACTCATCCCATTTATGTGTCCCCCTGAAAAGCGCTCTGAATGACAGTGGGTTTTGCTTCTCTGAGCTGGAGAGTGAGAGCTTGAGTTCCAGTAAGCTTTCCTCAGGCATCAGCAAAAGCCCTCAAACCTCTGCAACTACCAAAGCATCTCAGATAAAAAGTGCTTTTTGTGTCACTGATCAGCCAGTAAAAATTAAATTTAGTAATTCTCGTGATGCGCCTGTGATAGAAACAATACATTCTAGTCTTCCTAGGAAAACGAAAACTACCTCTTCTCCAATCCACAATAATACTGTCCTCAGCTATAAAGAGCTGCAGAATCCACATGGTATATTTGAAGATCCTTGGCTGTTACGCACTGATTATCACTTGGAAGCAAAACCTGCAGACTCACTGCTGTCTCCGAAACCTCACACGTTTGGTACTGAGAAGCAGCCAGAAAAAGCTGCCCAGTGTTTTGGCACAGCATCCAGGCCAACAAAGTCACAGACTATGCTCGCCTGTTCGCAGAGGGTTGTGGATGGTTGTGAAATGGCCTGCAAATCCTCCAGTGGAGCTGCAAAGAAGTCAGAAGTTGTGATGAAGATGCCACAGCTGAAGAGAGGAGCCACCACACTGGGAGTGACGCCAGTGTCACACACTAACAGTACTTTGCCAGAGTCTGTGACCCGAGGGAATTCGGATGCTCCCTTGGCCACTGGCAGCTTGAAATCATCACTGGGAAAGAAGAACGCACCACAGAAATCAACCATGTTGCCCAGACCAGGTGGGCCAACACCTCCAACACCTCCTGTACGTAAATCAAGCCTGGAGCAGAAACCTGTTGGTCTGGGTAATGGTGGGGGGAAAGCTTCTGGCCTGGACTTTGCCAGAGCTGCCACGCCAAAGGCTGAAGATGAAGCAGATTTGCGGTCGAAAGCTGGCTCTTACTTTAGTGAAAGTGTCAGCTGCAAAATGAACCTGAAGGGTGACCACTCTTTGCCCAAGATGACGTCCAGCTTAAAGGTGAAGGCGTCGAAGAGCGAAACTGTGCACCGATATGGGAGCCACATGTCTCTGGAGAGGTGTGACAGCCTGACATCAGTCGGATCCAAAGCAAGCATGGTGAGGGAGAGTGGGAGCACTGGCAACAGCCGGGCAGGGCGCTCTGTCCCCAGGCTGGGGGTTCCCCCTGTTGCTTCCAGTGTGGGTTTACCACTGCCCTTCACTGCCCCTGCACCTGGTAAAAACAGCCAGGCAAAACCCACAGCTAACCAGAAGGTGCAAGCCAATGGGAATAAAACCCGGGGCCTCTCTGCCAGCGGGTCAAAGTCTCTCAGCTCCTCTGTGAAGTCCCTGGCACAGCCTGCAGGGAAGGGCTCTGGCATGGCCCCTGGCGGGAAGGCAGCCCCCCGTTCTGTGCAGTCTGTCAGCGGCAAACCCGGCCGTGGGACCATCATGGGCACCAAGCAGGCCATGAGGGCAGCCAACAGCCGCGTGAACGAGCTGGTGTCGGGCGGCTCTGCCAAGGCGGGACATTTCCGAGGCTCCACCGACTCTGACAGTGGCAATGACAGTGGCATCAACCTCAGTGATGAGAAGTCACAAATGCCGGTGCTGCCGTCTCCGTACAGCAAGATAACGGCACCGCGGCGGCCGCAGCGCTACAGCAGCGGGCACGGCAGCGACAACAGCAGCGTCCTGAGTGGGGAGCTGCCGCCAGCCATGGGCAGGACGGCTCTGTTCTACCACAGCGGGGGCAGCAGTGGCTATGAGAGCATGATCCGGGACAGTGAGGCCACCGGCAGCGCCTCCTCAGCACACGACTCCATGAGCGAGAGCGGGATGTCGTCACCAGGTCGGATGCGGAGCCTTAAATCCCCCAAGAAACGGTCAACAGGTAAGACATGAAGGGGCAGGTGGCCAAGTGTCTGCTGGTGCTCCACTGCATCCTGAGGATGGAGGCATTTTGTGGCATCTCTGACAGAGCAGAGAGGAGGCTTGGAGGGAACTCAAAGCAGGGAGGTGGACTGACTGCATGCACTTGTGTGTGCATGTGTATTGCTGTGACAGCAGCTACTTGTCATTTATTTTACTTCAAAGCTGCAGATGTGACACAGGTGCTGTGGTGGAGAGGGCAGGAGAGGTGTGGGGTGCCCCGGGGTGCCGGCAGCCACCTGCTGCCTCCTCCCTTGCAGGGAGGCCGCCGGCAGATGGGGGACATTCCTTCCTCCCTCAGCAGGTGGCCCGAATAGGAGGGTGTTATTGGGTGGGTTGGGAAAAGTGAGGTGCTGGGTGAGTGCTCATGAGTTTTTGTGAGGAGCAAGTGAGTAATCCTGGAAGACTGGTGAGAGAAGGGCAGTGAGGAGAGGAGGAGCTCTGCTGCTAGGTGTCTGTGAGGGAATGCCAGAGACACCAGCTGGGACTGTGGTTTAGAAAGAAAGGAATAGGCCTGGAGGTGAGAAGAGTGTTTGTGAATTAATGAGGATTGCTAAATGTGCATTAGATTACCCAAAGGTAAGGCTTAGGGGCAGAGCAGTAGGGCGTGTGCATAAGGTGCAGCGACTCCTAGGTTAATGCTACCAGCTAATTGCAAAATTACTGTATTGCACTGTAATAGTATTTATATTAAGCAATTTCAGGGTGTATGTGTGGATACTATAAGCAGTAGGAAACTGACTGGGAGAGCTGCTTGGAAGAGCCACCTCTGGCTCACTGTGTCTGACAACATCAAGCAAAGGTGGGCGTATGGGAGCCAGGTCCCCTTTTCTTCCCTCTGGTGCCTTTCCTTACTGCTTTTGCTGGTGGTGCTCATATAAGTGCAGCTGCAGTCAAGTGTATTTGTAGCCAGCTTCAAAATCTGGCTCATGTGATTGGTGTTACAGTGTTAATTTCTCTGATCTAGGTTGAGATCCTGTGGTATTGTAAAGAATCCATGGCAACCAGTGCCATGTAGCTAATGACCAGCAGCCTCCTCCAACAACCCGGGCACACTGACTGTTGGAAATATAGTAGGAACGAGTATCAGCAATGCAATCTGAACTTCTGGTTGGAAAGTGGCAATTACTGCAGTCCCTGTAGATACCTATGATGCTCACTTCTGGCAGTAAAACCAAATGAATGAAGCTGATCTCATGGTGATTTCTGGTCAAGGCAACTGAGTTGCTTCAGCAAGTGATAAATCATTTGAGAAACTTAGTGCAACATTTTCTGTACATCTCTTTCCATAGCATATGAGCCTCTTAAACCTTTCCTACAAATCAATATTAACAGCTGTATAAGTTGCACACATATTGAGAAGGCATTACCCACTGATGGATTTGTATTTGTTTTTGCCCCAGGAAATGCTTATAAGGTCTTTAAAAATGACAAACTATTTCTTTTTCCAGTTGTAATTGCTCTATATCAGTAAATTATGTATTACTTTTTTGGAGTGCTTTAGACTTTGAGAAAATAATGTGTTTTATGCATGAAATGTGGTTTACTAGGAAGTGTGTCAAATATTCCTTATGAGAAATGTTTGGTTCAGACCCATTATTGCTCTAAAATAATGTTTGCACGTTATTAGTTATTCTTGGAGTAGCTTATGTTACACCAGACTGTGTTGGAGTCTCTGGATTTAAAGACAGATCCTACTCCCGTATATGTCACTGTAAACCTGTCCCCTTATCCTGTAACTTCATTCTTGGAGAAATGATGTTGACCCTGGCTTGTACAGTGGAAGGAGATGAAGTTTGCCTGCTTATTGCATGTGTTTGACCTCTGTTTGGTGTCCTCCTCAGAGGAATCTCCTGTCACCAAAGCAGTTACAGAATCAGGGTTACAGTATGTGGCTTCATCTGACAGGACTGTAGTGGTGTTTCAGGCTAAATGGATTGGGGTTGTGAGAACGGTGTTGTAGAAGTAGAAGCAAGTCTTCTCCTTTTGAAAACATTCCCTTTTTGTTCTTGTTACTTAGAAATGAGCAAGGATGCAATTAAGAATGAGGGATGTTATTCCTAAGAATATGTAAAGCAGGTAACTTTTTGGGTATCGATGGAGTTGTGTTGCTTTGGGGGTGCCTGCTGGAATTTTGCCTGCATTTCATGTTGAAGTTCATGACAGGGCTTAATTGACAGCCTTAACATGCACTTAACCTCTCCTGTAGAGATCTCAGCCCTGAAGTTACTTTGGCAGCATTGTCCTTTGAGCAGAGCTGCCTTGTCTGTTTGATGTGCTCCCCTTTGTATGGGCAGAAGAAACAAGACTCTTCACCTCTGAGTTAGTTTTTAATAAGAGGAGGCTGTTAAGTACTAAAATTATTGTCATCAGTCACCTAAAGCCAGCTTATACTTACTGCTACTGTGTCTCATTTAAGCTTGTTTCTGGTGGCCTTCATACCTCCTTTTTTTAGGGATTGGACTGCAGCCTTGTTAATGTTGTCTGACCAGCTCTATGCACGTACTCATCCTTGACGCGTGCTGTAAAGGTCAGCCTTTAGAGAATAGAAAGAGACTTGATAATCACAAAAAAAATGCTGGACAGTAGAGTCCCAACTCTTGCAATCAAAAGTATCACCATTTTTGAAGGCTGTAACTCAGTCTGCTTCATGAAACTTGAACCCTAGCAGATGCATCATGGTGCAGTATGATTTTCTTGGTAAATCTGGGAGCATTCTATTGAAGGTTCCCAGAATTGGTGAGTTTTGTCACGTGCTGAGCTTCTGGGTGCTGTTGCAAAGCTGTGACACATCTCAACATTAGAGGTGCTCAAGTTGCAGATTGGTTGATGCCTTTTGAATGCCTCTCAATCCCACAAAAACACTGAAAACTGCTGGTATTTAGCACCCTAAAATAGCAGTAATAATTCTAGAGGGAACTGTTTGAGCTTTGCACAGAGGTAGTGCAGTGTCAGGGATCTTAGATAGCCTTGCTTGGCTTTAAGTGGGGGAGCAGATTTCTGCATAAATAAGCCATTATCAGTATTAGTTTTAGATTATTCACTATCTCATTGCCTTTGCAAGGTAATGAATGCCATTGTAGTCCACCAAAGAAAAATCAATCCAGAAAATTTTTTTGCAGGGAGAGAATAAAGAACTGATGTTCAGACATCTGCTTTGGGAGAGGAACTGCTGTTGCTCCCATCTGTGAACCAAGTGAAACCTACTTTGTCAAGGCAGTAACTCAATTAGCAGCCTGAGGGTATTTTACTAAAAGGAAAGATCAAGAAAAGCGTTTCTTCCTAAGTATGCTGAGAACCTAGATCTTTCTTTAATTCACTGTGGTATGTTCTGCAGCATGTTAGTCTCTTAGAGCCTGAGGAATGTTTGTTTTTTGTATTTTAGGTCTCCAGCGTCGTAGACTGATTCCTGCTCCGTTGCCAGATGCTGCCTCCTTAGGAAGAAAACCCAGTGTCACTGGCCAGTGGGTTGATCTACCACCTTTGCCAGGCACTTTGAAAGAGCCATTTGAAATTAAAGTTTATGAGATTGATGATGTGGAGCGATTACAGCGCCACAGACAAGAGGAAACTGAGGTCAGCACATATTTTACAACTGTAGACAACTTAAATTACAATATACAGACAAAGTCCTTGCTTGAATGCCAGAATGGTGTTCAGGAAATTGATTGCAATTAAAGTACTATAATTATTAATTTTACAATTCATATGTTGGGGTACCCTTAACACAGAAAATGAAAATGATTACTGTCTAAAATTAATTGTGTCTAACATGACTGATGGTGTAAATGGAAGTTACCAATGAATACATTATGAGAAGAGTTCATAATCCTAGCCTGGTTGGTGAAACCTTACAGCCTCCCTCACCGATAGGGTCATTAACTCTTTATGTAAATGACAGGTTTCTATTAAAGCAGGGATATACTGAGTTTAACTTACTTGTAATTGGAAAACACTTCAGCTAATTTTATTTTAGAGACCAGAATTTTATGTTCTACTGATGCCTTTTTCCCATTTCTTTTGTAATAGCCTTTCCAGGATGTTGAGAAGGTAGGAATGCTTTTAAGAAAATAAGAATTAATATGTTTCAGTATTTGCTGTAACTCTGATATTATCATTGGGCTGTGTTTATCATTTTCACTACTGGAAAAAAACAATTATCTACAAACAGTAGTAATTTCAGAATGTATTAAGAGATGTTTGCTAATTCAGAGAAGTGCAACAAATGCTCAAGTGATGTAGTGGTTCCTCTAGAAGAGAATTCATTAATGTAAACTTCAAATAAGAACCCCCAAAAACCCATAAAAACCCCACCAACCCCACAACCAAATAAAGCAACCCACCTGCTCACTCTTACGAGTAGTGGGCTGGGAGCAATTTGTGTCAGACTGTTATGGGTCAAGTCACAGCAGGAAAATTCAAGGAATGGTCTTTCTGTGTCTTAAAAGGGTCTGATGTATTTCCATACCAAGCTGAAGATACTAGAGAGGCGCCAGCAGCGAATCAGAGAAGTAAAGGCAAAGCATGAATTTTTGAAGGAAGAGTTGGAAGAGACAAAGTGCAGGTTGATGATGGATCCAAATAAGTGGAAAGAAGACTGTAAGTATTTTGCAAAAACAGCATTATGATCAGCCTCTAACAGATTTTTGGCACGTCAGCAGTCCCACTGAAAAACTTAATCACTTGCTAAGATATTTTGCTGAATTGAGTCCTAAAATACTCTATGACTCAATCTGTATTTCTGTAATACGTGATTTGAACAAAAAAATAATCCAAAGCAACCAGAGGAGAACATCCAAATGGTGCAGAGACACATTGTGGTGCTTGTTAATATTAAATATATAATATTTTATTATTCTTCTTTCCAAAGAAGGAAAAAATTGTTTCCATATCCATGTTATAGCTGGGAAACTGAGGCATGAGATTTGTTCACTGACTGAGCGCTGTGCATAACTGGACCCCCAAGGCAGAGTTTTGCATCTGCTGAACAAAGGGAAAAAAATGTCTTAGTTCAAGAGAAATTAAATTTTACTCTACCATATTGTCTCCTTTGTGATAGAATAATGTTTTGCGATGAGCTGTTTCTCTTACTCAGTACTTTTTTGTCTGACAGTTGAAGTGGATCCTGATCTTGACAAGGAGTCACAGGAGTACCTGGAGGCACTGGAACAAGTGACAGAAGAACTGGAGCAGTGTGTTAATCTGTGCAAGTCACATATCATGATAGTGACGTGTTTCGATATCGGAATAACCGATGCGCAAGATGGAGTGAGGGAAGTGGAGGTTTGAAAAGAGGTTTTTCTAGGGACTGAAGGAAGTGAAGCTGGGTCGTCCGACATGAAGAAGGGATAAAGTAGCTGGGAAGTGAAGGAGGAAAGGTGAAGACTAAAAAGCAACAATGAATGTTGTAAGAGAAAGAAACAGCTGAGGAATGGGAATGTTCATAAATCATTTGGTGCCTCAACGTGACCTGAGCTGTACAAAGATAAAAGTAGGATCAAGTATTGCTTCTACCAGAGGGAAGTGAAGAAATTTAGTACAAACCATGATGTTAATTAACAGACAAACAAACATAAAATGGAAGTGCCTTTAAAGTTCATTTGATTTTCATTTTTGTATTTGGTGCTAGAATTAAAGCCAGCAAACCTAAGCAGACCACAAAATGTATTCCTACGAAATATTTTATACTGTATAGTGTATTTATGACTAAATGTAAAAAACAAACAACATTGTAGCAAAAGCAATAAGTAAATTATGTTTTCATACCTGAACTTGCCTTCTTGTTTCATAGAAAAGCTGTTTTATGTAGCAGAATTAAAATTGTATTATAATTGTTTTCTTGGTTAGGGTTCAAGATATTTTTATGAACATTTATCTATTGAAAAGGAGTATTAATGGCATTTTGAGATGATTGTTTTACCTTCAGGTTTTGTATTATTACTTTTTCAGATCAAAATAAATGTTTGTTTTCCATTTTATATATACATATATAGATATATATTAACTGCTTACCTGCTTCCTTGGTTACTAACCTCTCTTTTCACAGACCTGGTCTTTTTTGGAGTCGTAAACTTAATGTGAGGAAGTCTACAAAGGGCACTGTGGTTTGTTTTGGTTTTCTTTTTTCCTCTCTGACTGCAGGAATTGAGAATTATGTTTATTACCAAAACCATAAAACAAGCAAAAAAAAAGGAGCAAAAAGTTTTTGTAAATGTTAAGTTAGGTCCATATTTTTATATAGTTTTGACTATAAATATAGCATTTGCATTTTGAACTTTTAAGACAAATAGTATATCTTTTTACAGTTTTTCTAAGGAAGGCAAACCCTCAGGATCAAGTTTATACATGCTGCATGAGATTTGTGCTTTTTTGAAGGAGGCCACTTAAGTGTGGAAACTATTGATAAATTGTTGCCAAACAAATACTTTTGGAAAGGTTTAATAGTGTATGTAATACCGCATTTCATAATGAATCATATTTTCTAATCATCTTCCTTTTTATGGTTTTTTCAAATCCTTTGTATAAATATGTATTATAACAGCTTGCTTCAGTTTTTATCTGTGAATAAAAGATACATCTATTGTTACGAGTGCTTTTTGCTGTGTATGTGATTTTAATGTTCAGAAGAGGGAGGATGGCCTGTGGCACACTGTGTTAAATGTCACATTGCATTGTCTCATATTGCCCAAGAGGTGGATAACTGGGAACATGTCGCTGTGACGTACCGAGAGCGGCGAGTGACGACACAATCCAAATTCAGGAAGAAGGTAGTTATTTAATTAATTATAATTTGGTTTATATAACTTGGTTCCCAAAGATGACAGGAGGTCATTGGATCTTGGACCAGCCGCCCCCTGTCCTATTGGCCAAAGCTCACAACACCTATTTCAAAATATTATTTCACTGTGTACCATAACAACTCTGAAAAACAGACTCCAGGTGCACAGGTAAAGACCCAGTTTACAAAAACCTGTAGCAGTGTTTATTGTAGCTTTCATGATAAACACAGAGCTCTCACAGAGTGCTGCAGAAAGCTGAAAAATTTCTCTACCAAAGCTTTTCAGCATCTACAGGAACAGAGTTCTGACGTTAGTCAGCATAAACCAATCAGGAGAGACAAAACACCAAAGGATGAAATAAATGGCAATGATAATACTTATATTCTCTTAGCACTTCATAGTTTACAGAAGAAAGACCTGTGGCTCACATACTTGTTTTCCCTGATGAGAAAAAGCAATTAAAAAAGGGTCTGAAACCACACGAAAATTAGGAAGTGGAATCAAGCCCTAGGCCCCTTAGCTCCATCATGGCAAACAGCTACATTCATTTCTCTGTGACATTGCTGTGTTTGCTCCCTGGCTGGACAGCAGCTGTCCTGGTCCTCAGCTCCTGGTGCTGGCTGGAGCCTCCCCAGCCAGGGTTAGTGTAAAGCTTGTGCTTCTAGTGACACCATCTCCAGTGTTTTCCGGCCATTTGGCCACAAGGCCTATAATGTGTGAAGTTCTCCCCTCCCTCTTTTTCTTAGGTAGCTCTAACAGAGTGGCATCCATGCACTGAGTTTTCTTACCCTCACAAGAGCCCTGTGAGGTGGGATAAATTCCTTCTGCTTCATTCCACAGCTGGAGAAGTGGGAGAGTCAGAGCAAGAGTTTGGTGCTTAAGCAACTTTTTGACTTTGCATAGGTTGGAAAGAGTGCCTTTCTCTATTGCTCTGATTTATCCCTAGAAAAGGGTGCACTGCGTTTGTTTACTGACACTTGGCACTGTGTCAGGTTGTATGCAAGGGAATATGGCATCTAGAATTTCTAGAGGATCTCCTTGCTGATACCCTTGAATATCAGCTATTTACTAACTTGTAAACTCCAGCTAAATTTACTTTCTGTGTGCAGAAAGTCACAGTTCTTCCAAAGACATAATCAAAGCCATGCAGTGATTCGATACATTGTGGGTTTTTTCAGAGCAAGGATTAGATAAATACCATCAAAATAAAAAAGGAGCAGCATGCTGAGGAACAAGGATTTATTAGCAAAAGTGAAAACCTCCAGAAACATGATGGCAAAAAGAGAATGTATTCATGAGGAGCTCTGCAGTTGGTGTTGGGTTTTGCACTGGTGCCATTGCACTGTCCTCTGGAGATGCACATCTTAATGGTGCTGAAGCAATGAGGATGAGTTGACCTGTGGTACGTCTGAGCCCTGGCACACACTCTTTTTGAAGGTAGCCTCAAATGCCATCTTGAATGGACCTGAGGGATTTTGTTTCTTTTATTTATTTGCCAGCCACCTCATCCTCTCCTCAGAGGTCTTCATTGTTTCTCCCCCACTCTGGCAATATAACCATCCTCTGAAATAAAAATCGAGCTGCTAATCATCCATCCCAGTTTTTGTAAATCTGATAATTTGTTTAAATATTTTCCTATATAGTGTTTGCTGATCAGACTTGCGTCCTTTGATATTTTCTCCTTCATTTCTAACTATGGTTATGTTTGCCACAAAGAAGCAAATGAGACATTTCAGGGCTACTGAGTTCCATGTCAACATGGCAATAATATGCATATTAAATGCATTTAGCCTCTGGCTGGGTGGCACAAAGCAAGCCTGAGATGCAAACTAAGGTGAGGCACTGATGGATGAAATACAGAGTTTTCCCTATGCAAATACTGTTCTTTATTGGTACTTGTGGGTAGTAAATTATCTTTCATATCTCAAGACCTGAGGTAATCTTTTAGCTTACTGTTTTAGCTGTTGCAGTTCTGTCCAGCTAAATATACTTAGTTTATTATTTGAGTCTATTTTACAAAGACTTAATTGTATCAGATTACAGATAATTTCAAAATTAAGCTGGATGCTTTTCACTCCTTGTCTATTTAAATTTAATGATTTAAAACAGCCATTAAATTGCAGACTTAAAGATCATTTTGAGCTTGTTATGATATCAAATAAAACTTTAGAAACTCACTGGCTTTGGAGAGCTGCCTGAATAACTTTTGCAGGGATTTTCCAGTTCACAATGGAATTCTTTCTCCCTTGCTTGCAGTTCTTCCCATGAAATCCCTCACCTTCTCCTTGCTGGGGCAACCCTTTCTAGGTCCCTTGATGGCCGAGTTTACCAAGCAGCTCACATCACACCTATTTCCCAGCAACAGGAAAAATAATATACTGACAGCTGCTGGGTTTTTTGGAACAGTGCAATGGTGATTCAAAGCTTAAAGATTAAATTTCAGGGACACAAATTGCCTTTTCCTCAAACCTCACATCCCACTAGGTTTCACAAGGAGGCCAGAGGTGCGCTTGCCTGTGTGTGAAGGACAAGGAGAGGAGAGGTCCCCACATGGTCAGACCTATTTGAGGAGGAGATGAAGTGTGGGCTGGAACAGACATCAAGTGAGAAAGCAGAACTCTCATCTGGTGACCAGGGATGCGAGAAAGTGAGGAGGAACTCGTGTTCTGGACATAGCCTCCCAGCTTACTTTTGCCTTTTCCCATTCAATGGTCATGGTTCAATACATAAAGCTACTCCTGGGAGATGGGATTTCAGCTGGGAACGTTGCTGCGTTGCTGCAAGTGTTTGGAGTTGCAGTTAGTGCAAACACAGATTCCCTATAGAGAAATAAGATGCTCTGTAGACAAAAACTTGTTTAATGTATGTGTAAACCCTTTTCCCACATAATGTTTCTGGTCTAACCAGTTCCAGCTAAGGCAGTTCTAGGCCACTGTAACTGCAGCATTGAAACATCAGTACTGAAAGAGAATGCAGCAGAAATATAAGATTATGAGTTCTTTTCTCAGCATGCAGAAAATGTTTCATTTATTTCTATTTCAAGGTACCCCTGTATTCTCTTTCTGGTTATAAACCCATGTTTTCCAGTCACTTGCATTTTATTTTTAAAGTTATCTGTGGAACATAACTCCACAGGCAGCTGTTCTATAGTGTAGCTGTAGGCAGGGTTTAAGACAAAAATGTTAGCTATAAGATGACCTCTGTATCAGATGTCCAGGCTGGCAGAAGTGGACATAAATAAAAAATGCTGCCATATTTGGGACCCAGTTCACTACAGCACTTAGGCACCTGTTCAAACAAGCAAGTAAATCTGGTTTGTATCCAGCAAAACACTCCAATTTTGGCTTATATCCCATTGACTTGGATTTTTTTTGCTCCAGGGCTTCAGATGGTGTAAATTCCTTTTGCAGTGGTTCAGCGGAGCTACCCTGACTTTCACCAGATGAAAGTCCTGCTAAAAGCATTTTATTTATCAGTGGTATTTAGGAGTAAGGAAAGAATAGTTCTGTTGATGTGCAATGATATCACAAGTGCAAATTAGAAAGCAAAAACTGCCTTCCCGGCTGCTCCTGTATGCAGCATCTCATGGCTTCGTGCAGAATTTGACTTGCAGAAATATGCTTGTGGAATACAGAAAATAAGACATAACCCTTGACAGTGTAAATGCTCAGAGATTTATTATCAGACCCGAGGGGAGCTGCCGGGTGACGGGGTGTGTTTGGCATGATGGTGACCTTAGAGCAGCTTACAGGGAAGCCAATGGCTTCACTCGTTTCCCTTCCCAAGAGCCTTCCCACAAGCAGAGGCTGGGTGGGACAGCTGGAGCAGGGAGCAAAGAGGAGGGGAGTATTTCAGAGCAAGCCATGCAGGGACTCCAGGTGATGCACTTCAGCAGCCTGTTTTTAACCTTATTTATATGTCTTTTTCTTCTGAATGTTGCATTCAGCTTGAGACAGGTCATTCCTGGTTTTGGAATGTTCCTGTCACACCCATATGAGAGAGGAGGGCAGGTGTCACTTGACTGCACCTCACTGGAAGATGGAGAGTAAATAGATGCTCTTACAGCAGGCACAAATAACATTTCTGCCATCTCTCCACTGTGTCAACACTTACTCAGTAGCATAATTCACTTGCTGCACTTTTATATTAATATTCTCTATTGAGACTAGGACCTTTCAAATCTTGATGGTAATGAGGTCTCTCCGAGACAGCTTTTGTTTGTTTGCTTTGTCTTCCAAGTGGACAGACCAGGCCCTGGCATGAACCAGTACAACTTCATTCTGCCAAGGTTTTGCTTCATTTATTTCTTCAATGTAAACATTTCTTTGGGAGTTTCCTATCAGGTCTAGAAAAGGAAGGCGGCAGCTCCTTTCCTGCTTGGGCTCCCTGGGACAGCCAAAAGAGCTTGTCCTGACTTTTGAAAGACTTGGTTTTGGAGTTCTGCTGTTGACTTCAGTAGGAAAAGAACCAGGTCACTAGTTAACTCCTGGCACCTCTGGTATTAAAGCAATATTAGATGACCAGAAGGAACAAAGCCTTCAGTCCCAGGGTAGGGTAAAAGCAGGTCCCACTTCCTCGTTATCTGGCTCTCCTACCCGAGGTCAGCAGATTGCTTCAGACTCTGCCCTTCAGAGTGTCAAGGATCTAATCAGACTGTGGAGCTCCTGCCACGGCTCACATGACTTTATTTAAAGCACATCTTAATTGATCTGACCTTGTGTAGGAAATACCTTTGAGTCCTCGTGTGCTGCTCTCTGGGAGGCAGGCGCAGTGCTTCAGGGCACAGGCAGTAGAGATATAAGCAGACATTTTAGAGTTTGGCCTTTGACTGGAAAAACTGACTTTTAAATATTGTCTCACCGAGACCGTTCCCGTTGCCTGCAACAGTGACCCTCCATTTGTCACCACCTGGCACAGATACACTTACAAGTGCTGCTTGTTTTGAAGGGTGCCACTCATTTTGTTGTACATTACCATTTAAATGAGTTACATTTGTACCTAAAGGCTTCAGTCTCATGGGGCTAAGTGCTGTACAAACACAATTTTTTGGCCTAAATAGACAGGGTACGAGAAAAAAGGACAAAGTGGACTGCTGTGTTTGCCTTCAAATTGAGCGCATAAAAGTTCTTAAAAATACGTCTCTCACAATGTCCTTTGCTGAATACAGAGCAAAACATTCAGCTGTGGCAGCCGAAACCCTGCAGACAGGCTCCAATGGGATGCCATTTTCAAACTGCTCAGTTTTCAAAGTGAAGATAATTTTATTTACTTATGCAACAGGAAATGAGGGAGAGCTTTGATTTGGCTTTTGGGGAGAGAAACAGAAGGAGGAAAATGTAATAATGTATACAAATACATCCATAATGGAAGAAAATGCCACTACATGGATTGTACACTTCTTTGCAAAGCTGTGCATTCTGGGCAAGCACAAAGGAGTGGGGAAGATTGAGGGGAGCTGTGTGTTGCTCCCCTGTTTATTTCCTTGGTCACATTTCTGCTCATACCAGTACCAACCAGATAATTTGCAAACTATTTGCTATAAATGTATAGCTTTGATGCAGAAATTTTCGAAAGCACTTTGCAAACACAAGGTTTCCCTGTATTCTCCTTTTCCCAGTTTTTAAGTGTTTGGAAGGGCATCATTTATTATTCTTCCAGTTACCTCTTTGGATGCCTCCCTTGGTCTCTGTTTTGCTCCTTGGTATCTAAAGTATCTCTCCCTTTTCTTCCTGCTCTTCTTTGCTAATAATTCAGTTGTAAATGCAGTTTACTGTTAGGTGTTGTGCAGTGGTATTGAACTTACTTGATGGGGTTTTCCTTGATAGACAGGTGACCCAACACAAACCAAGCTCTAAAATAGCATCAAAGCATTAAATTTCAATGACATGTCTCACTTATTTTTCCTTTAAAAGCAGAACTAGGAAAGCTATCTGTAAGGAGGGTCTTCCAAAATACTGACAACACACTCACTGGTTTACCATAGCAACTAAAGATCCCTTTTCAGGTGTGTAAATTCTAAATACAGGACTGATAATTTTCATAAAATTTACCTTTCCACGGTATGGATGTGCTGTTTGAATTACTGATGTTGTAAAATACGCTAATGTAGTAGATAGGTCTGTATATGTTGGGAATATGGCCAGGAATCTCTGTATGCACCAGGCATGCAGCTGTACAGTCCTTGTCCTCCAAGGCCTCTCCCCATCAGCAGTGTTAATAATCAGGCTGGAAGGAGCACAGCAGTGTGACAGCATCGTATGCAAACTAACTGGGAACCTCTGGAAACGCCAGTGTCCTGCTTCCCCTCCCTGGCAAAAGCCTCTCTCTGCCCCTTGCACGGAGGCAGCTGGTTAATAGTTTCCCAGCTGATGGTAACAGAGCTGCAGGGCTGCTGGCAGCACTCGAGGACCCGTGCAAGGTGTTGCGTGCATTTCAAGTGCCTGCCACTGTGTTGCTGCTCACAGAGAGCCCCCGATGCTTTGCAGGGGGTGATTTAGCTGCAGCCTACCTCAGCAACACACTGCAGTAGTTGTGCTGTTTGTATGTAGATTTAAAATGTGGCAATACTTCAACAAAGCCAGCGTGGCTCTGTGTTTACAAAGGTGTTGCATCAGCCTTGCCTTTGTTGTGCTATCATCTTATCAGAGGGAATGAGTGATGAGTTTTGCCAGCCTGCAGCGCACTGGCATGAACTCTTCTGAGGAACCTGCTGCTGCTTTTCCTTTCTGAAGTGCACCCACGTAGGCTGGGGAGGGTCAGTGCATGACGGAGCAGCTCCACTGGTTGACAGAAATACCTGTGGCAACCAGACTGTAACTCAAGTTCTCCTGCTAGTTCCCAGTCTTTGAGAAGGTCTACTTTTGCAATTTCACAGATGTCAGTGCCAGCATGGCAGGACCCTGTAGCCCACCCGAAACCTGCCAGTTTTTGTCATTACTGCACTGCATTTGCTGTTTTATAGGTTTTTAGACCATTTAATGTCAACATGGGAGTTTTGTTAGCATTTACATGCGTCAGATGATGAGCACTCCCATTGCCCAGGGGGATGTGAGACTGATGAAGAAATAACAGATTTCCCTGTGCATTGGGAAAAGGAGTGAAAAGGCTGTAGTCTTTATTTGCACGCAGAGAGGGGAGTGGTGACCATGTGGAAGGACTCAGCTTTGTACTGCAGCCAGCTGAAGTGACAACTTGACAGCCCTGGCAATGTGCTGGTGACTCACCACACCTATCAATCCAACAAGAGCTGGAGATTTGCTCTGTATAAAAAGAAACTGCTCTTTTTATTTGCTTTATGTTGATTTTTGCCTCCTCTAAGATGCATGATGAACCAAGGATGGTGGAAAGATATTTCATACCTTAGCAAACAGGTTTTTTTTCCCCCCATTTTGTCCAAACCTGAACCTGTCCAGCGGCCTTTGAATAGAAACACGGTTTGCTTTTTATATTGGGTGTTTCAGACATGTTCTGACTGTGTCATAAAATGACAATAGGAAGACTGCAGAACACTACAGCAGAAGGGAACCCGTGGCTATTAGTAACTCTCCCTGGGTTAATTGTTCTGCACTAGACCATCACCACTCCCACACACACCAGTAATAGACTCAATATTAATATTAAAGCGAGAGAGCTTTGTCCCGTGGTTTGCACTTCAGTCTGTGCATGGTGTCTGGCAGGAGTAGCACAGTTTCTTATGGACTTACAAACCCCCTCCCACTAAAGCTGATCTCCTGACACGCTCCCAGTAATAGTCCCAGCAGACAAAAGGCAGCATGTGCCTCGGCTAGTGCAGAGCAAATTGCGTGCTGGCCAGTTGCTGCCACAGGGACAGTGAGATGCCTGACTTGCATCCGCCCTCGCCTTGGTGGAGGAGTTAATTTCCTCCTCTATCTCACTGCCAGTTTTCATGAAACCCTGTGGGAATGTAATTATCACTGAGATTTCTGTCCTTGGTCAGATTTGTTTGATGTTGGCCAACCCTTCTCCCAGTTGCTGGGGAAAGGGGGAGAGTGGTGAGATGTACAGTGCTACTGAATAAAATGGCTCAGCAGTTAGATGCATTCCTATGTGCAGTATGTATCTAAATAATTTGCTTTCAGAACTGAGCATGGTATTAGAACAGAAAAATACACAATGAAGCTACACAGTCCTGAGTGATTCAGTGACTTCTTGTCCGAAACCTGAGGTCATCTGCCTATAATGAGATCTGCACATAATGAGATACATCTGAATAGGGTTTTGCTTCTCTCAGTAAATAACACCTTTCTCTGCTTTATTCCCAGGAATGAATTGTAAGTAGCTGAGAAGAGAGAATGTCAGTGCAGCCAGTCGATCTGTGCTCCGTGGGGTTAGAAAAGCTGAAAATAGCTCTGTCCTGGCGTTTGCTTACAAGGATTTCTGACAGCTCCAGATTCTGGTTACAGATTATGCTGGCACAGGTTTACCTGAGAGGACACTCACGTAAATGCAGTTTGTTTGAACTTACATCAGTATTGATGAAAAGAGAATTTGGCCCTCAGTCCTTCATTCAGGAAATCACCCATGTTTTACAAAGGATGCTCACACACAGGCTTAGCACCCTGCCATGCTTCAGGAGGCACTTCTCTAATTTACGGGCTTCGTGCACATTATTGAATGGTACCGAATTAACTGGAGGTGAAAACAATTCTAGCACATTTCTTCAGCTGCTGGCAATACATGTAACTCCATTGTCTTTAATAACAACTGCTAATTTTACACCTGTTAAGAACTTGATAAAGAGCGGCTTGGCAGTGCTGTGCCTTCTGGGGTAGATAATGAGCCATTTTGTATCTCTGAGTCCTGGCTTTCTCACTTGCTTGTGCTGGCTGGAGTGCTAGGAGGGTGAGATGTGGATTTTATTTTCTGCCAAGGCTCTTATGTTATTATTCTGCCTCTCCATTGCTGCTTGTAGCCATATGGGTGACTCTTCTGGGAATGTGCAGGCACTGTATTTTGATTTACAACCCTGTGTGAATGGTTTTCTTGACCTGTGTGATAAGTCTTAATATGAGGAGAACATTTGAAAATAGTCTTGACTTGCACGTACCTTTGTCTCAAAAAGTGAAGGAAGCTTTGGAGGAGTTCTAGTGAGAATTTTTTTAAGTCAGTAATTGTATGGGCCATCTGCTGTGAGGGGGAGAGCTGAAAAATGGTAGGTATTGTCTTAAGTGTGCGTAATCCAAATTTTTTTGTGAATGCAGCCTTTAATCACCACTCTTGCAATGTGAGGCATCTGCTTCTGAATTTAAGTAGCTGAGACTAATCAGACTAATTCAAGTCTTTCTGCAATAGGCCTAATTGATCAACCTAATATTTCTGCAAAAAAAAAAAAAATTGTTTATTTATGTTACTCTTTACAATAATGAAGATGAATCTTTTAATTACTTTGCAGGGTAGTCTTGAAACTTGGTATAGAAATTTGTTTACAAAATACACCTGGTCTTATTTGTTGTGACTTCAAAGCCTGCACTGTGCTTAAAGGGAGAAGAAAGTGCTGATGTGTGTACTTCCTACTGGAGTCCTCTTATTCTCATCATAGTGCAAAAAGTTATGTTAGTTTGAAATACAACTTAGCCTGAAATGAGTGTGAAGTATTCCAATGCAAATTGCTAATTTGAGCTGAAGTATTTAGTTTGAGCAGAAGTTTTCAGTTAAGCCTCTTCTCATGTTTGCATGCCGTATCAAAATAGTTTTGAGAGCTGAGCACCCTGCTGTGAAATCATTTGTATATGTATTTACGTGCATAGTACATTCATTCAGAATGTTTTGCAAATATTAAAGCAACTTATTATTAGAAGAGTGCTATTGAGAGTAAACTGAGGAAAAGCAAAGGCACAAAAGTTAGTGAGGCAAGTATGTCTTGGCTCCCTGTTCCTCACTCTGGATGTTGGAAGATACACCACATCTCCCAGCTTCCAGTCTAATATTGCCTGGACCTGCCCAAAAGGTTTTGAATCAAATGCAGAAATGTTATTTACAGGACAAAAATGCTCTTCTAAGAAAAGTGTGCTTATCGCTGTAACACTGTCAAATCTGAATTCTGCTCAACTTGCCTCAGGTAGGAATTCACTGATATTTTTACAATTGGATATTGTCACATTCCTGGAGAAAGCTGATGTGGACAAAATGATTAATTTTATTATACACATAGACACACATTCAGGCAGAAAACTGCAGTAGCAGCAACACTGCATTGCTCTGCTTTGTGATCTTGTTAAAATAAGGTGTTTTATTTGCTGGTGTTGAAAGCTGGGACAGACCCCCTCCTTATAGCTTCAGATAAATCCTGACATTTCACACAGACCTCAACCCTGGGCAGATTATTAACCCTTGAGTGGAGTCTAATGTATAGTGAAAGTTATTCATATACCTAAGTCTGTATCTTAATTATTATTTGCCTACTGTATTAGGGGACGGCTTAATGTGCCAAGGGCAAAAAGCCCTCTGCATTTCAATTCAGCAAATGCCCAGGGCACCAGAACTTTTTTTAAAGGTAGAGAGAATAGCTCTCCTCCCACTGTTCTTATGATGGTAACCATAATTGGTTATGGTATGGAGAGGAAACCATAGTATTGAACATATCAATGCGTATTGGTTTGTAAGGGTGTAGTGAAAAGTAATCAAGGGAAATGGCAAGAGTAAGCCAGTGAGTTAACTTAAAATATCTGGCATTATGTGAAGTCAGAAATATATGAAAACTTCCAACTCACTTTATTTCACTTAGTTAATATTTTGCAGAGTGTTCACATGTGTGGTGCTGATCTGAACTAAGATCTCATCCATGTAAGCCTTTTACCAGGTAAATAAACCAACATCCTCCAAAGAATATTTAAGCATAGATAATCATCTTGGCTTAATATGTCATGAACATTTGTTACAAGTGTTCTCATCCTTTCCCCTCCTATCTTTTACAAAAACAACCTAGTAACATTTGAAGGATGTATCTGGAATGTTTCTTAACTCCCAGAAGTTGTAGCATAAATATTTTTACTAAATGATGTTACTTGAACACTATTTTTGACTTATTCTTTCCTTTGATGTAGCCAGGATGCACTTTGCTGTCACTGCAGTGGTGGAATGGGATGCCTTGGTCCCACAGGTGTTGCCACAGACCAAGATATATTTCATCACTTTGAAAAATTAAGTCCTGGGACAGTCTTGGTCCTAGTCATGGTCCTTTCATGTGGTTTGCTATTCTGTTGGTGGTGTTGTTGGAAGTCTATTACACTGTAATGCTTGAAGGAATTTTTACTCTCAAGTGTCTCATCTATTAATAAGTAGTGATCCAGTTCTGTTTAACATCTTATCAATGTTCAGGATGAGGGGATCGAGGGCATCCCCAGTCAGCTTGTTAATGACACCAAGTTGGGTGGGAGTGTTGATCTGCTATGGGGTACGGAGGCTCTACAGAGGGTTCTGGACAAGCTGGATCGATGGGCCCAAAGCCAGATGTATGAGGCTCAACAAGCTGTGGTGCCAAGCCCTGCCTTTGGGTCACAACAATCCTCTGCAGTGCCACAGGCTGGGAACAGAGTGGCTGGAAAATGGCACAACAGCAAAGGAGCTGGGGGTGCTGGTTGACATGAGCCAGCAGTGTGTGCAAGTGGCCAAAAAGGCCAGTGGCATCCTGGCCTGTATCAGGAATAGTGTGGCCACAGGACCAGGACAGTGATTGTCCCCCTGTACTCAGCACAGGTGAGGCCACACCCCGAGTGCTGGTCCAGTTCTGGGCCCCTTATTTCAATGAAGACATAGAGGTGCTGGAGCAAGTCCAGAGAAGGGCAATGGAGCTGGGGAAGGGTCTGGAGTACCATTGTTATGGGGAGCAGCTGAGGGAGCTGGGGGTGTTTAACCTGGAGAAAAGGAGGCTCGGGGGGGACCTTATTGCCCTCTACAACTGCCTGAAAGGAGCGTGTAGCAAGGTGAGCGTTGGCCTCTTCTCCCAGCCAACAAGCAATAGGATGAGAGGAAACTTGCCACAAGTTATGCCAGGGAATGTTTAGATTGGATATTAGGAAAAAATTCTTCACGGAAAGGGTTGTTAAACATTGGAACAGGCTGCTGGGGGAAATGGTGGAGTAACCAACCCTGGAGGTATTTAGAAGATATATGGATGTCGTGCTTAAGCAGGCTTGGCAGTGCTGGGTTAATGGTTGGACTGAATGATCTTAAAAGTCTTTTCCAACCTAAATGATTCTATGATCTAGAGAAATTTGTGAAATGAAATGTCTGTGGCATTGTTACCAGAGGCTGCTTGGGCACTGGGCTGGAGTTGGAACCAATGATACTGATGGGTCCCTTCCAACTCAGTATATTCTATGATTCTAGGGTTTGTTTTAGGCAGGGGACTCCTTATGAGCTGAGAGGCTCAGAGGGGCTTTTCTGAAAAACACAGGGCCTGGGCAGCCAGTGAGTTTTTCTTTCTTTTGCATGTGCAGTGGCAGAAAGGTAATGAAACTCTTGTCAAAGTGAAGGAAACAGAAGGGGAATTTGGAGAGATAAAGTGAGAAATGTGAGCTAGACAAAGCTCCAAAGGTGTTTCTGTCAAGTAGTGGAGTTGCATGGATAGCAACTAATGGGAGCACCATCTGTCTTGCTATTTGGTTGCAGCCTCTATCATGTTATAATTTTGTTGTTGTTGTTGTTACTGGAGTGTGGCTATGAACGGGATTTTTTAATACATGGGAAGACCCTTCCTGCCCTCAGTGTGATGTTACCATCCTTTCTGAAGAGGACATCATTCTGCTCTCCTCATCTCAGCAGTCTGCAAGAGCAGGACGTAAGAAGGTATTTTCACTCTGAATAAATGATGATGTCTTCTGACTAAATTTACCATTTCCTATCTTCTGGTGTGCAGCCACTTGCTGCAGAGAAAGAGCTTTTGAGAGACAGAAAGTATGAGACTTCCTAGCAAGAACATGCAATATAGTCCTCATTCTACTTTAATACTCGTTTAATAATCTTTCAGGGCCTAGTTCTTATCTCTGACCCAGAGCTGCCAAGATTGGAATAATGATGATGTTTTGAGAATAGAAGCAACTTTTTACTTATAATTCTTCTCCTGTAGGGATTTTTGCCATCTTCCTTAAAGTGACTTAAGGTTGCTATGTGTCTCTAGAAGAAGTGAGCTTCAGTTTAAAATGAAGTTAAGTTTTGATTTTGGTAAAATAATTAGGCTTGCATGGTTGATTCAGCCTTATTCATCTGCAAATACATGAAGTGATATAACTTTACAGGAAAGATGGTGTATTTACTCTGTATCCTGTGTCGTGGAGGGATGTGATTAATTTAAGGGTCTTTCTCTCCCTGCTCCACACTCCAGGTCTACCTGAATCAAGCCTAACAGATTTGAAAGTAGCATTTCAAGCCCTGCACTACTAAATGTCTTTAAATTCCTTAGAGGAAGCTCTAATCTGAGCATTGCTTCATAAATATAGTACTGTCTGTAAGAGTTCATGAGGCTCTTCTTGCATATACTTTTGCTCATGGATCATAATTTTAAACCCTGGCATTTAGTTAGGGTGTTGCAAACAAAACCTGCATACCTGCATGGTGGTTTAAAAGAGGCTGCATAACCATTCACTTTTGTCCATGTCTTGCAGTTTTCCTTGCTGGTTAAATCCATGCTACAAGTTCAAGTCTACAAAGCCTAGTAGTTCATGTGTGCTTAAAGCCAAGATTGCTTCTTTCGCATTCTATCCAGGTTAATCCATTTCAGCCAAATTTGTTAGCTGAGGCATTTGGAATCCTTCCCTTATACAGCATCATTTGATTCTGCAAAGGTCTTTGTAGGAATTCTGACAGATGAGTATCTGGCTAAGGGATAAAGGGCAATCAAGATGTCCTTAAGACAGCTTTAGGTATTCCTTATGTTGGAATAGTTCTGGCGTTGAAAAGCTTTGAGAGTGTTAGACCAAATGGGGAAGAACTGAGATGTGAGGACACACAAATATGGTTGTTTTGTTGGTTGGTGGGTTTTCTTGAACACAGGCACTTCCTTAGATTTCCCTTTATGGGAGAAATGTACTTGGGCTGTATCCTTATTGAAGGTAAAGCAGTGTGGTTTGACTGAAGTTAGACTGATACTGCCTCTATATGAGCTGTCTTTTAGCGTGAAGTCTTTTTCATTACTTTCCAGAGCGAAACAGGTGTACTTTCTTCTAAAAGACATTGTGTTCTCTGTGGAGCTTCAGTGCTGAGCAAAGAGAAGTCTTTAAATTTAAGTAACTATAATTTATATTGAGGGTAATATGCTGAATTCTGTAACCCCTTCCATCTCTCGGAAGGATCTTAATACATCCTTGAGTTTTGGGACACTGTTTCATCTGGTTGTGGTAGTTGGATGTAGATGTCATGGGGTCTTTAATTTTCACTCTTTAGATTCATTCCCCTTCTTTCTGATTAATTTCTCTATGGGGTGTCTGCCTTTTACATCATGGCAAATGGAGTGCCGGGGGGAGGGAGATATAATGTTTTATCAGCAGCCTCTGTTTAATGTAACTGTGCTAGTCCTGTGAACTAAATATGCTATCAAATGTAACTCCCCTGAGATGAACAGACTTTGTGATACTGGGAGAGCTGCAGGAGAACATAGACAGGAAAGCTTGAAAGGCCAAATCTTTCCTGTACCTTTTTTCTAAGCCTGACCCAGGGGTCTTTTCTGTTAATCTTAAATTTTTCTTTCTTGTAGAGAAGGAAAGGTATTTCAATGTACAGTATGTATTTGACAGCTGATTGAATGAAAAGGTTGAAGCTAGTGTGTGATATGTACTGCAGCAGCCCTGGGAACACGTGGAAGAGAGGCTGAAACCAGCATAGTGTGTTAGGAGCCCACATGCACGAGGTGTGTTCTCTTATTAAGCAAGTTTTGAATAAGTCTATTGATAGCACAGAACTGAAGGAATTGTGGAGTCAAAGCCAACACCGCTCTGTTGTGTCTCTGCTTTCACATCTTTAATTCAATAAGACTAAGATCCATGTTGCTGCTTCTGTAGATTGTTTTCCCCGTTAGTGTGAGGTGTGGTGGTGGCACTGCAGCTGAAGCACACAGGAAGGAACAGTTGTCCTAAAGCTTCTCTTCCCTCTGCGGGAAGAGGTTAGTTGAGTCCCATCAGCATTTACAAGTCTTCCTGCAGAGCCTTCTGTGTATTTCCTTGTGTGTCCCAATGCCTCTGCTGCCAAGAAGAAGCTGCACTCTCACCAAGGGATGTAGGACAGTCCACATGGCACTGATAGGCACAAGCAGCAAGACATGATGTGAAGTTGCAGTGCACTAGCACAAGCTTGCCTGTATACTTGGGCCTCCCAAACTGCCTTGATGTGAAGTCATTTTCTACTTTGAAAGGATAGGTGGAATAAGATGCTTTGTGTACCTGCACTGGGGGTGGTATGTAATCTCCTTGGATCAATGGGTGCTTTAGCTCCTATTGTCTAAGGCTAAGCAGTTGGTGATTAAAAGAAGAATTATTTTCCCCTTCTTACGTGTGAAAAACAACATTACTGCACGAACAGTACTGGCTTGGGCTGTGTGTGGCTGGGTTACTTTGACGCTTTCTATATTTGTCTAACTCCTGTTTAATTAGTTTCACCCACTTGTACTAAGGATGAACCTGGAGATATTTGGAAGCATGCCAGACACAAAACAAAAGGTGTATGGGAAAGATGTGACTTCAGATCTCCCAAGTATCAATCTGTAGCTTAGCTATTAAGCTGCCTTCCTATTCTTTGCTATGAAGAAACCTTTGAATCTGCCACAGACTATTTAAGGGATCTGAGGGTGAGACACTTGGTTTCTCAATCTCTGTTTACTTCTGCAGAGGTACAGTAATAGTAACTGGAATATGATGAAGCTTGTGGTGATTAATAAGCGTCCTTGAGAAACCCAGTTGCAATACAGCATAGCAATGATGTAATTGTTGTAATTGATGATCAGTATCTCTACTGATCAAAAGGTGATAACTTTTCATGTGTTATATCTAGACTCTAAATTTTTGTAGCCAGTACCAGCAGAGTACATTGCCCAGAAACTTTCCTGCTCTATAAACCAACAATTTGAATGCTACAGTGACAAGTCAAATTTATATTAACTAGAAATATAGTCAAGAACTTAACGCATCCTTAGTCATGTGTAAAGAAGCCTTTTTAAAAGAAGGTAGCATTTTATGAAGAAATAGGATTTTTTCCAGTTAGAAGGAGGGGATAGTAGTGCATACAACTGCTACTTCCAATTGAAATTTTAAAATTTAGGTTCTGCATGTGTTGTTAGATCTAAATAAGTGACGTTTTGGTGCATACCTACCTCTCATGACAAATGTTACAGTAAAACACCCTACCCTGCTCCAATCAGTGATTTAACACCATGGGTTGCACTGATCTCTGCTTTTCCTGAGCAACCTGCTGTGATGGTATTGTAGTCTGTAGGGAAACAATTCACTGATCAGTACAGTTCTATCACAAAAAGGCCTGGTTCTTGAATGGCATTTTGCTGGGTTTGTTACAGGCACTCTGCAGAAGAGCTACTGCCATGCAGAGGCATCTGTGGTCACTGATATTTCCATTACAGCTTTTTGGCCTGTATTTGATTTTCATTCTTGTAATTTTTGTCTCTGTTCACTGTCTCAGCCTTTAAAGCAAAAACCAGGAAAAACTTGGGAAGAATTGTTCTTTTCCCTCACGTGTTGAGATTTGTTTTTCGGTAGATTGTGTTCCTTAAGCCCTCATATATCCACTCAAGTGTCCACAGAACCCACTTCTGATTTATTTTTGATGTTCCTCCTGGAAAGGCAGAGGGGACTTCTGATGCTTGATTTCTAATACTTTTAGAGTTGAGTTTAAGAAATGAGCTCACCACCTTCTGCAGCCAAACCGCTGTTTTGTTTTCTTTGGGTATAAATTAATTGATCTTCTCAATACCTTCACCTGTGGCTAAAGGCTGGATGTAAGACTGGAGTCAGGGTTAGTAACTGTGTGCTTTGCAATAGCACCTCCTGACACACCCTACAGACAGTGCTTGTTCCACATGGGAATGTCCACTCACTTTGGGGGAATTTGACCCTTGGTTCTTGCACATCCACCCTTAAAGCCACAAGATCATGCACTGCTTTTTTTCCCCCTGTTGTGACAATGTAAGGCACACAAGTGACCAGGTTTAAGCAGTGAGGGTTTGCAGTGATGACCTATTTGAGTAGGTCATGAATTGGTCTGTGGTGGTGTGACCTCTGCTGCCAACCAGCTCTTTGACAGCTGGAAACAACAGTGGACACTCACTATGGGCCAAAACCTCAGCCACTTAGTGTGTGTGGTTTTCCTGCTCAAATGTATTTAAACAAGAAATATTTCTTAATGAAAGACTCATGGTGCCCCCTAGACCCCTTCTGTGCTACCCATCACCTCACTGGGGTAATTTTGACTGAAAATAAGGCAAGTTGAGACTGGGGAGTGGATACAATAAGTGCTTTATTTAAAAAAAGTCAAACCCCAAACCAAAAAAACCTCACTACATTGTTTGTGCATTTGTGTCCTTTTTCTCAATGCCCAAATTAGTGTCCAGAAATGTGTATCATTTAGTAGGAAATGAAATAAAATTCTCCTGACTTGAGTGTTTCTGATGACAGGCAGAAAGGTTAAAGCTGGTAAACTTGTTTTAAAATCATGCTCCCAGATCACAAGCCTCTGAAAATGAGTGTTGGGTGCTTAGAGGAGCTTTATGAGCATGCCTTTGTTAAATAGCTGCTCTGATCTTGCTTATTCAGTCTTTAAATTAATGTGTAAAGGATGCCCATAAGCAACCAGCAGCTGAATTGACTGTGATTAGATGGATTATTACTATTACTCAGCCCAACAAGTTGCTATATGTTTTGTGTACTCAAGCAAATTTTGCTGTGCGGGCAAGTAGAATGATATGCACATGGGCTATCATAAAATCCCTCAAAATATCCCAGGATTAGACAAACAGATTTATGGAGTTGAAATAGAAAGGAATTGACTGTGTTTCTAAATTAGAGGCTTTCCGGCATTTACGAACACAAATAGCTTCTATCTCAAAATACTTTGTCTCAAGCAAGTATCAACTCAGTTGCTCCTTTCTCCCCCTCCTCGGAAATAAGAGTCGATTTATCAGAGCATCAAACTGATTAAAAAGACATTATCTGCTGCAGGGGCTCATTTAAAGTGGTCTGGATCTTCCACTGGGTTGCAGTGTTTGGTTGAATTCATTTCACACAGTAAAAATCCAATCTCTTGGCTTTAAAATTCTCTTTCTCTTGGAGTGAAATAACTAGGAAGTTCTAGAAGTTCGGAAGCCATGCAAATTGCAGGGTGTTGTGTGATGATAAAGCAGCCCTGGAGGGTTTGCATCATATGATGAGGAAAATACTTGGCATATGGACTGTGAGGCAGGTCCCATAACCAGGCACTTCTTCCTGTGGCTGAGCTCTCCTTGGGGGGAGGATTGGGAGCTGTTGCTGATGGCCTGGGCTGAAGTGTGCCCTGACCTGCCTGCTTTAGGCAGCCTCTCAAGGGTTGGTCATGGGGTAAGATGGCAAACCTTTTTTAGTTCTGTAATTCCTGGAGGGCTCTGGAACTCTAGCTGAGGTGGGAGCTCAGCCCTTTGAAAAGGGCAGGCAAACCTGGCTTTGAAAAGCATGGTGGGTTTGCCAGCTGAGATAAAGTGATTGTGTTACCAAGCGGGGAATCAGAGGAGTAAGACCAGGAACATACTGGGAATGAAGGGAACTGTGAGGCCCTGTGGACTTCATGTCCAGTTCCTTTCCAAACCTTGGGGTTGGAATGAAATGTCTAGCTCTTATTCTGATATACAGAATGTTTTTAATAGCTGACTGGATTTTTTAGATAGCAATTTATCATGTTCTTTCTAGGACAAAACAAGCAATTGATGGCCTTACTGCAAGACTGGAAATGGCCATTAGGACAAATTCTTTTTTCATAATTTCTAGGTGTTCTTTGGGGAAACTCTATATGGCAGGAAATTCAAGCTATGAGTCAAACAGTTATAATACAAACAGTATTATTCTAATCAAGGAAGCTTCTTCTGAAATAAACTATGAAAATAGAGAGGAATATTTTATTTCTTCTTTAAGCTGTTCAGGAAAGCATTTAATAATTTTAAGGCTCAGTGAGTGCAATGTGCCTTACACATATGTTAAAGTGTTTTCTGGGCTAGAGGCAGATTCCCAGTGAGAGGCAAGCTCTCATGGACTATGTGCCTTGCTCCACAGGTCTCCTATTTGGTCTGAATTTGCATTTGCTGCTACAATACAGTTATTTTTCATACTTTTTTTCATTGGTCTGTTGGAGCCCGATGGGCTGCTGCTCTGACTGCTGGGTTTGGGAAGAGAGGGAAATTATTGTAGCCTACACTTTCCCTAATCTCTCTGAGTCTGGGAGAACGTATTTGCTGATGGCAGTTTGGGTAGGTGATAGCTGGGGATCAAGAAGGCCCACATTTTGTGAGAACACAATAGCAATGCACTGAAATGCTGTGGTGTTTTTTGTACCACTTTATAGCAAGGCTGGATCACATCATCATTAAAGTAGTATCTGCTGAATCAGGACAGGAGGGCACCAGTGCAATGCTGATTTTTGTACTTTGCAGTGATTTCTGACCAACATCTTACGGAAAATATTTTCTCTGTATTTTTTTCTAGTCCTGTAAATCTCCTGCAGAGCTGTTTTTCACATTAGGCTGCCCTTGGGAAGGCCCTTGCAGCTGAGGCCCCCCTGGTCTGTCGTGAGCAGCCCCAATAATGTCTATAATCAAAGTAGAGCAGGCAGAGAAATGGTGGGAGATGAAAGACATGGAACAGCATATTCAGAATAGCAGGTCAGGTAATCTCTAACTCTTCTTGCAGCACACACTTGATTGCCTCCTGCACAAGCTCTTTCCTGCCTATTGCAAAAGTATATTCCACTCCATGCTGGATAAATGTAAAACTGAAGTCTATGCAAAATCTTCTGACTTGTTGGCCCTGGAGAGAGCATGGCAAGTTGAAAGTGGGACTTTTTCTTGACTTTTTTAACTTTTAACACCCTGTTGTGGTTTGCCATGTTGATAAAGATACTAAAGTGAAATAAAGTCAAGAAATGGCACTTGTGTAGTCTGAAGAATATCCACTGAGTTGGTAAAACCTAGCTAAGTGCATCCAAAGTCTAAGTTAATCTTCAATCATATTTTTAAAACTTGCAGATCAATATATTTTAATCATATTGCATGCTATCAGTCAAGTGTAAAAACAAACTTTCTTTTTAAAAGATTAATTTACTTCATTTGCAAAAACCATACACTTAATGTGCAGGAATTTGATTTTTTTGAGAGCTCTTTGAATGTTCATTGAAGTAAGATTTCTATTTATATTTTCTATTTATATTTTATTAGAGTTGACAGAGAGGGAAAATGAATAGCCATCTGCTAATCAGTTTACTTCCCATAATGAAAACAAATCTTCAGTTTCCCTAATCTGAAGGGCATAGAGCACTAACTTTACAGGGAGCCAGTTACTTGCTGTCCAGGGAGGCTGCTTTCATCTTGCAGAAATAACTGTTTGTGCAAGGCCTTGATTGTGAAGTGCTGCTGCTAAAATCACCATGACTCTTTCCTGAAGTTGAAAGAGGCCTTGGTAGATTTTTCAATGTGCAAGACCCATAAAACAGATATCAATTAATATTGTTGGAGGCAGAAGGCTCTGTACCCATGTCTCAAGCCTAGTCCTGCCTAAAAGTCATGCAGTTGTTAGTGAACCTAACCCAATAAACCCTGCTGTGAAGTAGTGTACAGCACACTAAGGGATGTGATAATGTGAATGTGGAGATTTTGAAGCTGTGGGCAGGCTCCAATAGCCTCAGTTTCAGGGTCTAAGATGAGAAAAAGTTGAGACTCATAGTTCCCTCTTCCACAGCAGCTTGTCTAATGGTACAGGAAGTATGGCTGCAAATTAGAAGCTGTGTCTGTTGTGCAATGTGATGTCTGAGTAGTATGAGTGTCAGCTCTTGCAAATCCCCCTTTATTTCAAGTACATTGTAAAGTGGAGGTTGTTTTTCCCTAATCTAGCGGCTTGTAGCATGTTAGACGCAAAACTCAGAATGTTCTCGCTTCTAAATTGAGTTTGGGATCTGGATTGAAGAGGAAATTCAATCTGAACAGACAGGATATGTCAGTGACAGACCCTGTACACAATTAATCTCTCTGCACAAACACAAAACAAAATCTAGCAGTCTCTTAACCTTGTGGTAGAATGGCTCATATACCTAAAAATTTGTATCTCTGAAATTGCTAGTGAGAGAGGTAAAAATATATGTATTGAAAGTAATTCTTATTGATGTTTAATGCAGTCAATGAAGATATTGAAAGATTCCAGTGTTACTGTCAGGCAAATTAAAAAAAGGGCAGCTTCAGGATGCTTGTGTTAGTCTGGCCAGCATCCTGCTGTGGGGAGAATTTCCAATATAAAAGTGCTGGTGTGAGGAGGGGAGGAAAAAAGAAAAATTCCATGCCAGCATGTTGTTAGAGGGAACAATTTTCCTTGCCAGTATCCTGGAGGAAGGATTTTTTTCTTTTCTATCTCTACTAACTCTTGCAAAAAGTATTTCAGCATATAAAATGTGCATGCTGAACAGTGGCAATTGTGACCCTTTTAACCACTGCTGCTTTTCTCCTTGGGCAGAGTCAAGTGAGGAGCTGGCAAGGTATTCTCAGAAGAAATCAGTCCATGAGTTGTGGCTTAGATGCTGAAAAACAGCAGTAAAACTTAGTCTGTATGGAACTGATGCTCGTGAGATCTGTGCTGGTCCAGGATTGACTTCCAGGCTTGAGCAGATGGAAGGGAATGGAGGCCCAGGAGCCCACAGAGAGCTTGGAGAGGGGAGAGCTGTAGCAGCTGGGAGGGAGGTAACATGAGACAACTCTCCCCATAAAATTTTGGGTGCAGAAGTTACATGCTGCTGTTGAATTGTATGTTGTGCTGCTTGCTGCTTTTGAATCTTCCTGCTATGGGAATAAATCAGCAATCCCAGTTTTCTGTTGATTTAGCATGATGACTGTGATTGTAGCAACAAATAAATGCTGGAGTGATAAATACTGAGGAGTGAAAAATAAAACCCTTCCAAGCAGACTGGAACCCTGTTATTTTTCCCCTGGCTGCTCTGGTAGAGAGGAATTCTGTGGAGCAGGGACAGTAAATCATGTCAGAATTGGTAGCTTAGTACATCAAGCCTGTGTGAACTTAGCAGTGCCATTTGGACTGGTCTGCTGAGAGACTGGATGAGGCTTGTCTTTTGACACAAATAGAGAAAAGAACCATTAAATTGGAATAGAAATGTGAAAGCTTTTGGAAACTGCAGCTTTGTGACATGCCTCCTTCACAGCTTTTTGCTGTGTTGGTGATGCTTCCTGCATGGAATCTGCAGAGAGGAAACAAGGAAACACATTTATCACTATGAGCACAGAGGTGTCACAGTCACTTGTTAAGGCAAATTTGTAGCTAAGTGGAAAGCTGTGGGGTTGGGAAGATATTTTACAGGCTATGGCTTTTGAGTATTGAACATCAAGGACCTTTCTGAGTTCATGGAAGGATATGTTATCAGACCTTTTAGAAAGATGGTAATATATTTTCATATCTGACCACTCCATGTGAATGTGGAGATTACCTGTACTGATCAACAACATGACATTACCTTAAAACCATGCTGCTTATATAGCTTTTGAAATGCTTTCTTCCTTTTGAAGTAACTTCTCAGATTCTTCAACTCCTTTAGGAAAAAAGAAAAAATAAAACTAAAGTATTTGAAAGTGAATATAGATCATCTTCTCAAACATGCCAGGGTTTGTTCAGCCTTTCAACATCAGTGTATTTTTATATGAAGTCTACTTTAAGTGCTACATAAGCAGAAAATGAACTTTATTTCAGTTCATACAGGAATTAAACTGGCCAGGACATCCTGAACTAAAATAATGTGACGTACCATGGATTCATGCTTTAGCCTGCCTGGACTGGAGTGCTTTCCATTCTTTCTCCTTTGATACCTAATTTTAAGACTTCTCTTGTGGATGTCCTGGTGCAACACAAATGCAACAATTCTTGTGGTCCCTGTCAGCTCCCCAGGGGTTTCTCTCCCTTTTCTGTATTTTAAGAAAGTTCTGATGAAGGAGCTATCACAGAAAAGAAATTCCCTGCCAAGTACTTCTTGGGGGTGAAGGTAAATCATATAGTCTCCTCATAACTCTGACTTTTAGAGATAAATCTTCTCGAGAACCTGAAATGCATGGCTGTTTTCCCCTCAGTGAATGAACCAAGTGCTGAAGTCATGAGCAGTCTTATGTTTTCTTGTAGCTTTTGATTTGAACTGCTTGGCTGATGCCTGTTGTTGACATTTGATTTGCCTCTAGCCTATAACACACTGATACTCAGGTATCTGTGCTTCACCATGAAGCTCACTGGCAAGGACACAGATGGATGCAGTAAACCTTTCCACAGAGGAACAGAGCAGCAATTACTGGCTGAGAAGTGACCTGTGCAGGTTGTATGCATAGACATGAATTCAAAGTTCTGCTTGCAATTCTGGCTCAAGCACATACTCTGTGCCCATGTGCTTAATGAATATTTTTAAAGGTTGATTTTGGCCCTGTTTTGTCAACACTGTTTAGAATGAGCTGCTAGGTGAAGCTGTGGAGGTCTTTGAATTGCATCTTCCAGAGATTTCATTTTTATGTCAGTTAAGATCTGGTAATATCTTTAGCTAGTAAAAAGGAACCTTGTAAGGAGAGGAGTGCATCAGTTTAATGTTCATATGGTAATTACCTATTTTGGGGTGACATTTAGTAGACTGAAGTTCACTGCTGTACATTTTATCCTTTTGTATGGGGATTGCTGGTAAAGAACATGTACTTAACATTTTGGGATGTGACAAAGGAGGAGAAAATTATACCTCTTGGTTTTGCTCTTTTGATCTTGTATTTTCACAAAGGTGAAAAGTTAGTGTGAGTCAGATGCTATCTGCAAAGTACATCTAGGCTATTTTTGTGTAGGACTTGCAGAGAAACTGGTCATTCAGATAGCAAAAGCATTTCTTCCATGGAGGAGAACTTTTTTTTGGCACCTATCAGTCCTTTGAACATTTGTTGTTATTCAGACTAGGCAGTTGCTTTGCAGCAGCCAGTAAGTCAGCTGAGTTTGGTGAAATTGGGAGTAGAGCAGAGGTATTAAATCTACATTATGTCCTATTATACCTGAATGTTAATTTAATCTGTCAGCAAATTAAAGGATCTGTGACTTGTTTTATTTTACTGTTTCATATGAAAGTCACATCAATACATTCATGACTTTTAAATGCAAAAAATTAACATGTGTCCAAAGAATTATAACAGAGGTATAAACCTCAGTTTCAAACTAGCGAAAACTAAAACCGGTAGTATTTACCTCCATTTTTATCCCTCTTCATTTTAGCATTTGAGGATGAACAAATGGACATTTGAGAATTAGTGATTTTAATAACAACAAAAGTTAAGTTTTCTGGCACCTTGGGAGGATATGCTGTGTTTAAAACAGACTAAATATCTCTCAAGGCTTCATGGGGTGCTACCAGCAGGAAAGGGAATTACATGGGGCCTTACTTCGTTACCATGAGTCTGTCTACTGTAAAATGAAGGTGTGGATATACAGAGGAAAAGTGAACCCGTCATATCTTCAAGTTACACTAACACGTGTAACATTTGTGGTGACTTTTCTCTGTATTCGTTTTTCTACCTCTAAAAAGTTCTCTCTCATTAAGTGAGTAGATATTGGTTTTCAAAAAAGTGAGAAATTTATGTCGGAGGAAATATAAGCAGCAAAGGGTGAGAGGAAAATGGGCAAAGAAAGAACCTGGATGCTGATAACAATGTAGCCTGAGAGGCATATCTAAAGCAGCAATTCCCCTTCTTTTCAGACAGCCTGCAGAATAGCAGGAAGATTTTCAGGGAGATTTTCTTGTGTTGCTGAGAGAAATGAAGGACTATTTCCTTTGAAAAAGGCCCCTTCTTGGATGGCTGTGTGAGAAGTGAAGCTTTACTATTATTCCTGCTGTATGTTGACAATAAAGATTCCCAAATAATTAAAAAAAAATTCCTAAATGGTAGACTTAAAATATATCATAAGTCAGGATTTGTAGGGGGGCAGAGAGGGAAGAATAAGATTATTGGACCAAATCATTGTCTGATCCAAACTGATGGGGAGGGGTCTCCTGAAATCAGTAGTTCTGCTGCTGGCCGTGGGTCTGGTCTGTTCATCACTGCTTATGCCTGATCCTCTAGGATATGACAAAACCCACACAATTGCTGATGAAAATGTATTGGATTAGTACACTTGGAAGAGCTATGCCAGACGATTGTAGCTGTTTCCCTTAAAATAAGTAATGTATAGTCTTCCACAAAATATGGTTCCTGAACTAATCATAAACGCAAGGTTTGCTGCTCAAATGAAGCACAGAATCTGTCTGGTGCAAATCTACCAGCCAGAGAAGTTCATTTAGCTTGTACCAGCTGAGGATCTGCCTCAATTTTTATTGTTCTGATAGAGGTTTTGTCTGAAAAGAGAGGCCAGTAAAATTGGCTGCAGTTTAAAGGGAAGTCTGCAAACAAGTCTTTATGTAATGTTGTATTAAGTGGACTGATTTGCTTTTAAAAACAATTGGATATACTGAAAATCCAACCAAATTAACAAAAACTGTTGAAAATTTGGATTATAGTTGGTGGTTTCATCTAGCTGAGAATTTTTACATTTAAGGATTTTTCCAATTTATCTAAAATTGTCATTAATGGTTTAAAAATTAGCAACAATAACAGAGAGAAGATTCACAGGGTTGCATCCAAATTTAAGTGGAAGTGATCACTTTGAAATTGAACCAGAAGTAATTTTAAAACTTGTTCCTCCTCTAATTTTGTGGGGTAGTTTGTGTTGAGTTAATTTGAAGTTCTGCCTTGATTTTTTTTTTTTTTCATTATGAAAGTGAGAACCAGTTGCTCACTACCTTTAGCACATCTGTCACAGTAATATTCAGATGCAGTTTGTTTCAGACTCTGAAACACCCCTATTAAATAAAGAGCAGTAGTGTAATATAAAATGTACCATAGTCTCATCTCTAAAAAACCTGCTGTACCAGGAGGGGAAGATCAGACTCTCTTCCTCTCTCAGAAGAGGAATTTTATTAAAATGTTTCTTCAGAGTGTCTTGCAGTGTCAGAAATCAAAGGTCATGAAGGTAGAAGGCAGGGTGTATTTATTTCTACCCTGCTGCTCTAATTAGAGGGTCAGAAGAAACCAGAGAGTCCCAGTTCCTTTTGGTTCTCAGTAAGTCTCTGCAATTTATTCTGGAATGGGTGGAGGGAAGGGAAGATAAAATAGACATGTACTTCTGGCTGCTGTTCTTTTAAAGTCTTTGATCATTGTCTGCTTGATTTTTGTCTTCTTTGCAAGGAGAAGGAGCAGTAAATTAAATAAATGAATTTAAATAATCATTCATCTGATGTAGAGAGGAGCTCTGGAAGAGGAAGGAAGGAGTGCTCTGCTGCTATGAGTTGCAGAAAGAACCAAGTAGCAGTTTTAGTTCATAATTATCTGTCTGCTCTTGCTTTAATGTTTGTCTTTAAAATTATTCAAATGTAGGCATGCTTTTAAATTTCTTTGTTCTTGTTTTTCTGTTTAAAAATGTACTGGAGAAATAAACTCAGCAGGTGGCTAAGTCAGTGAGTGTGGCTGCAGCTGCCCTCTGGGCTGTGCATGGAAGTAGTTGACTCTCAGGAACTGAAGGGAGTGTTTATGGGCCAGAAGGTGGTATGTGCTCTGTACCAAGGCGTTTGACCCAGGATGTCATGGCTTTAGGGTACCCTTATAGGGTAATGTGGTGCAGGAATCCTGGGGCTGTTCTAATGTGCAGTAGAATCATGCCCACTCTCTTTTCCTTGCAATGAGTGCTTGTAATTTGTTGCTTATGATGGAGGCTGTGCCAATGTATTTCTGTATATATACATGAAAGTCTTTATGTACATATAAGCTTGACTAACTATGTGGTAGATAATCGATTTACCTCACCCATGCTGTTAATTTGCAGAACCCATTGCCATAAGGACTGGGGCTGAGGGCTTAGACATTCCTGAAACAATTATACTGTCATGGCTAAATCTCAACTGTGCATGTGTTGAGGTTGGAGAGGAAGCAGGAGTTTGCTCAGTTAATGATGATGGTCTGCTTCCTGGCCGCCAGCTTTGGGTGTTTGGTTACCCTGTTTTGTACTTGCTGTATGCACCTGGGTGAATTGCCAGAAATGATGGGTAGAGAGGGAATTAATACTCGAAGATTTGCTTCCTAATCCCATCTTCAGAGCATTGGCTTGCAAACATTACTTGTTGACTGCAGAACTGTTAACATAAATTATGTTTCAGTGGAGTCAGCTCTCTTGTTCTTAAAAGGAAGCACTGGTGTTTCCAGTTTTTCAGCTTTCATCATAGATCTTAATTTCTGATGTTAATATTATAGGCCTGTCAGCCTTATTTCAAGATACTATTTGAGATTCTTGGTCTAGCTTTTTGGTAAGAAGTTTGGAAAAGTGATTCAATTACTCTAATAATGTCTCCAAATGCATGTGAACAATGATGGCATTTCTAACTACTTCCTGAGTGTTGGAAACATGACTCATTAGGGTCTGGATTTTTTTGAAGGTGGATGACACTAACTGTACCAGCTGCAGAAGACCTGGCTTTCGGCCTGTGGTTAATTTGTGAATATTGTCTTAATTTTATTTTCTTTTAAAAAAGATTTAAAATAAGTAGCTGTGTGTGGTCTGTGTCTGCTTTTATTATTTACCAAAGTTCCTTTTGAATAGTGTAAGCACAAAATTATACATTAAATTAAGCTCTTTTCAGTTACCAACACTGTCAAACCTCCGAAACCATCATCTGGGGTGGGAGGAAGATTGTAAAAGGAAAAGGTTTATCAAATCTGAGGAAAAGGGAAACTTTAATGGTAGACTGAAGGCCTGAAAATGGGCTCACGTGATGAACACGATTAGTGTAGGAAGTGATGATACATGACTTTACACAATGCACAGTAAATATTTATGGCCAGGCTGGTGGCTGATTACAGCCTCCTGGAGGCATTGGAGAATTCATCTTTGATTCTGCTCTAAAGGAACCATTTTAGACAGAAGCACATGGGGACAGTGACTACAGCACCATGGCAGCAGAGGGAGTGCAGTCGTGGCCAGGTAGCTGATGTAGAACATTGGATTACCTCACCCACTATTTTAATTTGTGCAGAAATTATAAAAATATGCCTGCTGCCCTAACCAGCAGTGCTGAAAAAAATGAGCTTCACGTGTGGTGCAGGGTTCTTACGCTGTTGTAAGTGGCACATTACAGAAGGGTAAATGGAGCTTCTCTCCTAAGCAGTTTTTCTAAACCTTGTTAAATGCTGATGCTCCATCCTTTCAATTACAACAAGCTGGCATTCGTGGTCGTGTGTAATCAAGAAATGGAAGATTTTATAACGCCTTTTATCCCCTGACATGTGGTGAGGGAAAATATCAGTCTGTTTTTATCCATGTGCTTCATCTGTCATAGGGCAAGGTTTGTCCTGTTTTCCCATGCACAAAGGTTTTCATTGCTTGCGCAGTTTCTGTGAACCATCCACACTGCCCGTCTGTTTTTGTTTCTGAAGTGAACCTAATTGTACATTATTAGGTGATGTGTACTAATCTACTGCCTGTGCATAATAAAACAACTGTGCATGCATTGTAATGGCGTATTTAGCTGAGTGGTGTTGCTTGTTTTGTTGTGCTTCTGCTGTTGCCAGTAGTTTCAGGATACTATTACAATGTACATGAATCATGCCTGTTCCCAGGCCCCCATTCCTACTGCCAGGCTTCGTGGGGCTGGGGTGACAAGTTGTGGTGCTTTATGAATGATTAGTTACTCTAAATACTTTTCATTCCTATTTAATGTCTATTTTAAAATGGTCTTTTCCTCAATTTTTTTTTGCACTCCTTAGCTGTACACCTTAATGCCCCCCTCTTCATTTATGATCTTTGCAAATGATCAACTATAGCCCCCCTGAAATGCTCAAGATTCTGTGCTGTTTGTAGTCAAGGATTTCCAAGCTGAATATCAAATTGTGCTTCCTGATTTTGGGCCAATGGAGACTTTAGAGGTCATAGAAGTATGTTCAGGCTTTGCCCTTAAAGTTGGTCTACTACTGATTTTACGTATTCAGTGCTGGCTGTGAATGAACTGTTAACAGGTCTGCTTTTTCACTAAAACAAAAAAGAAAAATAAAGAAAAAGGAACCAGTTAAAAGCACAACAGGTAAAATATGGTCTCAGTAACTTGTAGGGTAGGTTTTAACCTGTACTCTTAGATGCAAGAGACTGGTGTTCCTTACGGTTTAAGGATAAAGCTGGTGTTGCTGGTATTCAAAGCAGAATTAATTTTTTATGAATATCTAAAGAAGGTAGATACTCTAGACATCCAGTCATCCGTTTTTATATTTACCAGATTGACTGAAGAGCTATTTGATTTTATTTTTGGGCTGGGATAGGCAAATGCGGATGCCTGCCAGAAGTGTCACTGGTTGATGCTGCCCAAGAGCTTCCCACACTTTTTTTGTAGTCAGAAGCTGTTAAAACCACAAATCTGAATGAAGATGCATTTTACTGGGGAAACTAGAAAAGCATTAAATTACCAATAACCCACCTAAGGATCCTGCTCCCAAAATCCCTCTCAGAACAGAACCTATGGATCCTCTAGGGATTCCTCCCCTAAATTTACAGTAATTCTTTTTGTGGGTGTGACCATAAAACTTTGGGCTGAGATGGTCTTTAAATGTCAGTTTCTAGACATTGTTTGACTAGGAATTCGTGTAAGGTGGACTCTAATAGGCTTAGCATGCTGTTTTCCCCTTTCTATGACAGCTGTGTCCAGGAACTGTTACAAGGAGAAGAGTCAGTCATTGCTAGGGCTGAAAGTCTTGTAAAGGGTGAACTGATGTACCATTCTCAGATAATGGGAATGAACCATAACCATCCTGTATATTTTAGCTACCAAAGGTTTGGTTGCTTGTAGAGGCATCAAGTCAAGGAATCCAAGAGCTGCGACTGCTGTTTACACAGGGTAGTAAGTGAATGCACCATGTGAAAACTCTTGATTAGTTTTACATTTAAGTTATTCTTCTTGCTGGGCTTTGAACACCTTCTACTGAGATCTGCAGATTCCCACACTGGAGAAAATCATTCTTGTTTTGTCAAGGCTTTTTAAATTAGAGCTTCTGATTTCAGCACACATCCTTCTATTTGGCCTTGAAACTACACAATGCTATTTTGCTTTCATTGGGCAAGAATTCTTTTCTGTTTATGCTCACATAAAAGAAAGAAAAAGCAGTAATAAAATATAGTCAGTTCCTCAGCTGGTGTAAATTGGCATAGTTCCACTGGTTGCCCTAATTTAAATCTAAATTTGATCAAATCATTTCAAATAGGCTCACAGAATGAATTAAGTTGATAGGAAAAAAATCCTTAGGTGCCTAAAACCCAAGTCTAATTTTCCAGTAGAAGGGCATCAGCTGCTGCCTTGTGCATTCACAACCTCGTATTGGCTGCTTATGGCTCGGTAACTGGTATTGGCTGTGAAGGAGACACTTGGCTGCTCCTTTGGCCAGTGGAGAAGAAATGTTGGCTCATGTGAAAGAGCAGAGCTATAAAATGAGGAAATAATAAAACATGATGAGTAGGTTAGGGTCAAAAAATATTGTAAATACAAGCATATTGGCCTCTCTGCTCTTTTTAAAGTACTTTGTATGTTGGCTAGCCAGCTTCCTGGATGTCTGCCTTGCCTTAACTCTTTGGTTGTCTAAAGCTGATATATAAGGGGGGAAATAAACTGTCGGTGACCTTTTGTGTAAATTAAGGCTTGAAATAACTGTTTTCTTGAAATTGTTTCCTTTCAGACCTTTATCTTACTTTGGCAGTGATGCCTCCTCTGTCCAGCTCTCACACCCAGAAGTCTTGGTAGTGTTTAGGGCAGTACAGATGAATTGCAGTGACAAGTACTTATATTAACATGTTTAGACTGGGACTTTCAACCCATCTATTTTTGTGCAATTTCTAGTTTGTCTGAGAATTACAGGAAAGCAACTATTAAAGCATAGTGCAGCTTGTCAGAAGCTGCTGTGCCAGGAATTGTGAGCAATTGCCAGCAGTGATGCACAGAGATGATTCTGTGTTTACATGTGAGCTTTTTGCTTCACAGGGGTAAGCTGGCCTGGCTTTTGTAAAGCCCTGAGCAGTCAGAAGATATGGAGTCAGCAGGAGTTCTGTAGCCAATGGCTTTGAATATGAGATCATGTGTAAGCACTGAGCAGTGCTGGGTGTTCCAGGGTGAGGGGCAAGGAAGTGTAAGTGTAAAACTGTAAATCAGGCCCATTGCACTGGGCCTGTGTCTATAATGTCTGTGTCGGTTCCACAGGAGGGTTGAACCAGAGTGTGTAGGGCTTTCCTGCTGAGTCTTATATGGATGACCTTGTATTGTGTGAAGGATTTGATTTTGAGCAAAAGCTTGGAAGTGTTTTGTACCACTATCTTTTCTGCCCCAAAGCTCAATATTGGGGATTCCATATTTATTCTTGTGGACTTTTCCTGAGCTTTTTGCAAACTAGTATTTTGTAATTTTTGGGGGGTAAAAAGAAATGATTTCTTTCTTTCCCTTTTGCTGCTACTTGCAAACACTAGGGTAATTATGGGAGGGTACAGACAGTTGTGACACGTCAAGAAATGTTTGGTACATTTAGCTAGAAAAACTAAGCCGCTTTTGAGCTTGGTGCTCAACACCAGTCAGTACCTATCCAGGTGAGGTGGAGACATGGGTAAAAGTCCTTCTGTGGACACAGACTGAGGGAACATTCGGTGTGAAAGCTCAGTAGCCTGTTATTAGGGCAAAAGAGCCTTGCAAGCCATGAGAAGCTCTTTTGCCGATTCCCACCTAGGAAAGTCCACCTGTGTGCAATTCCACCAGGTCTGTGGCCTAACAGATGGTCCTAACTAATGAAAAAAGTCATTTTAATTAGTCCATCTAAAGACATTTATTCACACTGGTGGGCTCTCCCAATAAAGTTTCAGTGACTAGGATCTGTGTTGCTGGCTTCCAGCAGTCACCATCTGTTTGGTGGCAGAAACTGGCTGTGGTATCACTGCACGTATTTCCCACTCCAGTGGGCTGGAAACAGGTTTAAAGCGTGGGGAAGGAGGGGGAAAGGTCTCCCAGTTGCTGCCTACAGCAGTTTGAAAGATGTGGTATCCCTGCTTCCAGACCTAGGATTACAACAGCTTATCCTGCTATCTCTAGCAGCAGTTTTGGAAAGCAGCTTTGGAAATCATGCTCATCTCCTCTGGCAGCAGTTTTTTAATATTTGAGAATACCTTAAGTGTATTTGCTAAGGCTCTTTCTTAGGCCGTTGGACTATTTCTTAATTGAATATAGAAAATCCCTCTATTTTTAATGACTGTTAGAAAATAATCTAAAATAATTAGAATTAGAAATGTCATGCCAGTAATGCTTATTCTGGGAGTACAGGAGTTTGCATGTTAAAGAAACCTCACTGGCTGCATATTAAAGGGAACCATTTAATGGCAACATTCAATTAAAAATTGGGAGGGATGGTAGGGAGCTGGAGCAGTACAATGGAAGATTTGCAAGGCTTTATTGCCCATGAGTAGTTTGTGTCCTCTGCATACTGACAAACTAGTTGAGTTAAGGGGATAATTATGCCATGGGGAAATTACAAAATTTCCTGGAGAAGAAACACAGGCTATGGATGAGACAGGAATTGTGGGAGTTCAGCATCCTTTAGGATAATTCTGACAGTAAGTGTTGTTTACATGTTTGGCCTACTTACAGCCCTTCCATGGATGATTACTAGGACTCCTCACTCCCAAACCCTACACAAACTCTGTTTTTTTTCAAGCTTTAATTTTCAGGTCTGTTTTAATGAAAGCTTTTTACAGGAAAAGGATAGTGGTAATATTAGATTTAATAAAGACTTCTGGATAAGGTTTGATCAGGCAAAGTCAGAAGTTTGAACTGTTGAGAGACCTTCCAAATCATTGTGCCTGATGCCTTCCTCCTCCAAGTAAATAAAGCTATATTCAATTTATTTTTTGATTTATGTGATGTCATGTTCATGTCCTTCAGCTTTTGCTGAAAGTCTTTTTCTATGTAAAAGCTAAGGCACTGATGCCAATAACATTTCTCTAGGAGGTATTACTTAAATAATCAGCCAAATCATGAAACATATCAAAATAACAAGGTTTGGCATTATTTTCATAATAGTCAAAGGCAAAGATCTGGTACAAGCAATGGTGCCCATTTTGGATTAGTACGCTTATTTTGACATCCCCTCCCTCCCCTGTGTTAATGTGATCAGATTTTCATTGTTAAATCACCTGCCATTCTCAAATGGCCTGAAGGGCAGCCTTGCAGTCAAATTCACTCCAGCTGTCAGTATTCCTTGTGGAACTCCTCCTCCTTCAAACTACATTTACCTGTTGTTGTGGGGATACTTGCCATTTTGTTGACTCTGAGAGACTGACTTTTGGCAGATAAATGTGTCTGACCTCTCCTCAGATGGACCCAGGGTTTTTTTCCTCAGAGACAAACTGGTTTAAGAGACAGCTTTGTGGCAGGATGTGTGCAAACCGCTTTACAAATGATGGCTTCCCAAACCCTAAAGCTTGGCTACACAAGCTGTAATTTTTTTGTAACTGTAGTACCTAGTCATGAGACAGTGTTCTCCTGTTTGTCAAACACAGAACCAGGAGGTCCTCGCCTTAAATGTCTCTGTTAAGAACAAGATGTCAACAGATTGGCAAACAACGTGATGATGATGTAGCTCTGGGCAGACCCAGCTGTAGCTGCAGGCTAATGTCAAGCAACACACACAGTCATGGTCACAAACATTAAAGGATGTGCATGTTAGCCATGAGGAGCCCCATAAGGGAAAACAGAAGGATGTGTATCTGAGAGCTTAGTAATGAGTGTAGATTGGCTCATGGGCTGATTGCAGGTAGAAGCCAGGTGAGAAATGACATCTAAGATCTTCAGAATAATAAAATTTATGTAAATTAATGGGAAAATATCTCATAGGAACTCTTAAATTAGAAAATAAGCCTCTGGTTCAGGAAACGAAACAGTAAAATTTGAGAAATTTGAGTATAGATTTACTCAGTTCTAATATGTTTCCTGTGACGTCCACTGCTAGCCATCACCTGAGACAGATTTACTTGGCTTCGTTTATTTCAGAGTGATCTTGATATTGTATTTATATATCGGTAAAATCTGCTTAAGATGCTACACTGGACCAAGGGTTGGTGTCAGATGTGCTCCACTGTTCATGCCCAGAAGGCTGGGACAGAGTTGAAGTTTTAAGGGCTAAAAACAGGACTCATCAGAAGGTGTCTGTCTTAGGCTACCTCCTCTGCCACTCACGCAGAGTCTACCAAAGCCAGTCTCATCGTTCCCACACAGTGAAGAAATCCCAGGAGCTGATATGGGGTATGACTGGAAAGGAGAATGCCAGCATAATCTGGGCACAATCAAAGATGCTTTGTGAGGACTAAATGGTGAAGTTGTTATGCTTGGTTGTTATCTTCAGGCAAGCTTTTAAGAATTACTGGAGACCCTTTCGGGTGGAGAGGAACTGTAGGGGACAATTCAGGTTAAAGCAGATAAATGGTTTTTAGACCAGTTTTCTGTTGAAACTCTACCTGTTTGAGGCCATATTCATCTGAATGAAGCATTTATGGAAGGTGTTTCCCCAGCTCAATATTACCTTTTGGGAGAGAGGAAGTAAAGTGCTGCTGAGTTCCTATTTTAGCCCTTAGCACAATATGAAAATCATTAATCTGGGTGATCCTTTGAAAAATTCTCATGCTAATTAGGTAGACTGAGGTTTTCCCATATGAGTACCTTTGCAAGACTTATTGTCTAGTCTGAGATAGATATCTCTGTCTCTGGTTTTAATAAAAATATCAAACGATGCCAGTTTTATCTCATTGTGAAAGAGCAAAAGGAAGGCAATTAAAGCTCAGGAACTTTCATGGCATGGGAAAACTGATTTACATCGAGTTCTACTTCATGTTCTGAGATTAAAACCAATTTTATGAAAAGAGTGGGTAGCTAGATAATAAACTGGAACTGAAAGGTGGGTTTTTTAAAGGCCAAGATCTTAAAACACTTGTAACTTGGGAAAGATCATTACAGGGAGAAACATTCATAAGAAGAAGAAAAATGAGGTGAAAATAGACATGAGCGAGATGGGAGTTTACTGAGCAAGTAATGGGCTGAAAATCAGGAAGCCAAGAAAGATCTGTGTCATGAGAGAAGTAATGGAAGGTGAGTTGCAGGTGAGGATGGATTTCAACAAGATCCTATGAGAAGGGAGGTGTGATGACAGGAGGAGGAGATGTACAGCAGAAGAGATTTGAAAACAGGTTTGAAGACTTGTTTGTCTGAAGGCTAGATCCAAAGGTTGTCAAGGTGTGAATTTTCAGATAGGCTTCATTTCAAGCCTTTAAGCTTCTGAGGTTTCATCTAAACCAGATTTTTTATTTATTTATTTATTGAGAGGCCATGCCGTTACACCTGCCATCAGTTACTTTTCATGGTATTGAAGTAGTTAATATTCTTGCTGTTTCTACTACATTGTTGTTGCATTTCTTGTACCATATGTCCTCTCTGGGGTGTCCAGCTTGTATGAACATCCTTGAATTTCTTATGTAACCTGTGTTGCCACAAATGCATAGACTGAGTTCAAGTGAAGTTGCTGCTTTCTTTCCTGATCACATTTATGGTCTGTATTAAGTGGAGGTGAGGTATTGTTTGGGTTGGCCTGTCAGGCTTGAATCTCCCTTTGCAAAATTCCCTGCTGAGAAGAGTGTTTGTTTCTAAGCCTCTTAAAAGGCGAATCCTGTGTTGTTAAAGAAGAGTCTCATTTTAATGCTGATAGTAACTGACAACTGTGAGGATTCTGTTAATCCAAAGGACAGGTGTAGGTAGCACTAACCCTGACCTTCACTTACGCTCCATCTGATAAGTTGGAATAAGTTTGTAGGCTTTTCTCCAATAAATTTCTTTCAGTGCCTTTGGTCATGGAGCTGGTTTCTACAGAAAATATGCCTGGAAAACCTGACTGAGTTAATGCTCTTTTTGCGTATGTTTGGATTGTCTCTGTCTCTATTACTATTTGAGCTCTGAAGATTAGAGTGATTTGGGGAGGTTTTAGTTGAAATAGCCTACAATTGAGGATGATCTGAAGATAGGAGGAGCAGAAAGTCTTAATAGATCTTTATGAAAGATGCAGCAATGCACATTTGTTCAAGTTCTTAGAATATCAGGCAAGGATTTAACTCTGTTCGTTTAACTGCTTCAAATAGTAGAAGATGTAATCTCTGATGCTTTTAGCTCAAGCTGTAGTCATTTATGTTAGTGATATCTGAGCAATTTTTCAGAGTAATAAAGGTTTCTGAATTTTCTTTTGCATTTCACTGAATTCCTGTCATGTTCAGGTACCCAAGTGTTTGCATTTCAAAAAGCTGATTCTTAGTCAATAGGGACAGGTCTTGGTCAGAGAACATGTTCTGACATTTTAAAGTTTATTTTACTTTACAGCAGAGCAAAACTTATCTTTTTCTTGTGTGAATTGAAGCTGGATTGAAACTTCAGTTTCCAGGAAAAGCCCTACTTTCACTCTGAGACTCTGAAAACAAGAGAAAATTTCATCATGGACATTGCCGATTCTATTATCAAAAATGTCAGTAAAATCAGTAACATTCTATGCAGCATCTTTTAACAGAAATTGCATGGTCAGAGCTTTCTTGAGCAGAACGATTCATTGCTATTCCATCCTGTGTACTTCATTTTTTAAAGTTTTTGTGGTTTGAAGTTTTCCAAATGATTAAGTTCCTCTGTGAAGGAGCATAAATCAGCAATATGCAGAAGAAAAAGAGGAGGGAAAGAGAATGTGAAAATGGGTTGCTGAGAGAAATGGAAAAAAACCCCCACATCATAATTACAATACAAACTGAAAACCAATGCAAGGATATGTTTTTCTCTTTTTTTAGTTGTCTTCATCTGGGTTACCCTTCCCTTTTCTTTCATGCACATTGTCTGAGCTTTAGTTATAAGTCATGAACAAGAGAAGTTAATTTTAGCTTTTGTGATTTATGGCTGTGCTTTTCATTCTCCTGCAGGTGTTCTGCACAGCAAGACAGGCTTGTTGGGTCTGTTGCATGCTGCCCACAGAACATTGCTAACATGCAGCTGTGCGGAAACATCTGGACAGCTTGACTTGAAAGCACTTGGAATGCGTGCATGTGAATTTTTACTCTAGTCATGTAGGCATGATATGTAGTGGGTTCCATGGGCCATTTCTTCTCTGGCCTGAGCAGCGGAGGACTTTGATGTCTTCTTGTTTCAGGTTTTTTGTCTTTTTCCTCTTGCAATTTTTTTTTTTTTTTATACTTCTTGCCTCTTCCAGTAAGGTTGGAGCACACCAAGAACTTTATAGCTGGGATGGAGAAATGGGAATCTGCTTGTTCTCAGCTCAGAGTTTGGGCTGGTGCAGGCTCACACTATTGTTTACTGAAATGGTACAATGGAAGTTAAATGCATCCAGTTACTTATAAACATGTCCTGCACTTCCTTGCTTTTTACACTGGTGACTTCTTTAATCATCCCCTTGTAGCCCCCAAGTCTTCCCCAACTTCCCCCAATCTGACCTTTTCCCAATCTTAGTATTATTTCAGTCTTTCTGTGCTTTTGAAGCTTGTAGTTTATTCAGTTCAGTACCATGGCTCCTATGTCACCTTTAATGGAAAGTGCAGTGGATTTTTATGCTTTATCTCTGTTGCAGTTGATTTGGATGCCGCAGCCAGAATTTTTGGGGCTGATATAATGTTTTTGATTGGTTACTTGGAGCACTTTGTGAAAATGGTCCTTCATGAGTTTCTGTATGCTGGTCATAACCTTTGCTTTGAGGGGCTTCTTGGCTTAGGATAGACACAGCTGCGTTTCTTCTTTCAGGAAATATGCCACCCACATATTTCTATTTCTACTTCAGAGAAAGGCAGTTTGGCTCTTTCTGATGGACTTGACTGGACATCTGAACAGATAATGAATATTATAATTTTTTAATGATTGCATTTGATCCAGCTGCTACTGAGCCTTAAGGAAAGTTTCCAGAAGATCAGGAGAGAACTCTGCCTCTTGAGCTGAATTGGAGCCTCTGGTAGTGTGTATTTTTGTTGGTTTGATTTTTTTCAGTTGCCCACTGAATTGTAGTTTAATGCTATACCATTGTATAACTACTAATTTCCATTTTTTTTTCAGGTGGTTGTGGCCGATGGGAATCCTAAGGTTACATTCCTGGCTGTATTTCAGTGTGATAAAACATATTTTGCTTTTTCTGTCTTCTGTTTTCTCATCTTTTTCCATGTCTTTAACAATCTCCCAGTTATACAGCTTTAAGTTGTGCTGGCTTGTGTGGTGGTGGGGAAATCTGGTGGCCAAAAATTGGAAACCCTTGAAGGTTTCCGGTTTCAGCATCTTTGAATGTTTCTGGTTTTCACTGTTGTTGTATGGGCAAAAAACTAGAAGTGACTAGAGCTCACCAGCTTCCTTTTTAATTGCATCTTGAGCCCTAAAATGACTAATAACCTAAAATCCCTTAGAAGGAGCTGTCTTTAGCAAGGTTTACTGGCACATGTATGCAGCGGAGAAGATGACGATATGCTCAAGATAAAAATTGGTCTGAAATTTTGAATAGCTCAAATGTGAGAAATAGAACCTCAAAAGCTGGTTCAGTCTTACCTTAAATGATCAGCCTATGTAATTGTAAGGAAAATATTTAATTCCTAAAACTCAGACCTGTCCTTGGTAGTTTGATGTTTGCTGCCTGCTCATATCACCGTTAATTTACCTGTTTAGTATTTGGAGTTGCTGCCATGAAATGATTGTTCTAGTGAGTTAGAAGTACCATGGAAAGGAAAATCCATGTTGATTTCCTTATGTCTTGCAGCTTAGTTTTATCTGAGAGAGCTGTATAGAATTGGAGGTTACTTAGTTTTTATCTAATGAGTGAAAGCATAGGCAAGATAGGTACTTATTTCCTTTGCTAAAAGGACTAGAAAATTTAAGCAAGGTGAGCCTGTGTTTTGCTATTTCTGTCAAGATAATACTTTTCTTGCAATTACAATCCTTTTTTCATACTGGCAAAATAAAGTGCTGTCAATCTGACCTTTATGAAACACATTTTAAACTGCAAGAGAAATAAATAAACAGTTCCTGATGTTGTATTTTGAAGATAAGGCTGATGTTCCATCACTAGCTTGGCTGATTTTCAGAATGGTGGCAAACAGTTTGTTGTGGTATGGTGTTTAGTCCCTCTTGTATGCTCAGTATGAACACTCATGTCTTAGTTTCCAAACTAATTTTTTGTGTGTATGTGCACCCTGGTGAACAGTAAATTACCTAAGAAGGTATTAGGGCAAGGACTTTTCCTGTCTTCATTGTTTGTAATTAAGTTGGCAAAGATGCTCTTAGGATTAAGGTCTTACCAGCATTTGGGGAGATGCTGAATTGGATTCTGGCCTTTGGGATTTGTGTGAACTCTGTCTTTTGTGTAGTGTTCTCAACTGCAAACGAAGTGTCTTGTAAGCTCTTCAGTAACAAGAGAAAACTTGAGAATTCAGCTGTTCCTGGAGATGCTCTAGGTAATATCAAAACTAAAGGTATAATTTTTCAATTGGATTTCCAGCTTGGACCTATAACCAAACCCCAAATACCTGTGTTTTGGATCCAGATGTTTGAATCAACCCTCAATCCTCTTGTCCAATGTTTTGGAGGAGAGCGTTTGAAGTTATAGTTCATGACTAATAAATTGCTTATTGTTCTTTGAGAGTGGGTTATCAGTTACAATGAATGTTTATGTACATGGACAGGCCCTGGAGAGGCAGTTCCGGGTTAGCAAGGTTGTTGTTTTACAAATGTTTGGTGTAAGATGAGCTTTATCTGTTTAAAGCAATTTGATGGCTGGCAGTACAATCTACATAAATTATTTCCATGAGCTCCTGTTGCAGGACAAAGCATTGAACCCACTCTGGGTTCCTGTGCCTTTTTAGGCAAAGGCACTTTTAAAGTCCAAGAACAGTGTCTTCCTGTTTTATTAATGGAGCAGAGTTTAAATCCTGCTTGACCTGTGAAAGTCTGAAGACAGTTTTACATGTGTTAGTGACATCCAGATTGGATTGGTGTAATTCTTTGTTTGTAGTTCTGCCAGCATCATCATTCAGAAATTACTGCTTCAAAACACAGTAACGAGAATGATCTCTGGCACCGCAGAAATAAGCAAGCTAAGCAATCCAGACTTCTCTCTTCAGAGGCTCCCAGCTCTGACAGAATTGGCTGGAGCATCTGTTTTCTGTCTTAAACTCTTTAACGATCAGGTTCCTAATTGTTTGACTGGGTGTCTGTGTAAGCACAGACCTAGGCATTCTTGAGTTAATGGTGGACTTCTGGCACTAAAAAGCAATACTGAATAGATAAATACAATCAATTTACTTGAAGAACTTTTAAAATAATGCCTTCTTTGCTGTGAATTTTCTGGGAGAGTTTTTATTAAATTGGTTTCTTAGTTGCAGCCAGTATGGTTACTCAGAATGTTGCAGATTTTAGGATTAGTACTTTAAAGAGTTGCAGCCCTACTTTGGGATACCTCTTTAGAGGTATTTGATATGGAGTCAGCTGTCATAGATGGAATAGCTTGCTGTTCCTTACTCAGAACACATGAAGACTAAAAAGTGTCTGTTCCTTGCTTTGTAGTTTGGGAAAGAAAAAAAGTAAATCCTTAACTTTAACCACATGTTCTGCTAGAACATGAGAAAGTGTTCAAATGTTTCCCTGTGCACTTCTGCAGTTCGGTTGTATTGAAGTTATGCTTTTCCAGCCTAAATGGGATTTCTGCACATTGCTTTGTGCAGTCCCCTCCTAATGAGAGCTTGGTCTGAAGGAATGTTTCCTGCTCTTTCTCACAGCCATTGCATCAATGCAGGTGCAGACTGAATCTATAAATTTCCTTTTCTGAACTGAAATGTGGAAAAATTACCCAGAAAGTAGAATAGACTATCACGTGTTTCTAGTTTGTGTTGGTTCCACCCAGAGAAAACTGACTTTTTCTGTGACTATCTTTTTTAAAAACAAATGATAGCAGAGGGTAGATCAAGAGTAGGATCAGGGAAAACCTCATTTAGTTTCAATAGTATCATTTCTGGTTTTGTCATCAATATAATTCAGCATAGGTATCATACAATAAAATGGGTCAGCAGAAGTTTTTAACCTTCCTGGATTTAAAGCTGTGGATGTTTGTTCTGAGGAGTGATAACATGCCCTGCTTGCTCTCAGTAAAAATGCAACAGAAGTGTGTGGCATGGGAAGCTTCCAATGGGTTAATTATTCCCTCTCATTTGAGGTGTATCAGGCCACCAGTATGGTGGCAGTTACTAGTGTAAGTATACTCCTACTTTCCTACTTCCAAAATATTTCCACAGCAGTGAAACTGGAGGATTTTAAGGCTGCTTTTGTACTGTTACTTTTACTGTTGCTTCTGTAATATCCATTTTTTTGAAGACAAATCTACCAAATAACCTTTGTACATCAATCTTCTACTGCCCTGTTTCATCTCATTCATAGATTAATACTTAAGTTTTTTTCTGTAGCTTTTCTGTGTCGGTCAGATATGCATTTTTGTCAAATGTCTTTTTAAAATTAATTCTGATTTTCTAATGATTCATAAGTGCTTTGCACTGAAAGAAAAGATTATTGGAAATTTGAGTAGAGAGAACAAAAGAACATTTCATCTAAAAATTATGTCTTACTTATGCAATTTCTTAGGTATCATCATGCTTTTAATTCAGTGTCCTAGACTGCTGAATGGAAAAGCTATTCTGTAAGATGTTTATCCTTAATTTGTAATTACAGAAAAATCCTTTTTAAGTGTCTGAAATGTTTTGTCCTTAGGTGTGTTTGGAAATTTTTGGTAAAGTGCTCTATGTTTGAGAAGTGTGAATCCATCAAAATAATCTGTGAACAAGTACACAGAATAGACCAACTTCAGTGAAACTTTCCTTGGGTTAGTTTTTGTGAGAACTGGAGAGAATGTGAGCCACCCCAAAATGTCCTGACATCTAGGAGAGTCAAGTTTAGGAATACAGAAATTTCAGGGAAGGAACTAGAGCCTTATAATTATTATAAATTTTGACTAATTTGGAGCACTCCCTACCTGTCTGTTTGCTGTGTGAGCAGATATGAGAAAATTTGAACTTGTTTAAGGTTGAAGCCACAGATATTTCTGATAAGCTGAATTTCTAATTGGCTGTTCATGTGGTTTGGGGAAGATTGAAGACATAGAAAAAAGCAGGTTACTTAGCATGCACCAGGCCACATGAACTGCTTTTAACACATCACAGGACTCAGGAAAGCACGAATGAATTTAAAACAATGCTGCTGGACCAACTTCTGCTTTCCATAAGAGGTTCCTCCAAAGCATTATTTCCAGAAGGGAACTCTGCACTTGACATTTGATCTTGTACCCAGTGTGAGTGCCTGCTGGTCACTGATTTTTACACAACAGTGAAAGGGCTGATACACATCTCTTTTGCCAATGTGGCATACAAGAAATCAAGATTAAGAACAATCTTATGAGACCCTTCTGAGATGGGACCTTGATGAAGCACAAACGTGAGATTTCTCGTGGTGGTACAACATGATTCTTGTCTCCCAGCACAGTGAAATACTGTGAATAAACTACCACAATGGGCAGAAAAGAGAGTTTAGAGAAAACATGAGTGGCTGTGGCTTCCTCACACATTTAAAGCTCTTCATTTTGTCTCTGATTTCCTTTAAACGTGTGATACACATTGAAAGCCTTTACTTAAAATTCTATTTCCCCAAATGATGTTAATATGTTGCAAACTATTCAGCTGGGAAATGTGCAGCACAATTTCATTCCTTTTAAGGGTTGAGAGGTCCTTATCTAATGTTTCTAACAGTTCATCTGTGAGGTTCTCACTACCTCAGACAGTGCCTTTTATTTCAAAAGAAATTGCAACAGATTTAATGAAGGGAACATTTTGAAACCAATTTCCAGTATTCTTTTCCTAAAGGGATTAAACTACTAATGTAAATGTTCACAATAAAGCAATACTCACACATATGATGAAATTTGAGATCCAATCATTCTCTGGCATTCACACACTTTGAAAGACTTGATTGAAATTAGTGCACCCTTCATGTGCCCCTGCCTTTTCCCTCGATTTGTCACACCGTTGAGTGCATGAAATAGAAATTCCATTGGATTTTAACTGATTTAACCCCTGCAGTAGACAGGTTATAATTAACCTCAGTTTGGGGGATGTGGTGGAGGTCATACTGTAGACCTCCATCAAGGTACAGAATTGAAAGACAGTATATACTTTTATGGTATAGTGCTCTAGAAACACACGTTAAAAGAAGATTTTCTCCAAAGGAGGAGATGGAATTTTCCTCCTAAGTTAGGGGGCACAGAGACCAGCCATTTTCTTCCCATTAGAAGCTTGAATCTGTCCAAGTCAGGAAATGAAATACCAGACTCCCGATTAGAGTCAGACTTACAGGTCTTTTTGGAGGGGAAAAGGCATTTTATTTTCAGAATTAAAATGTTCTGAAATATTTAATACAGCACTGTATTTTGTTTGTTGCTTTTGATGTTTAAAAGGAACTTTTCTCCCACACAATTTTGAATGAATTATCATTTTCAGGGCTGTGATATCAAGCCAAAAAACCAGGAAAGCTCTAGAGCTTTGAGATTCAGAAAACAAAACTGGCTCTAGCAAGGATTAATACTGAAAGATGGCACAGAATTTCTCAAGAGATGTGTGATGAGTCCCATAAACCAGAGACAGTATGGGAAGAAGTTGATGAAAAGGCTGGTTGTTGTTACAGACCCTGAGGGTGGTTCAAAAAAATATTGGTGTAATGTTTGCACCTATAAGAAAAGTACTTTAAAGAAGCCTTGGAGATTGATCATGAGGGGTTTGAATTGCTCCAATATTGATTGCAATAATGACCATGCAAAATCCAAGGAAAGCAGGCTTTTAGAGCTACTCGGTGTAGTGCTGCTTTCATAATGCAATTTGTTGAATGGTCAATATAGCCAGAGGATATTTTGGACTTAATCCCTGAAAATGAATCAAGTGCTTTATGATTTAATAAGGCTGGCAAATGGGTACTACTTGTATCTGAGTAAAACCATCTAGAGCTATCATCCAATTTGACATACTTGTTAAGAGAGAGCAGTAGATGAAGCAACAGGGAAGTGACTTTGAGAGACTGTAAAACGCCCTGAGATATTTTGATTAGAATTCATCAGTTTACAGCACAAGATTGGAGTGGTGGTCAGAGGGATTGCAGTTGATGTTGATCCCAGTTGCAGGGAATAAATGTGTGGGCAAAACCTTTGTGGGAAAATGGCTCAAGGCAGGATGCAAGCAACAACTGTGCAGCTTCCAGCATACAGCTGGTTGTATAAACAAATCTGTTTTAAAGAAAATTGAGAGTAAATATGAATACTAGCATGGAGAGCCTTGCAATGCATTCTAACCTGAGGTCAAGGGTTTTCCAAATATACTGACAGTGGTGTGTAAGTATGCAGAGGGCTGCTTCCCTGGTGAGCTGGGACAGGGCTGGAGATGGAGAATGAAAAAACAGCTGATACTGGTTTTATTTGAAAAAGAAAAATACAGCTTGCTTATTTATTGTTGGACTTTTTTGGTCTTTAGAGAGACAGAAGAGGTGAAATGTGGCTCTGTCAAAGAGGGGGGAAGTTGCTAAAATTTGAGGCAGCAAACCAAACCAAGAAAACAGAATGAGTAGCAGGGACATGCTCAGAAAAAATTAGACACAATTCAGAGGGAGAGAGGAGAAGAACTCTCTCAGTATTAAAGGAAGAAAAGGCATCAGATAAAAGTTAATACGTTTCTATTTTCTAAAACTAGAGAAGCAACAAAACCCACTGAATTTAAATGTCACACAGAAATGTTTTTTTTTAATCCCAAGTGAGGAGCAGGGTGTATTACACCACTTTTTGAGAAAAGAATTTAGTATCTTTCTCTTGGAAATTTCCTGAGCCTTTGTCCATACTGGCAAAAGAATCTATGTGTGTCTCTATGTTTTTAGGGAAAAAGCTCTGTCCAGGCTTTCAGCTTTTCTCTCATGTGATTAAAGAAATAGTGTGTGATGCTGCTTATTCTTGTATGTGCAGACCTGTGGCACAAGCAGTCTGGTTTTGGTCTAAGAGTATTTGTAATCCTTTGTGTGAATGTACAGAAACAGCAACGATCAGAGATTGTTTAATATGTGTTGTGCAATAAGTGAAAGAAATACCATGAGCTGTGGTGAGAGGGAAGAAAGGGACCCTGTAATACTGGGTCGTGGATGGTCTGAAATTGAGGTTAGGTGTATCCAGCTTGTGTTTGGACTTTAATAAACCAGAAGTTTCATGGATTTTTATGTCTTACTCTATGAAAACTAATCTGATTGTAACATCTTTGAAGAAATTATGTTTTCTTTTTAGTGCCTGTCACGCTTGCCTTGGTCTTTTTGCATGACTAAAATTGGCAGGATTTCTAGTTAAGTGAAATCCTGCTCATGTGAGATGTCAATAGACAGAAACAAAAGAAGCCCAGAACAGTTGTGTGACATGTTCAGTACCAAATCATGTTTCAGTAGTGATGAGAGATAAAAGATTGGCTACTTGAAAATAAGTTTCCCTGATGGCCCTGCTACCCAAGTCTGTTGTTGGCACACATTATTAAGAGGAGAAAAAGAAAGAAAAAGAAACAAACATTTTGACACTTCAAAATCAAAATGCTTTTAATTCAGATGGGAAAATTATGCTTCTGGTACTCACTCTTCAGATTCTGAAATGCTTAAAAGTTTTCCCACTTTAGTCTTCCTTGGAAACACTTTAATTTGCCTGCCCTGGCCCTTTATGTTTTGTGTACACAATAAAGAAGCGATATTTTTTATTTCTTGAGCATAAAAGACTGGTTACATAAAATATATTTTTTCTATCAGATCTCATGACTGCTACCTGATTTTTATCTCAGGCGAGAGGAAAAATGTGATTTCTTGGGTAATGGAGCAAACTAGGGAGTGTGTATTGAAGGGAACAGTCATGCTATACTGACCAGGAATAGTATTAGGTGGGCCAGCTATAGAGATGTCCCTGAGGGCATCAGTCTGGTTTATGACTATAGTTAAAAATAAAATAACAGGCAAAATGGATACTCACATCAATTTGTGTAGGCCTAACGTATGGCTAAAAATGTGAACACTTCTGTTCCAAGTACAGTTTTCCTATGTTTTTATGTATCTTCAGATTGGGTCATGCTAGCTGTGGAAAGATTTTTGATTTGAGAGAGGATGACAAACCAGTAAGCAGCATGATACTTAGTTTTGATTATCTTTTGAGGGTACATTGCACTATATCTGTGTTGGTTTTCTTTTAATCTCTCATTGCATAACATTTGCTGTAATTTACTGTTTAAATGACAGCTACCACAAGTACCTACTTTTTCCTTGTTTTAGTAAAACAAATAACTTGCTTTACACACCTCTTCCTATGCAGCTGTGCTCACCAGGAATGAAAACTGCATTTCATACTACTCAGGAAGGTCTTTTATCTGCCGCTGCAAAACACCCAAGCAGCACTGACCAGTTAATCAAAAAGATGCTGTAATGACCTCAGGAAACCGAAGTGTGTAGAGACTTCATCCATGTCTTAATAATGAAAAACCATGGAGTGTTAAAGAGAAGCTCTGGTTCAGCATGTATTAGTATTTTGACAGCACCTTATACTTATGCCAAGCCCTGTCAGCTTCATCTGTAAGAGTGCAACAGCCCAGCAATGTCCTTATAGAGCCAGGGTGCATATAAACAGAGAATAATAGAAATGTCAGGCTGGAAAGGACTTTGAGAAGTAGCTGAATCCACTGCTCTGCGCTGACACAATGTAGGTTTCTTCTGGAGCTGTCAAAAATCTTCAGGCACGTGTAAGGACCATATAGGAGGTCATAGGACCTCTCTTGGCAGCTTTACTCTAGTGTGTCATGAGCTTTGGTGGAAAGGTTTCCTAGTCCTCATTCCAAATTTTTTTAGATGGAGTTAAGCTGATTCTTTGTGTTTACTCTATAAACACAGGAAGATGTTTGAATAATTGACCCTCCTTTCTTAATTATATTTAAATTACATTTTTTTTTTCTGTAATATTTGGGAAATAATTTGACTTCAGTTAAAGGGCATGGGTCAAATATGTCAGAGACAAGCAGGGAAAACAACTTAGTGACTGGAATTATTCTTCATTCCATAGTTGAAACTGGATGTTTTGTCATGGTATTTTTAGTGCTAGTGGTCCATTTCCTTAATAGAGCAAAGTAAAGTGGTCAGCTTGCACACAATTTTCGGATTACATATGGGAATATTATGTTGACAAACAAGAACTTATTGCTCCACCATCATTTTGAAGTACCATCTACTCTTCACAATGAAGCATTTATAAAGCAGACCCTATTTCGAGGGCATTTCATTGTTGCATGACTAATTGCATGTTATAAGTTACAATGGCAATTTGTTTCTCTTGAAAGATGTTGCCCAAATCTCTCACACCATATATTGATTTGTCTGGAGACAGTTAATGAAAGGAGACTGTTTGAGACACAGTTTTATTTCAAAGATCATCTGCAGGCATGGCAAGAAGAATACAAATAATAGCAAGACAGTGGAAAAGAAAATAAAAAGACAATCTGATAAACACGCTTCCAACTCTGGCTTCTTCCAGGGCAGCTGTTAGCTGGTGATGTTCAAACTTCCCCAACTGCCAGGTATTCACTTAAATGGGATTAATGGGTATCGAGAGCCATATAGTTTTCTTACCATTGGTTGGCTGGAAAACATTAAAAAGAATTCGTAATGGATAGTTTATAACAAAAAATGTATTTCTGAAGTTTTCAGAGAACCAATCTATCTACTAAAACTATTCATCTCTTCAGCGTTTCAAGATTGTTTTTCTTAATAGCAATGGGCCACTTGAACCTTCACTTGGAACTTGTGATATTACCAATGACTTGGTAATACAGCCTCACAGAAAAGCAATAGCTGTTTTATAACTGTACACTCTTTTCTGAGTGATTCCTCTATCTCCTCTCAATTTTTTTCTTCTTCTGTTGTGTTCTGACCTTTGCATTTGGTGTATTTTTCCTGTTATAAGCAAGAAACCATTTTTTATTTGATTTACAGCAGTAATGTGTGATTGACTGGACATGCCGCTTTATTCCTGCGGAGATGACTGGCTCTCTCACAAACATATCCAAGGGCATGCAAGCCAAGAAGCAATACCTTTATGCAAATAAAAGAAACTGAAATGTCTGATTTAAGTTTCATTCCTGCAAAAGTGCCCTATGGTTTAGTGTTAGATTTATTGTCTGTTTAATCACAGCTGAAGAAGTATTTGCAAATCTAATTTCTCAAGAACTTTATCTGACAAGTCCAAGTCTAATATATTTTTCTTGGGCAGAAATCTGAGTCAGCAACTGAAGGAGCATGAACTGTGTTATGATGTGATGCAGCAGAGAGTGTGGAATATCCCTTTTGGAGCTGTGTTTCAAGAAAGAGCTGACAAAAGAGGAGGTGAGAAGAGTTCAGGGAAATCAACACAAAGAGTAAGAAAACATGGCTAATGAAGGAGGGTTGAATAATTTTATTTCATTTCTCTAAGGATGAGACTGAGATGGACTTTAAGATACCATTGTGCACTTTTTAGGCCCTCTAGTTTGGGCAAATTATGTAACTGGCTGAAATGATTTCATGTAAGACATAGTAAGAGTCAAATGTAGTATATACAATGCCTCCCACCCCCAAGAAAAAAGTAGTTTGCCTCTTTCCTGGTGTGAATTAGCATAATCCATAAAAACAACTTGTGTTTACTTTGGGTTGAGATTTTGTTTCTGAGTGTGAACTGAGAAGTGTCCTTTATCTCTTCAGCATTTTGTCCTGAAACTTCATTTTGAACTCCCACTTGGAAGTCACCACTGATATAAAGCCATCATGCTGGCAGCTCTGTGAGGGAACACATGTCCCAAAGGTGATTCCAAAACCATAAAAATGAAACTGAGGGCAGACAAGAAGACTGAGTGCTGTGTTGGGTCAGTGAGAGAAGGAAGATAAATTTGGGGTTCCTCATTTTGGCCTTTTGGAGATCATAGCAATTTTCAAACCAAAGGTTAATTTGTCACCTAAATGTGTGTGCTGTAAATTGGGGCATCAAAAGTGCTGCCACCTTGGGTGTGTGTTCAGTGTGACCACGACACCAAAGCACAGAGGGTCTGCTCTCGGCAGCACTGGTGTAGGCATCAGTCATAAGTGAGCTAACCCCTTTTAAGAACTGACTGTAAATAATTCTTTCTGAGTTTACCTTGGCAGGGTGCAGTGCTGATTTACTTATTTAGCTTGCTGCTTAGTTTTTATAAACTATAAAACAATGTGAAAATCACAAGGTGAGAGCTGATTGGGCTAATGCACTGAAATGTGAACGCTTGCTCTTGGTCATTAATGGAAGTGTTAAACGTGAGAGGAAAGTGAGGTGATGTTTAAAAATTAGTGTGTTGGAAGAGAATGGAAAAAGCAGACATTTAAAGAGCTTTCCCTGAGCACCAGGGGATGTGGTGATTCTCATAGGAGCTGATAGTAAGAAAGAACCAAAGGTATGCCTGGAGCCATATTACGGTTATCCAGCCTTGTAAGGATTTGCATTTATTTTGTGAGCAGATGATGGGGCTTTTCTATTGAGTTCTAACAGAAGTCTCAGAAGAGATTCAGTGTTAAATATTTTAGGATGATTGTCAGAATTTAGAGCTTTGTTTTCAGAGCTACCATGTGCTGTTCTGTTGAAGATTAATTGCTTTACTACTTGAACTCTAACTTGTGTCTTGCTCTTGAAATTAGGATATTTTACCATCCTATTTCAATCACTTTATCTATTGAAAAGATCAATTTAAACCTCATAGTCTTGGGTGTATAATTCTTTTCTGATTAACGAGCTATCTAGGAGTTAGTTATGAAATAGAAATTAATTATGAGAAAACAAAGCACACTTCTGTGGATTGGAGAGGGAGGGAGTATTGTGTGCTGTTCAGTGACCTTCAGTACATCAAATTCAAATGTTTACAACACTGTTTATATTTCTATATTTGTGTATTTTAGAGGGAAAGAAACATTTAGGAATTGCTGTAGTGGATTAGATTAATTGCCCATTTAGTCCAATATTCTGGGCAGTACCAGATGGATTGAAAATACAGGAGAAATCTCACAATACAACATGCCCAGCTTCTGTCAGTTGATAGGTTAAGCCTTGGAATGTGAAGCCTTCTGTTTATTATCAGTCTTAAAAAAAAAACCCCAACATGCTTAATGTGAATATTTTCTCTAGACTCTTGTCTTAAAGATTGAAGCAGACTGTAGTAATAGATTTATTCCCTGTAGACCAGGAGGCTGTTTTTTTTTCTGAGACAGAGTGGCTCTCAGATGCCCCATGGGAAGGCAGAACTCTCTCTCCCCCTTTCTTGGTGCACCATCACAGCAGAGTGGAGAGCTGCTGCTGATCGTCTCAGCTTTATAGTCACTATTTAGATGAAGCCCCTTAATGGATGTCATAAAAATCCCAGCTAAACAGAGAGGGTATGTTACTCATAATATCCTTGTATTGGCTGAAACCTATAATTTTGAGTAACTTGTTTTATGCGTAGCAATTCTGGAGTTTCTGATAAAACTTAAAATAAAACTTCTAAAATGTGCTGCATTTTAGAATGTATTGAACATGCATTGAGCAGAGGAAGACAGCTGAGTCTCCACCTGCAGGGTGCCAAGTGTCCAAAATTAGAACAAATATTGAGTACTGAAGGACCTCGAATGGGTGGCCTCAGAAATTTGTTCCATCTACATTAGATGAATCCTGACCTCTGCTTCTCACCTTCTTTGGTTAAACTGGGCTTGTTGGCTACCTGTTGCATCCATGCTTGGTGTAAAAAGTACATTTCCACACTGCCTTTATGGCAGAATTCGACACACTGACCTCAGTAATGTGATTTTTTTTTTTTCCCTAAGATCAATATAACTACAGTGAGCATTTAAAGGATGCTTACAAATTATTCAGTAGAGACAAACAGCAAATTCTAAGTCCCAGAGAAAACGTTTTTCCTGTTATAGAGAAGCTGTGGAGGGAAGAAAGTTACTTTAATTTACCTTTTGTTTTTAAAAGGTCTCTTAGCACTTCACTTAAATTCACATATAGCATAATACACTGGATTTTTATGGTAGCAATATTTATGGTTCAAACCATTAATATCCCTGGAGCAGACATAATACCTAATTAAGTCAGACCAATGTTGTCTTAGGGGTCAGATTGACCAGAAGTTATAGCAGGGCACAGATGTGACAGGGCAGGAGCAGAAGGGCAGGACTTTGTTGCTTTCATAGTTTGTAGGGCAGTTCAGCATTATGTCCTTAGGTAATTTTTTAATACTTCTGCAATCAGCCAGTTCAGATGAGGACTACAGGTAGAATTTCCTCACTCTTTATGGGTGATCCCATAAATAAATCCCTGTTTTCTGTGATCTAGATTAGAGCAGGATTAATTATGGAGAACTTTGTGTGAATAGACAAGGAAAGAGCTGGTTCACACAAAGGTACTAAATAAGTGGTGGTAATTCCAAAATGTAAGAATTATGTATCATCCAAAGGAGAAAGCAGTAGTTACAACTAGTTATAAAAGAAATAACCACTGAGTTAAATTACTGTTAATAATTTATCATTATAATACTAACAAATGCAACACAAAAGCACAAAGTATATACAAAAGAAAAAAAGAACTGATGAGTTAGAGTACAAACAGATTAAAAGAATCAAATTGCTCCATAGGATTAACTATATGTGCTCAAGAATGAGTGTATTAAGATGGGATTTCATTGAATAACAGCATTTTTATTCTGTAGAACATCCAGAACATGCTTAGAGTGTGGCCCTAGAAAGCTGTTTTGGATAGGCCCAGACTACAAGGAACTGCAATTCAGTGCTAAAAATTTGGGTGTTCTTCCTGCGGAGCCAAAGATGGTGATCCCCGTATTCAAGTTTCCCTGAGACATGCCATAGGGAATGACTTCTCCCTTTTTCTTTCTGACAACTGTTCAGAACTTTGAAATGCAGCACAGGAAAAGCCTTTTAGCTGTATGTCATAAATGAAAAATCAAAGTGGTCTTTTGCTGTTTGAAATCACCCATCTGTGACTGTTTGTTTAATTGTTATTGTTAATTGTTAAAAGCAGTTAGTTAATGTTAATTGTTAAAGTTAGTTTAATGAAGTTCTAGTTAAAAAGCTGCTTCGTCTGAGCAAGCCTATCCCCGGCATCCCTAGAAGCAGCTCTCTCTCTCTCTCCCCCCACAAAGTTTGATTGTCAAGTTAAAGGTTTTAAAAGCTACCTCCTTGCCAGAAGTCGATCCCGGACACCCCCCGAGGTAGCCTCTTTTTCCCAAAAGTTTATTATCAAGTTTATTATTGATGTTAATGTGATTTTAATAATGTTTTATGTACAATTTAGTGTGTTTTACATGAGTTTCATTTAAATCCTTGGTTTCTCTAAGTTGGGGGTTTGAGCCAGCTCCACTGGGTTTCCAACTGCCACTTTCTAAAAATAGCCCTTAACTGTCACCCCTGTAACTTGCCTCCATGGCAACGCAGAATTTTAATGAGGAGCCTTCCCGCCTTTTGCTCAGAGGCAATGACATCAGCCTACCTTCCCCTAGACACAAGAGCCGATTGGGGGGAATGCCTTACCTCACATCAGCTGCAAACCAACCGGCTGGAGCCATGGGGGCTGGACAGGGGCGGACAGTTAAGGGAGCTACACACTATAAAAGAGGTCCCCCACCTTAGACCTCGGCTTGCTTTTTTTTGGCCCTAGATTTCTAGTGGTCGAAGCCCAGTGCCGAGCCTGGCCTCATATCTCCACTTGGAGACAATTATTCTGATTTTTTTTGGATCTTATACCACCTGTGATCCGTGCTCGGCGCTGTACAGCTCCCTTCCAGGGCAGCCGTGCGGTGGCCCGGGGGTCTGATCTCCGCGGACCCGGCTTTTGCATTTTCTTTTCTTTAATTTAATTATTAATTATTTTGCTCCTTAATTTTATTTTGGATTTCCGGACGCTTTGCTGTGAGTTCAATAAACATCTTTTGATTCGCAGTAAAGCGAGTTGTCTCTTTTTATATGACACTGTAGAAGTCTCTTGCCCTTATTGCAGGAACTGTTGTTGAGGTTTGATTAGAAATTGTGTGGGTTTTGTTAGCTGTGCTGGTGTAACTTTGTTTAGCCTGTTAGGTGGCAGCCAGGTCACTTTCCCAATGAAATGACATCTTATCCTGGCAATTGCTGGGACCTGAACAGTGACTCAAGCATGGGCAAATGTTTTCAGCTGAAGAAGTGTCATTGCAATAGTTTTTTAAGGAAGTAGCTAAAAAAGCAAAGACTAACATAATTGTGATGTGCTGTTTCAGGGCATGGAGACACTTGCTAAATATAATCACCCAAGTTTGTAAAAACATTACTAATTCTCTGGTGATTGCTGATATGTTGTAAAGATTCTGTGCCTTGTGCTGATGGGGGGCAAAGCCTGGCTTTTGCAATGCCTGGAGGACTGTCTGTGGCTGTTCCAGGAATGGGAGTGTCACCAGGTTGTGAGTTTAGCTGGTTGGTACATACTGCTATATGAAAAAAATGGGCAACAACTGAAGAGAAAATATCACAAGACTCTTAAAATCTGGTTTTGTGTAAAACTCAGTCTGAAAGGGAGTGTTCTCATGGCTTTGCTTAAGGTTTGTGAGATGATATTTATCTGTCTGGTCATGTAGTACATGCTATACTCTTTGGAAGGTCTGCCAAGAAGGATTTACAGTAATATTTGGCAGCATGACACAAGGATATGGAGCAATACCTCTGAAGCATCCTCCAGAATGATAGGCTGCTTCTCAGGTGTTCGCCAAACAGTTTTATGAGTGGTTTCTGTGTGTTGTTATTCTGAAGCTGAGTATGGATTCAGTTATTAATTGCGGTGTACTCCAGTTCCTGATTTTACTTCTCTGCTGCTTCACCCATTGTTAATGAAACCTACTTGTTACAGGGGTAACTGAGTCATACCTAAAAAATACATAAAGGTGTCACAAGCCCTAAATTAAACCTAATCTTGTAGAACACTGAAGACTATTCCAAATGTTGACTTGAAATACATGAGCCAGAGAGCACAGGCATAAAGCAAGATTAGGTAGTAATGTCCAGATAAATTCAAATGATCTCTAGCAGTTAAAGATGAAACTTCTGAAAAGATATTCCTAACTGTGTTATGTTCTGTACTGAACAATGAACGCAACAAAATTCAAAATTCGTGGTTGCCGGCTCCTTTATTCTCCTATCTGTAAGGACTCGCTTGTCAACTGATTGAACTCCTCTTTTTTTTTTCCCCACACAAAAGTGCCACAGGAGCCATAATTATTCAAGTCTGATTTGACAGTATGTTTGTGTAAAACTGTTGCATCTTTTTTTTTTTTTTTTTTCCTGTAGTGTACTGCATTATTCCTTCTTTGGGTAGCAGAAAGTGGATTCTTTTGATTAGGCAGATCAAATGTCTGCTGAGACCAAATGAGCATAATGCTGACTTGCAGGCAGGATTTACCTTGGGAGAAAATTGGATGAAATACCCCTACCACTACTAATTGGCAGAGCCTGCCTACTCTGGGCTATACAAACTGATATTCACCACATGGCTCTGTTGTCCTTGCCCTTCAGACTGGGGTTGTTCCCAGCCTGGCGTAGAGGAGGCTCCCGGGGAAAAGTGTTTGCATTTATAATTCTTGTTCCATGACTGCTCTGTAATAGCCTGTGCTTTGGAGAACAGTCTTGTCAGTGAAGGCTGAGGAGGCAGAACGCTTTAGGAAGGTAGGCGAAGAAGGGCTGTGGGGAAGGTTAAAGCAAAATTAACCAAGAAAAAGTAAAATATCATAAAAAATTATTAGAGTTTGAATGGCAGTGTGGAATGTATGTAGAAAATACCTCTCTGAATGCTGTTTTTTGTGTCTCCAGTCTGCTGTTTCAATATCGGGCTATCTATTGCTGGGGGTTGCTTTCATATCAATCACCACAGCTCTCTCACAGTGGGGATAGCATGTGGGACTGTAGCTGTAAGAAATTATTTCTACCCGGGCAGAAGTAATGGTTTACAGTATATCAACTTAGTTTCAGGAACACACAAGACATAATTTACATGAGCTCTCCTGACAAATAGAAAATGAACCATAGGTGCTGTTCTGCTTATGGAAGCTGAGACCAGACTGGAATATCTTTTAGTGTGAAGACTGTAAAAAAGGTTTCTGTGATTTGTAGGCTTTCTTAGAGTTGGCATTATTTACTTTAATATGCCAACTAACTGGGTCATTTGATTAATAAAAAAAGGCGTCTCAGTCCTGTAAAAATTTAACTTGTGGTAACTCCAAGGGCAATTTGACTGCACAGTAAGTTAGAAAGGTCTCAGGTGGCCCCAGCTCCTCCCCTACCAGGCATAGAGATGTGATGGAATTAGATGCTTGTACAAGTGTGAACTGATTTTTATTTCTATCTATTTCAGAAAACACCATGGATCTGGTTGAGAAGTTTCCAGCAAGACTCAGTCACAATCTAATGTCAGTTTTTGACTGAAAATTATTACAAACTAACAGAGTCATGAAAGGAGATGTCAGTGAGTGACAAGTTTTACATGAAAAACTTCTTTGAAATGGTCCACATATTCCAGGGTTACATATATTCAAAAGCACTGGATCATAAAGATGGAAATGGTACCATGAGCTTTAATGGAAGCCTGATGAGTGTGGTTTGTTTTTTTTTTTTTTTTTTTTTTTTTTTTTTTTTTTTTTTGTAGATGGTANTTTTTTTTTTTTTTTTTTTTTTTTTAAGTTCAGCTGTTTTTTTCTAGATGTGTAGAGTCACAGGACACTGCACTTTTGGTGCTTCCTTCTGAATATTGGAGTAGAAAATGTAGACGGTGCAAGCAAAAATTCTGGGTTAGTCACTTTAGGAGAGAAGACTTAAAGATCCAGTCTGCTGATGTCTGATCAGAGGGGGTTGATAAAAGCTGTGAAGATGGTGTGGAAAAGCCTGTGTATGGAGACTTGAGTGTTTTCAGGAGGAAGAACAACACTGCAGCATGAAGAGGTTTTCTGTAACTTGGAGTAATGGTCAAAAAAACCCCAACAAACAAAACTGGAGCAATCAGCAAGAAAAAGTCTTCAAAGTGAGAGAGATCAGAAAACATCCCACAGTGTTTCAGGAGAAATACCAGTATCCTCATCCTGTGTGATATTTAAAACCCAAAAGCTGTTGGAATCCACAGTGGAGAAGATTGTGGCTCTGATACAGAGCCGAATAAATCCCTTTTGTTTAACCTGTTTGAAAAAAACAAGATGCATTTCTGCATCCCAAGCTGAGAGTGCAGAGCCAGCACACCTAGGAAGAAGAATCAGTGACTTTGTGTGATTTGTTCAATACTATCACACTTTTAAAGGAGAAGTTTTAGGAAGAAACTGTTTCCATAGAAAAGCTCTGTAGATAAATATATGGATCTGCTTCATTTCTGAAGAATGTTTTCAAGACTGACAACTTGGGCATGTGTTGTGTCTCTGCTGGAAATTTTATCTACTGTTGGGGTATCGTGGTGCTGGTCTCAAGGTCATCAGTCTTAGCATTGTCACTTGTAAACCTCAGCAGCAGCTGAGATTCAAATGTGATGTCAGTGAACCTACAGCTATGGTTTCCAATAAACTTATTATTTGAGGGCTATTAGCAGTTTAATGAGAGCAGGAGTGTAGCACAAAATGTATTATTGGAAAACTTTATTAGAGAACCAGTTTTTTTAATTCACAGTGAGAAGTGAATTTGCTTGAGAAGTGATGAACAATTTTTAGCATCTGCACAAAATTCAAAAGGAAATGAGGATTGATACAGCATGTGCAATTAAACAGTCACATCTAGTGTTTAATTAAATTGTTCGGTTATAAGGTGCCACACTTCCTAAAATCTCAGAAATAATTATTGATCATCAAAAATTCTGCCACTTCTGTGTTTGTCATCAGCTGAAACTGGTGAATTATTCATGGGTTTCAATTTAATACTGTAAATGCTCTTTCTTGTGATCACTATCTGTGTCAAATGTCTAAATGTAAGTTGTTTTATTTCTTACCATCTCAATACAAGCCTTGGCTTGCTCACAAGGTGTGCTTGTCACTCCTTGTCACTCTAGAGTAGGACAAGTCCTACATTTTTTTTCCCCAGAGAAAACACACAATAGCTTCTTTGGAAGATGCTGCATGAGAAAAGATGATTTTAGGGTGTAGAAATTATGAGATAAGGTTTGGTTTTTTTTAAGTTTAATAAGCTAAGCAGGAGAAGGGAAAAATCTTCACAGTCAAGTTTTCTCGGAAGAGAAAACCCAACAACTGCTCTAATTTACCACAGTATTTGCATATTTTGCATTATAGTTGTGCAAACAGGAGAGATTTAATCCTGCCTGTAAGCGTATCTTCATAAATGCATTATAAAGCCTTCCAGAAAGAATAAAATTGGCTGGAAATATATAGCCTTTTTTAGGCACATCAAATTTATTTTAGTCTGTTCAGTGAATATTTATAATCAGCGCGCATTTGCACTTCTTGGTAAGAGCATTTTAGCAAATTTTACATTTAAAGAGTTTTTTTTCCTTTTGTCAATTGGCATTTTTATGTCTGAGCCAACACGTGACTGTATTTGTGTCTCCCTGTGAATAAATAATGAAACAAAGAGCAAGTTATTTGCTCATGAAGTAACTTTATCAACTATTTTCAAACTCACTTGGAGGTAGCTTCTCTCAGTGTTTGGTGTCAATGTTAAGGTGTAAAAAATAGTTTCTGTGGTGGTATAAAGAATAGTTTATTTTAGCGCTATGATATTACTCCTTGAATTAAAGTGACAAAGCAACTATGCTGAGACAGAGAAAGGGCCTCTCCCCCCCCTCCCCCCCCAACTCTTTCCTCTAGTGCTGCAATGGCTCTGTGAATGATGTTAAATCCTATAAATCTAACTTCAGGGATAATATTTTTCCTGTTAGGCAAGACGTTTGATTTCTGGGAAGATAGATGAGGGTTTTGGCACAGCCATGCAGCCTGCAGGTACTTTACATGGATATTGAGCTTGTGAAATTCCATCCAGCTAGGGACTGAAATTATGTCCTTGTAAGAAACCCTCTCTCCTCTACCTGTGAGGCTTGAAGGGGTTCAGATGTGGGTGGGATATGTGAACAATTCTAAAACTATTGATTTTGAAGAGGGCTGTCAGGAAAACGTGAAAGTTGTTGCTCTTTCCCCTGACTGCTCTGAGTCTGAATGGATTCTTACAGTACTGAAGGACTAAGATGAAATGTAGACATGAGCACACATTGAGAGTCAGAATATCCCAAGCTGGAAGGGACCCGCAGGGATCATCGAGTCCAGCTCCTGGCCCTGCACTGGACAACCCCAAGAATCACATCATGTGTCATAGAGCATCATTCAAACACTTCTTGAATTCTAGCAGACTTTGTGGTGTGACCACTTCCCTGGGGACCCCATTCCAATGCCGGTCTAAAAAAGAATTAGGGCCTGGGCCAAGTTATAGGTCGTTGCTTTATTTCTATCAGGGAGATTTATGAGAAGGTATCTTTCTCCTTTGGTTGCAGAGTCGGTTTTTGTGGTTGTTCCCCACTTGCTTTTTCAATATTTGCCTGCCTGTTTTGTACCCAAGTCAGGTACCTGTTGTGAGTCAAAAGGCTGGACAGAAGAGTGAGGGATCAGTTTAAAAACACCACTCCTGAGAAACACCTGATTTTTGTCCAAATCTGTGAATGTCAATATTGCCCTTTCCACAACAGAGCTACTCTAGCACTGCTGTCACAGACCCCCTGCAGCTGCTGGGATGGGGTACAGATGCCTTTCTTCACTGTAATCTCCATAGGAATTTCACTTTTATGCACTTTCCAGATAGGCCATGTCTGTGAGGGCTGAGGGGATGAGCAGCTCGCATGCTGCTGTGTGAGGAAGCCAGGGCAGAAGGTAACAAAGCCAGCTGCTATACCATTAACATGGAGCGTAAAATACAGCTTTGGGATACGTGCCTGTCATTTTTGCAATACACTGACAAAGTAAGGTTTCTATTGATTTAACCTTCCTGCTGCTCTAATCCTCAATTGTTATGAAGTTCTTCTGCAATTTGGAATTGGGAGTGATAGAGCTTAACTATTCTCAAAACAGAAAAATACATTAAAAAAAAAAAAAAGAACCAAAAAAGCACATCCAGATGCTGTTTTGCTTTGTTTTATTTCTGCAAGTGGGAAGTGTGTTCATCATGAGAGAGTGTGTCTAGGCCAAGTTACAGCATTTGACTTCAAGTTGTCATTCCAAAAGAGACAGCCACTTATATGTTTCTCTGTAAACAAATAGGCAGAAAATCAAGATTTTTCTAAGAAATTCATCACAAAGGAGAAATGGCTTAGACATTGCAGTAATCCAGGGTGGTATGTCTGCTCTTCCTGTGGAGAACTTTATAGCTTGTTTACCAAGCTGAAATCTGTCTCTCACTTTACCAAATGCTTCCCAAGATGCTGACTTTGTCTAACCGTGTCCCCTCCATTCTTCACTGTTTATTTCTCTTCCTGCCAGGATTCCAGAGTTGTTTGCATGTTTTCAGTATGACTCCTCTGTAGTTTATTTCCAGCATAGTTTTCTATCTCTGTCTTCTCGGCTAAATGTTCACTGTCAAAGATGGCAGGCTGTGCAAAAGTTCTGCCTCACCTCCATAAACACGGGGAGTGTAATTGCACCCAGGTACTAGCTCAGTGGAGAGTGATGGTTTGAGGCCCAACGGGTGACTCAGGGTTGATGGATCAACAGCAGTGATGAGTATTGTGACCAGTGGAGTAGTGAGACAGATATATAAATATGTTGTACCTGAAAGCCACAAAATAACACAAATTAGGGTTATAAAGTGGAAACAAACCTCTGGAAAGGTCAGCAATGGAGCATGCTGTCTCTCAGTCACTGTTCTGCAATTGTTTTGTGGTTGGCCTGGAGTATGTAGAGAAAAAATGCTATTCTAATCTTAAATTTATGGCTAATGAACGAGTTCGTGAGAAAACAGACTTTGAGCAGATCTGTGTTGTTTCTAAACCCATCTGCCCTGTGTTGGTTAAAGCCATAGAGAGAATGCAGATATGTTGATTTACAAAGGAACTCCAGACTATTTTATGAGCTGCAGTCTTATGTTCACTATGATACAAAAATTAAAGAAACCCTCTTATACTCATTCTTTTATGCCAAGCTGAACATCTTTAAGTTCTTGTGAATACTAAACACTAGATTGATTTAATTTCAGAAATTATTATTTGCACAACGATTAAAGTGAATGTCACTAATTTATTTAAGAATGTATTCTGTGGAGGGCTCAGTGTTGCTGGCTCACCTTTGCTTACAAACCTGGAGTACAGAATGACTGATGTACTACTTGCTGCTTTCTGGAAACGCAGGGGTACTTTGATGTGATGGGTGTTGTACCGTTGATTAAGGAGTGAAGACTGCTGATGACCCCAGACAACACTGGTAACACACTTGAAGGACACAAAAGGCTTGTGGTTCCCTGCACTAACATATATCCTGTCTCTTGTGAATGTAGTCAGGATTGCCTTACTTCAGGGGAATCCAGATTTGAAAAGTGCATGACCTCGTTGCTCACAGCGGAACAAGTTAGAGTTCAAGGGAGTAGCTGAAATGAAATGCACACAACTGTAAACTGCAGACCTGTGAGATCAGTAAGAGGTTTTGTTTCTAAAGCCTGTTTTTTAGAGCAAATGTCCACTATAAAATAAAAAATGGACTTGTTTCTACAGGAAATCCAAATTCCCTAATGTTTTTTCATGCAACAACCCACCCCCCC
>VZTI01004555.1:907847-1027075 GCA_013397865.1 Struthidea cinerea | reverse complement strand
CCCCCCCCTCCCCGCCCCAAGATATTCCAGAAAACTTGCTAACACAACAAATTAGTCAAGGGGTATGAAAATATCCAAACCAAAATGAGGCAAAAGCTCTGAATTCAATTACAGGTTATCACAATCTGATGCCTGTGCTACCAAGGTAGTGAGGCCAAGCCATGTGGCAGCTGCTGAGCCCACATCTGGCTTCTGCTCTCCAGCCTGACAATGCAGGTTCTCCTTTACAGCTTTCTGACTTTTCAGTGAGATGCCTCAAATCTTCTGGCCCTGGAATACAAAAAGTTCTATTTTGACTTTAGCTCAGCGATGGCTTCAGCTTGCCATTCTTCTGTGTACGTCTGGGCTTGGAAGTCAACTGCTGCCACTTCCTCTCCACACCTCAGCCTCCCTAAGTACCCAGGGGTGGGCATGGGAATCATAAAGTTATCTTTGGGGTGCTCCTCTCCAAGTCTAGTGTGCGAGGGAATGATGTGAGACACTGCCCATGACCTGACCCTGGGCACAGGAGCAGAGCTGAATGAACCCTCCCGCAGTCTGTGCTGTTTAATTAAAGACAGAATTTGCTTCCTTTCCTGAGAAAATGGATGTACTGCGTGCAGTGCCCTGTTTTTCAGTTCTCTTCCTAGCATGGCACAATGAGTGCCGAGGCAGAGATGTATGCAGTGCGCAGTCCTTAGCATTAGTCTTAAAATGCAATGGTGCCAGCCACTCTTTTAATTCCTTCCTTCTGAATTATTTCACTGATTTACTGCTAAGTATAGGTGGTAGTGTGTTTTTTTTCCTTTACTCCTTAAACATCAAATCAAAGCAAAACCAAAATACTTTTCAGCAGGAATACTGTAAGACTGAAAGCAGAAAAAAATTTGAATTTTCCCCCATGTAAAATTGGAGAATAAAATCTATTTAATGTTGAGTTTTACAGAATTAAGATATTTTGCTATAGCTGGCCCCATCAGGATGTGGCAGGTCTCTTCAAAGCACATTTGCATCTGCTCAGCTTCCATGGTCCCACGTAGGAGTTGAGATTTTGCATCTAATTTTGCTGTTCTTTCCCCAAGTCCTTTCCTTAGCTGGATTATATCTCCTGTGATAAAGCACGAAGAACATTTGCCAGCTGTGACTTTGTAGGAATCCCATGATTACTGTAAAAGGTGGTGGGTGGAGCTAGGCAGGGCACTCTCTCGTCAGGATTAATCCTGAGGCTCTGATATTTCAACTCCCAGAGGGCACTTAGGTGGATATGGCTCCAGATAAACTTGCAAAAAATAAATGTATAGAAATGTTTAATTTATTTTGGGAGTGGAGGGAGTGTATTATTTTCACTCTGTAAACTCTTATATTTTGGGATTTTTGTCCCATTTTGGGGAGTCCACAAAATAATAAAAAAATTTAGTCTGTTACCTACTAGTATTCCTAGTTAAAATGTAAAAATCTGAGATTACTGCTTCAGGTCGTGAGCTTCCTTTTCATTAGCATTCCATTTATTAAAATATTTTTCCTAAGGTGTATTTTTTCCATGTAGAGATACTGTAAAGAATGAGGAAGAGAACTCTCAAAGCACTGATTAGCAGGTAATGTCAAATCATAATTCTGGCACGACTTACTAAAACTGGAATCAGGGGTCTCTTTGGATTTTCCCTATGCATTTTTCCCATTTATTTCCTGGTGGTAAAGCTTGGCATGTATAGTTGCAGCTTGGGAGCAATGATGTACCAGATATTGTTTAGATTTTTTTTGTCCTCCTTTGCAGCTATATGACTAAGCAGCATGGCTACTGCTGCCTTTGGGCTTTTATAAGCTTTCTGGCAGTTCTGTGGCAAAACATTTGTGGGTAAGTAGTATTTATTTATTTATTTTTTTAAAAAATCAGATTATAGGATAGTGATACTACAACCTTGGTAAAGCCCAGGCTGCTGGTTCCACACCACATTGCTGTACCTGGCTCCCATGTACTCGCCTCTCGCAGGCTTCCTGAGATGAAGCAGACTCCAGGTAGCTGCATCTCACCTTTGTGGCTGCAATCCAGAGGTGCAGGTCCTCTGTTTAGGATTTTCACTTGTGGCTGAGATGGTGCCTTTCCACAGATTGGGTAGCCTTACTCTCTCTAGATGCTTCAGCAGAGAAAACACACTTGCTAGATAACAATTTGGATTGCAGCTAAGACACTGATAAATATTGAAACAGATCATCTACAAGCTTTGCAAAGGCTCTGATGCCAGTCTTTCTGTACAGCATAAGAAATAACCTGTCTATATTTTGGATGCCCAAATTGGCTGTTTCTGTATTTACTTCCAGAAGCACATGAGCAGTATGCTGGAGATAGCTGAGCAGGCAACACTGCAGGGCAGGACTGGGCTGAGATGGTCAATCTACACTCTAGTGTGCTGTGTTGTGTGGACTTCAGGCTGGTTACAACATCCAGAGGTCTTCATCCATTATGCAGTATAGTTGTTCTTGCAGAGATCAGAGGAACAAGCCGAGTAAATATTCCTGCCTCAGGTTTTGGTGGTTTTTGTCACTCAGTGTATTGGGGTTTGTGTCAGAGTCTCTGCAACAGTCTGGTTTTGACAAGGTTTCTTCAAGTTTTGGAGTCTCTCCCTGGACTGCGAATCTAGTAGCAGGCTTCTCTGTTACACATTCATTTTCCCTTTCTTGGGTTATGTGATGAGGATGATAAGCCACTGGAGACTCCCAGCAGACCTGCATTGTTGCTTTACAATGAAGTGCAGTCCAGCAACCTGGTTTGCACTGGATGGCAACTGCCTTTTTTCCCTGTAAGCTTTCCAACTCAGCTCACCATCATCAACAGCTAACAGACCTCCTTTGTTAGCCTTGCCTCAGATGCTAGAGGCTGGCTAGTCGTCTCCTGGGGGGTTTATCTCAATATGGAAGCACAAAATGTATTTGAAATGGAAAAGGAAGTTTCCAAAGCAGTTGGTAGTCTAACACAAGGCGGGGGGGAAGGAGATACAAACCCTGTGAACAGCCATAAGGCTTAGACATACAGACAGACACAGACAGATTTACCACATTGGCACTAATGCTTTCAATCTTTTTACAAAAAGAAAATATTGCCAAGATGCTAATGTATACACATGGTAGCAATATGTTCATGAGGAATTGTAGTTAAGTTAATTACTGGAGCTAGGCTGTATGGACTGTGTGTTACACAGATGGACAGTGCGATACACAGGCACTTTTTAAGTATGCAGATTCCTACTGAAGTGGCACAGCTTAATGACTCACTTGGATTAAAGCTGCTACAACCTATTGTCCCAATAATCCAGGATTTAAGTGCGCCATAATTGTATGTATCATGCATGAAAGAGCAATTTGTAGCTGTAGAAAGTTTAACGCTGCTCCTAGATACTCGGCTTTCTGTTTTCTTTGCTCTCAAGAGCCAAAATTTGAGTCTCATCTGTGTTTGTGGCACACAAAGGCTGATTCCTTTCCTTACTCTTACTATTGCAAACTAGAAGTAACTCTGCTGAAGAACAGGAAAGGGGAGCCAGCTTGGGTCTCTTCAGCAACAAGATACTGCCTGTCAGCAGGGTCTGCTCTGTGTCTTGCACTGCAGGTTGCCACACATGAGCCTTGCTTGTTTTTATTCTGTCATAGAATGATTCGGGATAATAGGCAGACCCCATCTGTTCCCATTTTAGGATGCTTTGCTTTCTTTTTCAAAATCTGCCCATAAATAAACACACAGAGAAAAATACTGTGGTGTGAAGCACACACCATGAGGTTAGCACAGAAGGTCCTGCTTCATGTCTACCAGCACTGACATGCTCAGCTATTGCAGCATATATCACACCTGACATCCAACATCACCTATGCAGCTCCTCCAGGCCTAAATTTGAGTGTTACAGGAACAGGCGGGTTGAATGGAAAATTAACCTTCTCCAGTAACTGCTCACTTCCTCTCAGGTTATGTCAGGGCATTCTGTTGCTACACTCTTTTGCTGTGCCAGGTTCATACTGAGATCTGTGTGGGTTGTTGGTGGATTACAGGTGATGTGGGGGATGAGAGGTTGTGTTGTTATCTTCTGGCACAGCTGAGAAAGTAAAGTTTCTTTCACAGCACTGCAGGGAAGACTGCTTCATCCTCATTTTTGTCTGTGCTGGAGAGGGGAAGGGACCTTCTAAGGGGACAGTCCACTGTTGTGCAGCTGTCATTAAGAAAGGTTTCAGCAAGACGGGCACAAGGCATAACTGAGGAGGATGTATTTACAGCTACCTTCATGCCTGTAGCATATCCTTTACTCCACCACGAATTCTGCCCTGTGGCATTTCAGGGTTTTTCTTATCCTGAGGTGAAACTGATTATTCCACAGAAGCTGCCTGACACTGTTTCTGTCGCAGCCAGACTTCTTGCATCAGATTAACATTCCCTGTAAGCACCACGGAATGGAAGGCTGTGAACCCAGCCTGGTGTGAGTGATTGTACATTGGTATTACCTAATTCTTACAGTATTAAGGTAATTAGGAAACATGAGACTTCACAAAAATAGACATCTCGTTGTACTGAGAGTATCAAAGGCATTTCTACTCCCATGTCAATTTGAATGGTGCTCTCAGCTACTCCATTACAGTAATCAGCTTAGCTAAATTTGTTTTGCATGTCTGATGTTAATGAATGACTGGTTGCTATTCTTTTTGGTTGAAATCCCCAGCATCTGCATAATTAGGGAAGCTAGCAGCCTGACTCCAGAAGTCGCAAGGTAGAGGGGGAGCAAGAAGTTGAAACCCACACTCACAGTGTGGGGCTGCCAGGGAGCATCCCAGTGTGTGTCACTTTGGGATAGTGCAGGAGCTGTGTGTCTATTGCACCCAGGTCTGAAGATTTGCCCAAATGTGGATTATGGCCTCATTAAACCTTCGAAATGGTTCCTTTCTGGTCTGGGTAAACAGCAGAGACATAATGGTTGTACGTTATGGTGCCAATCATTCCTCTCCCCTTTGTTCCAGTATGGGTCTTACAGTGTATAGGACTTCTGCTGTCATCACTTCTGGTCGTTTTCCAAATGTGGTAAAGTGAAGAAACAATGGAAAAGTGAAGTCTCTGGTTAGAAACCCACTTCAGCTGGATCGAGACAGTTCACACAAGACGGAATTGTAGGCAGGCCTTTTTTTTTGATGCTTTTCTAGTTGATCCAATTTATAATCTGTCCCCGCAAACATGCCATTTCTAATGGCTTCCATATGCCTCCAAGGCTTCCTGTTATTTCCTACTTAAGGATTGCTCTGTTCAGCAAGAAGTCTGCCACTCTGCATCTTGTCTAAGGGTAGTTGTTTTAAAACCCAAACAAAAACTGGAAGAGGGCCTACGATTGGATGCCACGCTTACAGGCATTCTTCACAGCTACCCTTAACCTTTGTTCTGATGCTGCTGATGGCAACACAGAGTCTGCTTAAGACACATATGCTAATGCAAACAAGGGAGTTGGAGGTGTTTTGGCAGTCAAAAGTAGCCACAGTAATAGAGACAGTATGAGAAGTTCAAGGTGCCTACTTGCTGGTATTACTATACTGCTTCTAATTTTCCTCATTCAAAATTAAATTTTTTTCTTACACAGAATCTCTAAACTGCTGTAATACTGAATTATTTCACCCTGGTTCCAGAGAATGGTTCTGTAAATACTCCTCTCAGCCACTTTTTATGGTTTATGGGCATGGAAAGGCTTTGAAAGCTCATTGCTACTTTACTGCCTACACATTTCCCCATCTATTCCCCATTTTGCTGCTGCCTCCTCCTCCCTACATTAATCCTCCATTAGCATCATAAGGCACTGATGAAGGATGCCAAGGTCACTCCTGTGCCAGTAAGCTTTTGCAGCTATGGATAGCCACATCTTAATGCTAACTTGGATGCCAGTTTTGGTTTTCCCAAGGAGGAGATTACCATTAAAAAAAAAAGGAAAAAAATCATTGCCAGCTGAGTTCCTGGAATCCCCATAATTTGTTACTGAAATGAGGGAATTCTGTAAAGCCAAACACGCTCGCCAAGACTAAAGTCCTCTCCCTTCCGTGCCATTTTCAGTATCTAACCAAAAATGGTTCCCTAGCTAATAATCTGCTCAATTCCAAATTAATACAACTAGAGTAATAGGTAGCTTGATAAGATGGAAGAAGTGGGGAGCTGAACTGCCTCTGGCAGTGTCTTTCCATCCTATGTAATCGCTCTTCCTCACTTCTCTCACCTGATACTGTTTAAAAGAATCACCTCTACTTAAGACACCTATGTAGGCTTCTGATGGGAGAAAATCTGTATGTTGACATATGAATTACTATTTTTAATTTGTATTAAATGAGCTGTTGCAGCTTTTAAAGTGCCATGCTAGGCATTTTACAAATTGCAAAAGCGAGTCCCTGCCAACATAGAGTTTATGACCCAGACAGACAAGATAGACCAAACACAGGAGAAGGCAAATGTCACCTTTACTTTTTGTCAGTGGAAATTGAAACTCTGAGAGAGAGAGTTTCTTCAAGGTCAGATGCAGCCTCAGTGAGAGCTGCATGGGTTGAATCCCCACTTCTTGAGTCCTGGGACAATACCTAATTCATTAGACAGGCATCTCTCTTAAAATGCTCTATAAGTACCTCAAATTCCCCACAGATAGTAGAAGTTTGAATAGGAGTTGACTTTTTTTGAGTGACTTGCAAACTAAGAGCAAGAGACCTATTAAAGAGCTGTTAAGAAAATTAAGTTAGTCTCCTGAGGAGGATAGTTTTTAATCAACATAGAGCAATCTTGATTGGTTTCAGTGGGCCCAGTTCCTTACTGTATTTGGAGTTTGTACATTCTGAAATAACCAGGTTGTACAAGATTGTTGCTGTCTAGAGCTGGGTAGACTTGCGTTCTGTGAAATTCCAATTCAGCAAATTCCAAAGCAGTTGGGACTTTAATAAAAAATGCAAGGAACAGAATTTTGCCATTTTAAAGACAGAATCCTCTCCCCTGCAAACACAAGAATATTAGCATAAGATGAGATTTCATTTGGCTGAAACATGACAAAGAGGAATCTAAGATTCCATGAGCTACCTATGAAAGCATTTATTTCTAGGCACATAGAATATGAGGCTGTCATTTTTCTTTGACTGATTTGTACTCAAAGAGGACAGTAAAAGAACTTAACTCCATGTTTTGCTGCATTAACAGCAGTTAGCTTGTACAGACAACAGAACTGTCCAACTGCTGTGAATCAGGTGGGAGAGGAACAATTCTTTTAAAAGGTCTCCAGAGATTCATATGGATAAATTCCCTCTAAAAGATACTTTATATCAACAAGAATAGGTCAGGATCAACAAATGACAAATTAGTACTGGAATATAACGTGTTAAATCTTGCATAGCCATCACTGACTAATGAGGTCTGACCTTTGCAGCAATATATACAGTCAGTTTATTAAAGCAGGGACAGAGCAATCTCTAGGCCTTTGGTCAATCTAGGTTGCTTGGGGCTGGGGAATTTCCATTTAAAATATCTCTTCAGGTGATAAAGACTGATTCAATAGAGATCGGCTAATAAAGAAAGTGCTGGAAGCTACTATTAAATTCTAGCTTCTGTCAGCTTAACAGCAAAAACTTTTAATGAGGAAACCATTAAAGTTGACCTAATGAATCAGAAATGCTTTTCCTTGCTGGCTAATTATAGAGTGCCTAGAATATCTTTCGACATATGTAATTTAGAAAATACAGATCTATTGAGTCCCCCTGCTCTCAAAGAAAACCTGTTGCATAGCAAAAACCTGGAAAATGCTCTTCTGGGGGGAGGAAGGGTTTGACCTGGATTCACTGAGGAAATCTCTGGGGTTAGATGGACTGGATGCAGAGGACATCAGATTAAATTAGTGGTTGGTATTTAAAAATATTGCTTAGTATAAAGCACTGTGGTTGTGGAGGAAAACACAGTAGGACACAGGATGGATAAGAATTATTGCTACATCCATCCGGTCTGTAAAAGAGCATTATGATAATGTCCTAGTCAGTAAAGTAGAAAATGTAAAAGATATTGTGTTTACAAGTAGAATGTGATGTGAAACATCAAATGATGTCACTGGAGATGATGTTTGATGTTGGCTTAAAGGTTTTCTTCCATTAGCAATATATTCTGGTAGCAACGTGATCTTTTTTTGAGACCTAGGGAAAGTTCATCAGTATTAAAGTAACATTCAGAAATCCAAGACTAGATGAGACTGGGCACTTAAGAAACCAGCTAAGAAACAGTTTCCACTAGTGTTGTCATTTCTCAGCTTCCTTTCCACAAAATCTCAACATGTAAAAAGACAGGATAGATAAAAGAAGGGCTTAATTTTTGTTTGGCAGACATGAACACTGAGAAATCAAATCTTTTATGAAAAGTTGCAATGGAAATTTGCATTGAGCTAGAAACAGAACTCAGATTTTGTAAGTCAATTTGGAGATTGAACTGCCATCCCAGCCTGCGTATGGTGGGTGATTTATCATTTTTTAAATCCATTTCCATTTTCATATGCAACTTTCTGCATTACTAGGTCCAGTCTGGGTTTTCCCCTCCAATTCCTAGTTTACAGAGCTCTGACATATATAAAACATATTTGCAGGATATTCGAGGTCTCAAAGAACCCTGGTAAACAAATGTAAAATGTGGTTCATGGTAAAAATCACAAGCCAGTTTATGGAAGTTGGCAGTTTGAGAGAAAACCCAGATGTGCAACGTACTGTAAATAGAGGCCCCTGTGTCTGTGACTCTCATAATCCAATTCCTTGCCTCTGTGATTAAGAAGCAAAACCTTAGGTTAAAAAGTGAAAGGTGCACAAGTTGTGGATACAAACCAAGTGAGATGAGGTGGAAAGGGCACTGCAGTTTTGAACTGTAGCTAAATACATGAACAGTTTGGAACAAAAGCTTCCTATTTCCAATGCATTGACATACTTGGATTCGAAGGTTTTGAAGCCTTTATTTAAGAGAATAAAATATAAAGTAACTTCTTGCTTGGTTTCTGGTATCAAGCCAGCTAAACTGAGTAGTGCTGCCATATGTTCCAGTAAGCTCCTGAGGTGGTGATTGTGCCAGGGTGAGCACTTAAGATTGGTGAGTTCTTTAGATTAACTCCATCTTCCGTAGGAGTGGTATTATACCATGCACTGATTGACTGTTGGCTGTACCAGATTCCCTGGGCGCCCGCTGTTTCCAGGCAGTGAGTATTTGTGCATCTTTAGCAAGGCCTTGGTTGTCTTTGCAGGGCTGGCATTTCTAAGCCAGATCCTCCTTTATATACCCAGCCTGTAAACACTTGGACTTGTTGCTGTTGATGCTAAACTGCAGCTAGGAAACTGATGAACTTCATTAAGACCAGACCCTTTTTGAAGATATGCTTAAAGCCAGCAGCACTGCAGCTTCTCTCCTGCTGCACAGATGCTTAGATCCTAGGAACTCCAGCTGACGTCATTTCTTGATATCTGTGGCTACCAGACTAGGGGGACAGGCTGCTCTTCTGTGCTGGGCAAACATGGAATATGGCCCACTCTGCCAGGAAGGGTGGGAAGGGGGCTGACTGTCTGTCTTGCTTCCTGTATGCGAAACTTGAGAGGCCAGGCTTCATGCCAGCCTCCTGGAGACCGCTTGGCCAGCCCGATCCAAGGGAGCATGGTGGAGGGTGAAGAGGTTCCATCTTTATACTTAAGTAGGAAACAGTGTCAAGTGACTAAGGTGACTGTCCTGTGTCTTTTACTCTTTTACTTTTTGCCATTGCAGTGCTAAAGATCCATCTGTCCCTAATTTCTTAATATTTTCTTCATGCTAGCAAGTGCCATGTATCCCATACAAAAAAATTTCCTTTATCCACTTTAGAATTTGAATGATTCAAACTTGGGACCGTCTTCCTTTGTTCTCTGCATTTTGAACGTTGAGGATTATGTGTGCCCTCAGCTTCTTTGTTAGGAACTTTCTTTCCTAATTGCATAATTCTCTATTATTAGCTCTAAATGTCACAAGGATTCACAGTAACTTCCCAGAATTTTTCATGTGGAGTTACGCTCTGAGGCTAATCTGCAGTGCGCTGTCTTAGAAGCAACTTCTCTCTAGTCTTTCTGTGTGTTAGAATTTCAAGTGAATACATAATAGCATGTAGAACTATTAAGAAGATTTATGGTTCTGTGTATTAAACATCCCAGAATTTTGCACTGGGCCTTCTGGTACTGTTTATTTACTTAGGGCTGGTTTTAGGCCATAGGCATTAATAATTTTATGACTGAGTGTTCCTAACAGATGGCTTTATGGGCTGTAACAGCCACCAAAGAGCAGTGCCAGGGAGCAAAATGAAACCATATATAATACAAACAGTTGTGTGCAGGCTTGCTGTAGGTCACAGAAATATCTCATTTATTCAGTATCCTTCCGTAAAGGAGGGTTAAAAACACCAGCTAAGAATAGAGCCAAAGGGACTCCCTCTGGGTAATATCAGTGATATATTATTGTGGCTTGGAGAAGTGTGTAATTGGTACCGGTCAAAGAGGGCCTCTTTCCTCCCCTTGTCCCTTTTTGAGTGTCTCACTAGAAAGGCCTATAGATTCATGGCCTGTTACAAGTTCCTGTGTGTGTTTGAGGACAGTATATGGTTTGTTACCCCTGAAAATAGAGTCACTTGTTCACTTTTGGGGGCCTGTGCAAAGAGGAATGGAGGATGTGCCGTGGTCTGACCTATTTGTTGTGGAGTCAGTGGGGAGAGTGGTACCAGCCTGTTCCTCTGAGCCCTGTAAATCTGCAGGCTCTGCACTGTGGTACCTCGGAGGTAGTTATTTCCTGTGTCTGTTCCTTGTTAATACTCTTCTGGATTCAGGGAAGGAATCTAAGTCTGTAGGCCAGTGAAGGCTGAGTGAGACACGGATTCACCGACCTCTTTGGATAATTATTTTAAAAGAAAGCTCATGCGTGTTGACATGAAATGAGTTTATGTATATCGGCATGAAAGAAGCACATTAGAGACTTGTAATCTAGAAGCCCTTTTGGGTGCATGCCCAGCTTTTCTGGTGGAACTCAAAGGTCTTGTGACTCATTGGCAGCCTCTGCTACTCCACATCAGGGACTTATCATTGATCCCACAGAAGTAGTGCCAAGGCTTACCTTATCTTGACAAGCCTGCATTACATTCAGCTGCATCTCAATAACTTACAGAAATTATGGATAACTCTTGCATAAATGGAGATGTGACAACTCGTAGCATGATTAGGGATCTCAGACTACAGGCCACACTTCTAATTACTGCAGAGACCACAGGAGGAAGAAAAAAGAAGCCACTGGGTCTCCTAGATAACTTTACTGTCTTAGTAATCTTGGCAGGAATTTATTATCTGTTTGTGTTTCTCAAAATACCACAGGCAATACCACAGAGAGGAGGAGAAGGAAAACAAAGAGAGAAAGTGCTGTGTGATTCCTTCAGGTTTTACTTTGCTGAGCTGGTCTGTAAGCAATATAACAAGGATGAACTGCAGTAAAGATGCAGCAGCATCTTGATGACTTGTCATGTGATTAAAAAAAAAAAGGCTTATTATGCCAATATTTTAGTGAAAAGGAATTTGTCTACTAAAACTGGTGGTAACCCTTACAGTTTTCCAGTTGTACAGCCTTTAAAAAAAAAATCATTATTCTTTTTTAATCATTTGTGAATGTCTTGCTCCAAAGGAACGACAACTCAGAAAGTGGTTCTTATGGACAGAGCACCTGTGTAAATTCACTGTAAGTGAGTAAATTCAGTGCAACCTCCTCTTCTTTCATGTATGTGGTATGATGAGAGGGATAGAGAAGTCTGATAGTGTAATTCAAAATGCTATATGTTTGAAATAACTTGACTTGTTCTTATACTGTATGAGCAAATATTTGAAGAATAAAGGGAAAAATTATTATTTTTTTTTTTTCTTTTAAGGAGAGTAAAATAAATCTGAGCACTGAGAATAAGCCTTAGTAGTACATGTCACTATATATAGGAATGTACAAGTAAGAAAACCCTCAATAATCTGCCATCAATGCAGGGGATAAATTTAGCTTTTCCTATTTCACTGTAAGGCATACTGCACCAGGGTCTGATCGTTCTTCCTTTCTCTGGTGTCTTGACCTCTTCTGAACCATTATACCTTTCCTCTGCAGTAGCATGGCTTAAATGTCAGTCATTATGAATTAGGTTTGAAGAAATATTACTGGATGCAGGTCTTCAGTGCTACCTCTGAAATGTTCAATGATGATTACATCAGAAGACTAGAGGCTGATTTCTATGCAGATGTCAGCAGGAGCCCAGCCACAGCCTTTCTGTAGCATTCCAAGGGCTGGTACACTTTACATCATATGCTTTTATGCTTGCTCAGGACCCAGGAGAGTTATTAGCAGTTTTGTTTTTCCTATGTAAGTCACTCTGTTCAGATGTGGTCCTAGAGAAACAAATCCCCAGAAAACCTGTTTGGAGATCCTGAATGCAGCAAAAGTAAGGAGACTCCAGTGATAATGGGTAGGCACATGCAAGCTTACAATGTGTAGAGCCATTCTGTGATGTTGAAAACCTGGATGTGGGAGTGTTATTGGTCCCTTAGACAGGCAAGGGACGCCCATTAGTGGCAAATCTATGGTGCAGTTTCTCCTAAAAACTATCCTCTGAGTGTTCTGGTCACCATGATGTGATCTTTGTGCAAAGAGTGGTCCTGCACAGGCTGTTACCAGATGATTCACTGCAAGAAGCAGAAAATCCTCTGTCCTGCCCCTAATGTCAAATGAGCTGATGGGAGGTCAACAGGCTCAGGTTTGCCTTTTTGCCAGGAGCCCCCCAGTACTTTGGGGTGTCTTAAAGATGCAGATATTCCTTGAGAGGCTTCAGCTTGCCCTGAAAGCAAACCACGGAAGCAGCAAGCTCTTAGTTTTAAGTTTCGGTGCTCTTTAGGGAAAATCTTTAGCATTTATAAATTAGCTACCTGCTAATTTATAGAAGCTAATTTATAGTTAAATGTTACTTGCTTTTGAATCCTCTCTGCTCTTTCTCTTGCTGGCAAGTGATAAGAGAGTTGCTGAAGAAAGAACATTAGCAGTCTTGATGTGTCAGCTCTTGTAGATGTTTTTATCAAATAGTGCTGTGATCATTTGGGATTAAAGTTAATAGGACTGCTTTCTCCTGGGGTAATTTTCACATTGCCTATTAGTTTCTGCAGATTCTGATGGACTCTGTCTGGATCTATATGTTGTTTATCCTCCTTCCTTCCTGCCCCATCTCTAGTCCACATCTAGCAAGGGTCTTTTCTTGCAGTTGTTTGTGGTAGGTAACTCGCTGCGTGCGGTGTGTGTTGGATTATTGGATTATAAGGTCCTGTTTGTCTCCTCCCTAGGCTGGATACCCAGAAACCCCTTTTATCTTTTTTCAACCTGCTGCTGTGTGGTCCTTTTGAATAACTTTATGTATGAATTAAAAAGAGTGAGGGAGGGAGAGGGGGATGCTTACAAGAAGGAAACGTTTTGCTGACATTTGCGGGATAAATGTAAACATGAATAGTACTGCTATGTGAACACCTTTACAGTACAAACAGCTCAACTTGCTTTCTGACAGTTAGCATGAATATAAAATATTCATACCCTATTGAAGTATGCAATGATGAGCTCAAAGAACATCGCTCTTTCAGGAGCTTGTCAGTGTATTATTCACACTCCATATAGTTGGTATCTTTAGACCCTTTTTAATGTGTACATTATATACTCAGAAATATGACTTATTTACACTTAATTTTTGTGAGACTTGCATCTAAAATGGTGCTGATCCTCAGCTTGTATGCTGTGCAGGAGAGTTAAAAAGTCCAATCCTTTCCTTTGGGATACTTGTATCTTGATTCAGAATAAGCGTTGCTTAAGTTGCTTCCTGCTGAGGTGTTTTTGAGTGACATTAATGAAAACTTATAATGAGGTGGCATAGATGCTATTAGTATTGTTTATTGCTCTTGTTTCCACGTTCACAAAATTATCTGGGATTTTTATGTGCAAAGCTGTCCAGAATATGAGCTAGAGTAAGGCTGCACTGTCCAGTGAGTAGGTATTTCTCTAAAAATTTTTGTTTGGCCACCTGGGGCAAGTAAACCAATGTTTAATCAGTTCAACTGTGGAAATGAGGTGTGGGAAATAACCCTGTTATTATAAATGTGTGTTCCCCAATTCTCTCATAAACGTTTGAACCTGTTGTATTATTTCGACAAAATACCGAAGGATAATAGGAAGCTGCAAAGTACTGAATTCTTACGAAAATCAAGTGCAATTTTTGACCTCCAAAATCATTAGTTCATCCTGCACCACAGAAATAATTTGGTCAGTTTGCTCCCTAATTGCTGGTTTCCAGCTGACCACTTGGGAAACACACGGTGTTTAGACTACTGGTCAGGGAGTGTGTGTGCAGCTTGGGGCAGACTGCAGCTCAAACCACCTCTTGCCCAAGGGGGAATTTAAATAAAAATAAGCTTGTGGTGGTAAAATGGAAGTAATGGGGATCTCATATTGTTACTTCAGTTAAATTAATTTTAAAGAATCCAAATAAATCAGTCAGTCATGAGGAACAAATGAATTGAAAATAAAGCATCATTAATTCCAATGCTCACGGGACTGTTATCATCATCCTTTGCCTTTTCCGCATCCTGACTTTACCTTGCAGCGACTTCTTATGTTTTGGTCTGCAATGAGTGTAATCCTTAGCAGCCTGATCCAGGTTAAATCAAACGCAGACCACACACTGGTTTCTAAAATGCCGTGATTCCGTCACTTGTCTTTCAGTATGTTTGCACAAGGCTTCACTCAATGGGTCTCTGATTTTTGACTCAGGCTTGTGCATACATGATTAATGCACATTGCTGTGCATTATTTTTCCCTACTGTCATATGGAAAAGAATTTCAAAGGGGAGGATTTAAATGTAGCTCTTTTGACTAAATATGATTACGAAGAACAGCTTCACTTTCAGGTATGATCAGTGCCCTCATGTTCTGGTGGGGTAAGAGCTATAAAAAGACAGCAACACTCAGGGGTTGAGACACTGATTTTTTGCTGAGCTGAGATTCCATCAAGATGGGAGTCAAATTTCGTTCATGATTTTTTTCTCCCAATACTTACTATCTTCAAGCCCCATTGGGTTTGCATAATAAACAGACAGAAATCAATGTCTGACTTTCAGTACTTTTGAAGATTTATTTTTATTCATATTCATTCTTTAATAATATTTTTTTTTAATTGGGAAATCCTCTTTGCAGTTCGGCTCCAACAGTAAACAATAGTTATTAATGAAGTTTCACATATGAACTGGGATAGGATGTTACCGTGATAAAGAAATTCTAATGTGTAACTGTGTAGTTTAAACTGCTCTTTTGCAGTACCTCAGATAGAGCTTCTGTGTAAGGCAAGTTTATTGAAAAATAATAATTAGTACAAAAGACAAACTGAGCCATTTGTTTTGGCTGTTAGATTAAAACACTACATGATAAACTTGATGCCAAAGCAACCTTATGGCCTCAAAAGAACCCTGATACCTCAAATGGTCTGAAACTGGATTAATGTGACATATCACAACTGGATTCCCTAACATTAGAAAAGTGTGAGGTCTGGTCTTCTAGGCACCTTTGTAATAAGAAAGGAAGCTCTCTACATTTATGGAACAAGAGTTGGTAACTTCTAACTCACAGAGGACACTAAGTGTAGGTAAAGGAGGCACCTAGGCAGTGGGAATGTTAGAGAGAAAAGATTTAGGGATGGTCCTGGAATTAAATATGTACTTGACATCTTTATTTCAGGCAGGATGACAGTACTGACCATGGACTCAGAGACGAGTGCTCCCAAAGTGGAAATGTTATGTGTGTTGAAGGCAGCTGCAGGTGCTCCATATGCTCAAGTCTGAGGACTCAAATAATCTCCACTTCAGCCTCTGAAAGAGATAGCTTCATAAATTGGAGATTTTGACAGCAAAGATTTTTGTTGAAGACATCTAACAGTGAGAAGATAAATACCAAATCTGATACATAACCTGAAGAAAGGGTGACAGATTATACCATACAATAAATTGAAGACAAAAATATTTGAACACCTGAAGGTAAATAGGAAACAGAATAAAATCTATGATTGGTTTAATAAAGATAGATTTTTACCCGACTAACATAATGGTGTTCTTGCCTAAACAGACAGTTTCTAGGTAAAAACAGTGCAGTGATTTTTGCTGGGACATTCAGTACAATGCCATTTGGGTACATATTGGGAAAAATGATTTTGAGAACAAGAACAGGGGCAAAGAAGATAAACTCAAACTGGAGCAGCTGTTGGGAAGGGCCCCTAGGTTGTCCAAAGGGGGAAAAGTATTTAGTATTTATTTTACTGAAGGAGCATTGTTTAGCCTTCTAACAGGAATCTGGGCAAGTAGATCAGTTCTACCTATTATAGCATCAGGGCACAGCACCTGGGAGTAGGAAGAACATTTTTAGGGTGGAATGTGTTCTCTAACTATCAAAATAGTGTGGTTCTGGATCAGTCTGCTGAACAGGGTAGCAAGGGGAAGGAAAGCCTTTTATCCTTTTATGATGGAGGAGAATGAGATTATTTCCATGTTTATGAACCATTTTCCTTAGTGAAGTACTCTCTTGTTTGCAGCCAAGAAGAGACTGAGGGTATATTCCAGGGCTCTTGCTCAGTAACATAATTAGCTTTTTAAGGCATTTCTTTTGGGTTTTGGGAGAACTTGCTTCATCAGGATAGTTTCTTGAGTCTAGACTGGCTCCTAGTGTGAAGAGAAATGGAAAAATCTTTCAAACAAATAACAAGCATGAGTTTTTTTCATGAGCTGATTGGCCATCTTGGGCCTGGACAGACAGTTCTATGTTTCTTTTTCTCTCATGGCATGCAATATTTTTAAAATATTGACAGCAGTTTTAAAAAAACCCAGCAGTTTAAATATTGTTTCTCATTACATGAAACTACATTTGCAAATATTAGTATTTTGGTGTTTATTTTTTTTCCCACCCTTTCTTTTTAAAATGAAGGTATAAATGTTAAATGGTGTTGTTTAACTAAATACTTTTACACTTCTACACACTGTTATATACTGTGATGAATGATATTTTGTGAATTTATTCTCTTGTTGATACTTCAATTGACTGGCTTTATGAGAATTTTTAAAAAATCTTTTAAGAACTGTCTATTCCAGTGAAATTTCAGTTGGTGGGTTTTTTTGTGATCTAGAGGGAAATTCTGCTAAAGCTGGTCAAGCCGCCTCAAATGAAATATCTGCCGTAGTTGATAGCAACCAAATCACCCTTCTTTACTCACCTGGATCACATCAGTGTAGACAACCATTTAAGTAGACTCAAGAGATGGTAGAACCTTCAGTGTTATCTTCATGTCACCTAAAAGCAGAAGCTGCATGTCACTAAAGCAAAGCTGAGGAGTTGTTGCACAATACAGATCTCTGTCTAGGATGGTAGGATTTATGACAGGTGTGACATATTCTGCACATGAGCCTGTTTACCAGTGATTAAAATATGAGAGTATATATTTTATTGATGCTATACTTGATCTGATTTACTCTATTTAATTTAGTTCAAAAGGAGGAAGTCTTATTTTTCCTCGTAGTCTATGATCTATCTCTACAAATGAGATCCTTGACATACACTGAAATTTGTGGCATCCTCTCAATCAGATGGGAATGTTAGAATTATGATAAATCTGCAAGGCATTACTATAATTTTGATTTCTGGCTTATTTTACCTGTGAAAGTGGGTAGTGGAGTAGAAAAATGAACAGACAATCCTAAATGAGATAAAAATCTGATTACAAGTGATTTCCTTTATTTTCATATACTAATTTCCCCATTCCTCCTGGTCCTTTTGTCCTTGCGATGGCACCGGTGTCCCTGCAGTACTGCCCTTCCATTGCTGGCTATTGCTACCGTGCTGCTTCCCCCACGGAAGAAGGTCATTCCTACTTGCCACGCCAGGGCTGAGTTAGGGACAGGGAAAACAGGCTTTGTTGTTTGCTGCCAGCTTTGCTTTTATGGTTCCAAATTTTTCTGCATCAGGTTATTAGCCACAAATTCCAGCCTTTTGAGAGCATCCTCTAATCTGTTTTGCAGGGGTTTTATGCCTTGTGTGAAACCTGCTTCACTTTTCCATTCCTTGGGAGTGTTTATTGCATTCCTCTCTGTTTTTGAGGTCTTGGGGAATCTCAGAAGTGGAGTGTGTGCAGCATATACTTGCCAGGGATGTTTGTGGGGCTGCCGAGGGAGGGGTTGCTGCTCTTTGCTGTAAGGCAGTGGTGCAGTCTCCATCTGGGAGCATGCCATGCCATGGGAGGGCAACAGTCTCTTCCTAGTGCTGTGCACCATCAAACCTCCTCACAAAGTTTCAGCAGGAGGGCAGCTGGACTGAAGTGATTGCAGGAGGTGGTAGCTCCACAGCAGCTCACTGGATGTATTTGTTTTTTTCCTGGCTGTTACATGACTTCTTACTTTGTGCTCTGTCATTAAACCCAGTTCTGAAATCACAAGTTTTGGTCCAAAGAGATAAAATAATGAAAGCTGGCCTTGAAGAGAGAGTGGCCCAGAAAGTAACTTTTCCTCTTTTTCCCTCTGTTAGTGATAAGGATTAAAAAAAAAAAAAAAAAAGTTTTGCGTTGGAACTACCAATTGTGCCATTGGCAAGCTAGTGAGAGGACAAAATCCCAGGATTCAAGGGAGCGAAAGTGAGTTTTGACTAAAAAGCTTGGGGCTTCATCATCAGTCTCAGAAGTGGGGAAATCAGGAATGCTTCCTCCCTCAGCCAGCTCTTCTCTAGAAGGCTCCTCAATGACTAAATGGCTCAATGTCTTTGTGAGGCTACATTTAATGCTGTGTCACCATCTCATGTGGCACCTTGGAGGAGACGTGAGAATAGTGGGAATTCACTGCTGGTATGACCTAAGGGTGGTATGTTCCTCTACCACGTTACAGGAGTCGTGTCCTGACATGACATGCCTCGGTCTTGGTAAGACAACGCTCTCATTGCATATCCAGCAGGTCTTCTGGGGGATATCAAACCCCATGTTTGGACAAAATCTGAATATTCTTCAAGTTTCTTTCTTTTAAAACATTTAATACATTTATATCAATCAAGAAGTGTGTATAGTCACAGTTTATGTAGCCTTTTAATATCTTCTTTAGAAAGAATTTTTCCTCCACTAAATCTTTAGTGTTCCACGCTAATTAAATTATTAAATAGCTTTAATCATCCTTGAAATATACTTTGGGTTTGGGGAATGAATTCACCTTTCTTTGGGGGAAGATTTGTTCTTCAGAGGCATGGAAGGAACACATGGCTTTCATTTGATTGCTCAGAAATAATTTTTTAAATTGGAGACAATGTCTGTGCAGGAGCTGAGACTCATACCTCAGCTCAGCCCAAGAAGAATGGAGCAAAGAAACCACGCAGGAGGGCTGCCTAATCTCCTGAGAGCCCTGGAGAGATGTTGTCCTGCACTGCATCCCCATCTCAAGGATGCACAGTAAAGCTGTCCAGCTGATGGGGAAAGTTTTGACGGGGCTGGAATGAAGTCTGAGAAGTAGAGGTGCAAGATCCCGTGTTTTTAATTTCTGTGCTCTGAGACTGTAGCACAGTGAAATGTTTTGTATTCAGGGGTAAAGAGCACATTTCCTATGAACAGAACACATAAAGCTTTCTCTGTGTTGTGCTATTAAAACAACTCTTAATGCTTTTGCTTAAGAAGTAGATCTGCCTTGTACACACAAAATTCAGATCACCTGGGGAGATATGTCAGTCCTAAATCGCACAGAGATGGACAGACAAGTCTTTCTGAAGTGCTCACTCAAAGTGAAATAAATAAGGACAATACAGCATTGAAAACCTCCTATGGTTTCAGAAAATAGATACCCATATTCTATTTGGTAAAATACTACAGATAAGCATTACAAAGTATAGCAAAGCCAACCTAATTATATTACCTTCCAATTCTAGTCTGATCTATTTCACTAATATTGATTTCACTTTGTATCCCATTTGAGCTTACAATGGCAACTGAATTAAGCCAATGTACTTAATTTTGATGTCTATCTGTGCAGAGAAAAAAGAATATGTGCCTGGTGGAGATCATTACAGGGAACAAATCCTCCAGTAGATTTTTCTTTTGCCATGGTGCAGCATTAGTCAACCATTGCGTGTGTCTATACAATTTAGGAAAGAAAAATTAGAGATGATTTGCAATTTAAAAAAAAAATCTCAAAACAGGCTATTGAAAAGCTCATCAATTTTACAGCAACATCCATATATTGATTTCACTTGCTGTAGTCAGAATTTTGATAAAGATGGCATTTTGAAATTGGTCAGAAATTACACTTTCCATTTCTCAGGATTATCTGTTACTATTATTATTTTTTTAAACAAGACCATGTACGTGGGTATAATCTATACACATCACTGTAATTTGTTTAACGATCTTGTCTCCTGGCAGCAATGTTCACTCTGCCCTAAGTGGAACAGAATAACAAGAAGTTGATCTAATAGACAGACAAAAAAAAAAAAAAGTGTTTTGTAAGTAGTGGGAACTTTGAGAAGCTGATTTTGCTGAAACAGAACAAAAACCCTCTTATAGTTACCATGTGAACTTGGAAGATTAAATACCATGGAATTGCGAATCTTTTAGGATTCGAGGTAGGCAAAACAGATTTTGAAGAGTAAATTCACTGAGAACAGTTTGGCGGCTCAAACTCAGGCCAAATCTAAACATATTGCTTCAGCTACAAGAAAAAAATGAGGAGAATAAAAATAGCTGGTTTCAACACTTTCAAAAGGAAACATTTTAGTTCTGTTTTGAAGGTGTGCTTGCATAGAATCCTTCAAGGTTAATAAGTCAAATTTAGGGCTATATAAGTTTTTTTTAAATAAGCCAAGAGATAAAAAAAATGGCTTAAGGTCACCTTGAAGCATTGGTCTCTTTTTTCCTTTAAGTTCTTGTGCTGAGCAAAAATCCATTATTCAGAGTGGCAGCGAGACTTTCAACTGATTGGATATTTATGGGTAACAAGAATATTCAGTGTTTTAACCCTCGGGCTCCAGGACACCTTTTGTAACTTCTGGCAATGGGGCTGTTAAAGGGAGTACTCCTGGGAAGGGAGTAAGTGATTTCTGACTCCGAAGCTTTGAATTGTGGTCTGAGGGAGTCACTAGATTTTGTACCACAAAGCAGGGGCTGTAGCTCCCTCAGACAATTCTAGTTTTCACAGGAATGTTGGACTCTGGTCTGGAGCCCTAGACATGACTTTGCTGCAGGTGAGCTGTGAAGGATGGCAATGAAGGCAGGATGCTGACAGGCACAAACTGCACCCCCTTGATAAGTGCTATAAAGACATTATTTGTCATCTAAAACCACAGAGGTGTTGCACGTTTTACTTATGTAAACCCAAGTCTATTAGTGCAGCACTGAACTGAAAGGAAAGTAAAAGAATCCACTGCAATGTTTAGAATTTGCATATTCATGAAACTTAATTAACTAATCACAGGGCAGCTAGAGTAGGGTAGGCAGAGCTTTTGCACAGGCCATTTTTTTGTCGTTTGAAAGCAATAAATGGCCACATCCCAGGCTTCATATTTTGCACTGACCTTTATATAACATAATAAAACATTGTGCGTTGTAATACAGGTGAGAGACTAATTGAGATGAGTTGTGTGAGGGGTGGGCAGGCAACCTAGACACCACCCAGAGTTGTTTGAGTTTGCCTCTACTGTTGACAGCCACAGCTATGACTAATTAGGGGTTACTGTCAAATGCTCAGCTTTGGCAGCATAGGCAGAGCTGTGAACATCTGTATACCTGCAGTACACGTTACAACCTCAGTGCTATAGATTTAATCCCAGCCTTTTATCTTTCTTTTTCTTCTTTTTATTTAAATTTTTAACACAGATAAGGAACACTTTGGATGCCATTGTCCTCGTTATGAATTGAGTTTGCTCTTCAGTCTGATGGATTTTATTCTTTACCTTATATCTTGCTGGCTGTGCATACACAACTTTTTTGATAGGGACCTTATCCTTTTGTGTTAATTTGATATCTGACATTCAGAAAATGACCCTACTGCAACAAAGATGATGATTGCTTTTTACCAATTAAAATATACCCTGACATGGAGTATTAGGCCAGCTATTTATGTTAGCATTTTAAAAGTATCTGTCAGTCAATGCAAATTGTAGGACTGGAAAAGGCAGGAGTTGAATAAACTGATATGTGAATTCAGGCAATTAATTTTCAATTTTTCAGAGAGAAAATAGGCAGGGAGTCTTTGATCTTTGTCATTTTCCAAGAGGGAGACCCCAAGCAGCGTGCACTCATTTATTTTATGGTATCCTTACCCTCTGAAAGTATTAACTTGTGAAAATTAAAAAATGCACCTGGATTCCCTTAAAAATGTCTCAGGTATTTACTTCGTCTGCTCATGGGGTTCCTTAATTTCCTAATTTCACACTTCCTGTCCTTCTCTGAACATCCCCCTCCTCACTCAGCGAGTGCCCAGGGTTCCTCACCGCCGAGAGCGCCAGGCTCCGCTGCGCGCTGCCGTCCTTGCACGCAGTTGTTGGCTGGGATGTCAAGCAGTACCTCGGGTGATGAATATGTAAGATGAGACACCCAGCCTCGCTGTCTAGAGCTGTCAGCTTCCTCCCTGACAGGTTTCCTATGTGGTGGTCTTGAGCTAATTTAGGCCAGTCAAGGATTACCATTTCTGCTCACCCCAACAAGTGAGTCGAGGCTGTTATTTAGGAATTTCTGAGCATGGTGATTATATTTGGAGAGGAGCAAGTGCCTCTGCATTCCTGCCCTTTCTTATCATTACCATGACAGATAGAGATAGACACACACAATATGTTGTCCTAGAATTCACGCTGTTCCAAAGTCTCTAATGTCACTTTGAAACCCAAATCCTTCACATGACATCTGGTATATAATAAACACTTCAAATTGTTGAGAGATGGCAGTGACAAAACCACATGTATTATAATTTTTATAGGTTTACTGAAGAGGGCAAAGCTTGATATCTAAGTTTTCATGTGTACCAGTGCTTCTGGGTTCATGTTCTCTAATGCCTTGTTGCAGTCAATTGGACACAATTTTAGTTGGAAGCACTGGAACAGACTCTGTTCTTTTTTTTTGTTTTGTTTTGTTTTTGTTTATAATGCCTAACCAGAAGAGCAAGATGCAAACACACAAGAAGGTCAACTTTTCCTTCTGTCTCCATGTCACCCACCAGTATTTTTTGGTTTTGGTCAGAATATGCAGAGTCTACCTCTTAGCTGAGGTTCCATTAATTGAAGCCTCTTCTTCTTCCCATTGCTTGATCTCAGATTATTCCTTCTTTGTACAGAGATGTGACACTTAGTGGGCTTGCTGCTGGACTGCCATTGCTTCTTTTTAGGTACATTTGTCCGTTCAAGAATATCTAAGCTTTTATAATAACCTTCTGTTGCGTTGCTAAGTGTAGTTTAGCAGCTGCAGCCTTCCCTGGGAGCGCAGTGAGGCTTCCTAGGGCAGGACAGCCGTTCTGTCCCCCCGCAGTCCATTCTGGACGGCCCCACACTTTTGCTCCTGCTAGCTGTCAGCCCTGCAACCCAGTGATTAGCAAAGGAGGAGAGAAGGGTCTCTCCATAGGGGTATTAGAAGATGTTTAATTGTTGCTTCTGGTCCATGCGGTCCCCAGAGGCGGAGAGAGCACCTGGGCAGAGCGCAGGGGGGTTTTGTCAGGTTGCAGGGGCGGTACAAGGGCAGGATTGGGGTACAGGAACCAACAGGGAGAGCCTGAGGGAGTGGCCAGGATTGGGGCAAGGGGAAAAGGTGGGGGAACAATGTAAACCACACCTCACAACTTTCTGCTGTCTTATTCTGGCCTGTGGTTTCTAGACATCAGCTGAATTTGAAATACTGCTTTTTCAGTGTTTCTTTTAATACCATATTTCATGAAAAAGGGATTATCTTTGTGATAGTCATTGTGAGTAAACAGGCACAGTGCAATGGGTTTAATGTAGTACAAGACTAGAGTGTGTGATTAGCAGGTAATGTTGACAAAGGATTTTAAATAGCGGTGTTTGTACCCAGGATGGCACTGTTATATTGTGATGCTGGATTCCAATATAAATTTTAAAACTGATGATCTGTTTCTTGGGAGCTACTTTTCACTGGAAGTGCTTTTTGCATGGACCTGTGAGAGACATGGTTCAGACCACTCACAAAGAGAATTTGCTGCAGGTGTCAGTGCTAGGTGGTAAGTTGGTGTTAAAGACATGGGAAAATACACATTAGCTTTGCTTTGTGCACCATGCTATAAATGCAAAAAAAGATTATAAACAAGGCTCTGTTAATTGCCTGCCAAACAGTACCATCACAATGAGAAAACTCATGCAATGAGGGAAAAATGTGTAGCCCTTTGCTGGCTGAATGCCAGGAACACATAACTAAGTGGCGTTTCGCAGTGAAGTGCACACATGCCACTGAGTTCCCAAAGCAGGGGAGTAGGCTTGAGTACTTGTTATCATTGCAGGATTAATTTTTTTTTTCTTTATAAAAAGACTGGCTAGTCTAGGCAGTAGCATCTGCCATCTCTTCTGAAGAGAAGGAGAGGGGAAGGACCTGAATTTATTCACCCTGTATCACTTGGTTCAAGAGGGATTATTTCCTCACAACAGCAATTGCTTAAGTGGGAGATATACATATTCCAATTCCTTCATTGTGTGGTCATTATTTTTAAAATAAGTTAGTCTTCTTTAGTTCTCTGCACAAGCCTTCTTGTGCTTACATGCTGCAGTACCCCCTTCAAAAGAGAAAATAAGAATGAAAATTATCCCTGGGATAATAATTCCATGGTAAATTGTAATCTTTCATCAGTTCCTTCAAGAAATTACAGAGAGCAAATATAAAAGCAGAAAGTCAGAAGAGGAACTTACCCATCTGTGGCATTCATAACGTGCTGATGGAAGGTTTTTCTTGGATCAGTCAGCTACGTGTTCCTCCACCAACAGAGTCCTGACTTGGTTTGGTGGTTTTGTTGTGGGGTTTTATTAAACTTTTGATAAATGGCAGGGATATTACTGGAATTGTTCTCTGTTATCACCATTTTGTGAGGTGCTAATTTTCTTAGCCTTGATGATTAATAGTAGATGATTTATCATATTTATATAGGTGGCAGGGGAGAACAGACACCCTAGAAAGAGTTTTGTCCTTGTTACAGTGGCTACTGTAGAATTATGCAGTGAGATCCCCACACAGCCCCCCTGCAACCTGAATTTTCAGTAAATGAATCAGACAAAGGATATGATAAAAAAACCATTAACCTCATTTTACATTCAGGGAGTTGAGTCAAAGAGGAAATAAATGATTTCTCTAAGGTCTGTGACAGAGGTATGAACAGAAATCAAAGTTCTCAAGTCCTTGACTCTGTTTATTTCTTATTAGTTTTGCAGCAAGTAGACACATGTCTCTCAAAGACCTACCCTTCTTAATAAACTATATGCTCGTGCAGTAAAATTCTTACCAGTTCCTCTCCAGAAACTCTATGGTCCAAGTGCATTTAAGTGTCTCTGCCATGAGGGCATCTCACCAAGCTTGCCTTGGGAGATGCTGCTGTGACAGTTTTATAATAAGGATGTGTGTGAACTCTCCTAATTAGAAGGGATGGTTTTATTCTGTGCGTTAGAGCAAAGGACACAATATGGTCTCCTTTATTGTGAGGAAACATGCCTTTACAAATCAGTGGTTTATATACAGAAAAGACAACAATCTGCTTCTCTCAATGACAAGAAAAGGTGTCTCCTGAAAAGGGTGCAAGCTGGAGTTTTCTGGCATTTTACTTCCCTTTTGAATGACGCATGTTCCACTGAAATAGAGAGGAACTGGGAAGATATTCAGCAGTAGTGCTGCAGCAGAGTCACTTGCTTGGGAATCACTCTTTGCAGAAAGTGATGTGCTTCATACATAGGCGTGTAAATCTAAAAAAGTTGAGAGGTGGATATTCTATAATTAATTTTCTTCCTCAGGCAATCAGATGATTCCTTGATATTTATACAACACTCTTTGTTCATTGTCTTGGCTTTAAAGAAGATGGACTCCCCAGGATTGGCCAGTGGTCAGATGGACCCAATGAGCGTTCAAGGTCAAGAGTATATTGCATTAGGCGTAGCCCTGGCTGGACAGAAACATACGTTCCTCATTAAGGCAGCCATCGTAGCAAATGAAATTAGAGTCCTATAAATCTGATTGTGTCTGGGCTAGAGTGAGGTAGTGTCTCAGTGCTCAATTTCCCAGTGTACAAAATGCCATACGCTGCAGGAATTCAGGAACTTTTTCTGTGGCAAAGAGAAAGGAAGAGCCTAGGGCAGCAGATGTGACACTGAATGAGAAAACTGTGAATATGTTGAAGGATGACAGAGGAATTTCTTTTGGCGACAAATCTAGTTTTCTAGCCTATTTCTTTGAAAGAAATTGAATAGGGAGTGTCTGCCACCTTTTGCTGTCTATCAGCCTGACTGTAACATTAATTTAGGAGAAGTCATCTCAGCAGCAGGTTTGGCTAGGAAAGGAAATGAAAGACTGTATCCTCTGAAAAATACCTCTTTATCTGCCCATGGTATCTGAGCAGTTAAAGAATTTCAGTGATGTTTCATCATCTCTCCCTTCGTTAATGCATTTTTCAGAGAGACAACAAGAAGGATAGGTTAGAAAGATAAACGCAATTGATGATGTAATGAAAAAATCAGGAAACAATTATAAAACCTTTTTTATGAAATGTTTTATGAGTCTGTATTTGCATCTGGGGAATATTAGAGTAATATTAAATAGGAATATTGTGCAGGGAAATTAGTTTTAATTTCATGCTAACGGAAAAATCAATTCGGTTCTAATTAGGTTATGATTTTTAAAATACAATCAGGCAGTCATTTCAGTGTTTTGATTAGATTGTCCTATCATTTGTTTCGGTTTTGATAAATGCTACTTCAGAAAATGCCTTTCAACACAAAAGCCTATCTGCAGCAGAATAAGTTTGATTTGGGAGACTTATTCTAAAGGCAATAGTGTAAAAATTCTTAAAGTGGGTCATTGGCTGCAAGCAATTTGAATGTAGTGAGTAAAGCTGTGGCACTTCAGTCTACAGTACAATGTAATTCAGGTGTGGATCTGATGAGTGAGAATTGTTGTTGATTTTTTTAATTTCTATCTGTTCAATAAAGTCTTGTAACTTCTCTGCCAGGAAAAAAAATTCTCTTTATTAATTACTACTTGCAGGGAAATGAACTGAGGGCAGTACTGCTTCTCACACTTGCGTGCTTAAGTGTTTCTTGACCTTGCAACATGTGAGCTGGTAAGGCTTTCCGTGATTTTTTGCATAAAATATGCCTTGAGAGAACCAGAAAGTAAACCACAGCAGCACATTAAGATTGTGATCTTCAAGCTGCTTTTGAAAATCTCAGTCAAGATCATCGTGTGAAGTTATCTCGAAACATAAAATTGACAAATATTTGGATGGTGTATGCGTGTAGTATAGACTGTATACAGTCTATAACACATAAAATAAAGCCTATACAGTGTTAAATCTACTTAACAGAACATTGCAGTTTGTTTAAACTGCCATTAATTAAAAAAAACAAGACTTAAAGAAAAAGGGCTGGGTATCCTTGCCACCACTGTGGTCCTGCACAATGTTCTTCTTATGTCTTTGGTTTTTATTTGAACAAACAGGCATTGTTGTTCTCTGAATGGCACTGTAGCTGTTTTGCCAGCTCAGATCCACAGCTTGGCTTCTGTGGTGATCCATACTGGGAGATGAAATGGTGGCTTCACTTCGCTGTATTCTTGGTGTGCCTACTCCATCTTCTTGTGTGTTTTTCTGTCCCTTTGAGTGACAAGTGCCTTTACGGAACAGTATATTATAATCAAAATGTCTTGTGCAAGAGCTAGAACTGAAAATACTGGCATTAAAAATTAATGTGGTTGTCAATCAGATGTCCACGTTTGCATGTGGCATTGCTTGAGGTAAAGTATGGCATTACTTTTACGAGATCTATGATTTAGATTATTTCTTGGGATATGCCCTGACTTTTTTCTAGGTTAGTTGGAAGGAGCACTATATGAAGCTGATAAAACAAAAAAAGAAAAAGTGACAAAAAGGGGCAGTGTACCCTTGTACCATCAATAAGGAATATAAAACCATTTTTAAAATCACCATGAAGAAGGAAAATTGGGGGAAGTGTGAGGTTATGCCATTTCCTCAAAAAATTTCGTGGTATGAAATCTATGCAAACTTTAATGTAAAAATTAGAAATTATACACTGAATAAGCTTTGATGTTTAATAGAAAACATCAGTGATTTGCAAGAGTTTTATTTGTACAATAAACTATCTCCTGAGGCTTTTTCGGAGGGATTTCTTTTCCGTGGATATTTGAATTTTTTAAAGCTGTTTATGATGTATTTTTCATGTTGTGTGATTTATACTATGGCCAGTGATTGGAATGGGTGTTTAAATAATATATTCAGGTTGTATCATGTACTCAGAATTTTTAATTTTACTTCCTGCAACTTCTGGCTTAATGGGCATAAATTCATCATGGGTTATTAATAAGATTATTAAAATCATAGCAGTTAAATCCTTTTGAGACTTCAAGTTTGCAGACTTAGGCAGATCGGAATTTGTAGTCCCATTTAAGATTGCTTGGAGGACTTCCAAACAGGGTGGTAAGTTAATTAATAATAGCACACCAAGCCAGTGCACTCAAAATGTGTTTTGGACAGCAGGTTGAGGAAATATTGTTTTGGACATATTTCTAAATCTATGTGGACACTAATGGAAATTTCAGAAGTCCTGTGTTTGTGGAATTGGCAATATATTTGTAAAAGTCAATGTTGTCCAGGAGAACTTTCTGTCTTAGGTTTTCTTCTATGTTCAATAGAAAAAAAAAAAAGAAATGCTTATTGGAGCATTCTTCCCATAAAGAAACTGAACCACAGCCTGTAAGATTCTTCCTTGGCTTGAAAAAGTGTTTCTGAATATCTGCCTTGAGGTCTAATTTTTCTGATCAGAAAAGGGAATTCTGACCTCAATATGAATTAGGAACCTCTTTAGCTCTTCAGTCTCCTGAAATGTTGCAGTGGGATATGGTGGAGTACAGCTTCCAATAGAGGAAGGCTGAGGTGAAGACCTGCTTATGAAACTGGTTTATAATCCATGACCTCCTGTTAAAATGCTGTACACTTCATCATCAGCACTGTAGTCATGCAACAAAATAGAGAAACCCACAATTCTTTGACTCTCTTGCAGGAAATCTATCTTTTGTTCTAACTGTGGCAAAGCAGGCCTTGTCTCAAATCAATTGTTAAGGAAAAGATAAACTGAAAAACCATTTTGTTTTCTAGCCTTATTCTCAAAGTAAAATTATAAATATATATGTTTTTCCTTTCTTAGGAAGAAGTGACAGTTTATAATCTCTTTTCCATCAGCTGAGAAACGTGGTAATATTTGTGTGACTGGCACATGTACTGGGGTGATTGGCACAGATGAAATGTGTGACGTGCTCAGAGTGAGAGCAGCTATGCACATATGAGAGCAGTTAGATGTGTTTAATGCCATGAGGAGGTTCATTACAGCCAAAATTTTAACTCTACTCATTTCTCTAACAATAAATTCCGGCTCAACCTGTTCACAGCTTTCAGCCTTGTGTTTTGCTGGTACAAAATCTTGAGGAGCAATCCTTTCCCCCCCCATCTGATTTATGTTTTGGGCTTTGCAAGACAGTCCAAGGCAGCACATCCAGCAGATGTTCTGCCCTCTCTGACCTGTGCTGAGCTCAGGACTGGTAATGAATGGGTTACACAGCTCTCAAGCATCCCAGGTCTGAAAATGGCCCTGGAATAAGTCAGGGTTTCCTTCAGGTAATTATTTGAGAGCATATATCTAAATTTTGCAGTGCTGTATCGCAACATGGTAAACTCTGGAAGAATTATCTCAAGTCTTGATGAGAAAGCACATTGCTTTCTGAGCTTGCTTACTTTTCTGCTCGTGGCTGTACCCAATGCTGGGTATTTCAGGCAGCCTGAATATTTCTAGGACAGAGAAATGACTAAATTTTATGTTTCAAATGCATAAAATTGTGTGGCTCTGCTTGTGCCACTCAGAGGTGAAGTACTACAAGTCCGTGAGATCAATATTCTGCTGCCTTGGGATTCCTCTGGAGGAAAACTGGTCAAGACAGACCTATTTTATACTTTGTTAGAGTGGCATTAAAATTGGTGTTACTGTCTTTAATAACAAGAAATTTACAGAGGGCATTAAAATCACGAAGGAGCAAGGAAACTTCCTAGGTAGGTTTCTGCAGGAGGCTGTTCTGCACAGCTGATATTTCCTCATTACTTTTCCGCAAGAAAACAAAGTTGAAGTGCTGTATGAGTCAAGGCAGAGCTTTATTCCTGTTTCCCCATGACTTGGAGCTGCAGAAGGTGAGGTCCACATTGCAGGGCTCTAGATAGGATGCACCTCGGGGCAGATGAGAGCGGAGGCAGAGGACCCTCCAAACTTGTTGAGTTCTGCTCTTTCCAAAATAAGCATAAATACTAGAAAGTTTATAGTTCCAAAATATACTCCTTCCTTCCACACTTGGGATATTTTTGTGCTGGTTAGATGATGCAATCAGCTTTAGACAAGGTAAAAAATAACATTCTGGTGTCCTGACTGAATTATAGAGCTAAATCTGGCTAAAGTTAACGTACCTATGGCCTACCTCTTCTTTTCTCTTCAATGCCGCTATAAAGAAATGGACTTTGGACCTGGTCTGAATCAACAGAAGTATAAATTCAGAGGTGAATTTTAGCTTCAGTTTTTCATCACTTTAATTTTCTCACTTCTTGATGCGACTCTGTGGTGAGTAACAGAGGTGTGAATTGATTTTTGTGGAGTGGCTTGGAGCATAAGCTCATGCAAATGAGTGCATGCCTTGGCTGATAGAATTACCTTGCAGGGGTTTGCACCTTTCTTCAACCAGTGGCCTGCAGGGCTCTGCTTGTAGGGTAAGAAACTGTTCAGCACAAGAAAAGGCTGCTTTAAATGGAGTGACGCTAGTTGCAGCCAGAATGATGCTAGGAATAAACAAAGAAAATTAGCTGAAGACACAATATAGGGTTTATCCCAGCTATTACCTGTGTCATTTTTCCTGCATAGCAAGACCTGTGCCTAAATGATTTATACTTCTGAATGTTGTGGTACCTGCATTAATCCTGCATTGCATCGTTCTACAAATGGCAAGGAAATCTGAGCTGAGAAATGAATGTTAAAAGGAATTGTATGTTAAAAGTAAATGTTGAAAGGAGATGATATCCATAAGGCGCAGAGCGTGGAACAGAAGATTCACAAGCCTTGCAGGAAGTTGCTTTATTATTCTAACCTGTAATCCCTGCTGTGAGGAACGCTGCCTTTCAAGCCCACATATGGGATGTTTCTCTGTGATAAGAGGAAACTTTAACAGGTTGACTGTAAACATTTCCAAAGTACATTAAATAGCAGAGTCTTACATAAATTCTGCTGCAAAGACAGCAATATGCCTCCCAACCTTGTTTCTAAGTGTAGGGTTTCCATCTTTATTGTCTCCTAGTATCTTTACATCCTGTAATCTGTTCCACAAATTGATGTTAATATGACACTTTGAAAACTGCAGTCAGGGCTTTCAACCTGAACCAAAGATTTAATGGAAAAAAAAATTCAGTGGCTTGTTGAATCCTTAGGTCAAGCAAATTGTTACTTTGCTGGAATGCTATTGAAGGATGTCAGTTTTCTTCATGACAGGCCCTAGCCATGGATCCAGTGGAATGGAGTGCCACGAGTCCAGTGAATATCAACAGCGATGAAATTGCACACACATGTATGATCTGTCAAGCTGTGTTGGCTACTATAGAAAATAAAAAAAAGAAGCAAAAAGGCAACTTCTGTATAATTCAGTAAACCAATCACAGTGGGAATTCCAGCCTGTTTGAACCTGGTACTTCCTTCTTAGAGGTCTTCTTTCCACAGCTGCCTGTCTGAATTGTTTTTTGTCGCTGTTTCGTGAGTGTAGAGGTGTGTGTTGCTTGTGGTGCCACATGAGAATCTCTCTGCCCTTCAGGCAACAGTTGGGTGTTCAGTTTCTGCCCTGCGCCTCTGTCTCTTTCAAAAAGACATAGAAGAACCTTGCATTGCTAATAGGGATTAATTAGACATTTTTTCTCCTTTCTGAAGGTACTTGTGTACTTGCTCACCATGATGAGCCATTTTATTCACACGAGCTAAAGGAGGACGGTGCAGATGAATCCGTGTAGGTGCGGAAGTGCTGTGCAGTGTCAGTGGGAAAGGGAGTTTCCCAAAATACTGGGGAGAAGAGCACCGAGATGTGACCCCAGGCTATCTCTTCTTGGATGCTCCAGTGATAAAAAGTGTTCGTTAGAAAAGTCTGAGATATTTTTTTAATGTCTGGTTGAGGGGTAAGTATTTTACACAGCAAAAATAAGGATATATGCTACATTCACATCAATTCAATCATGCTTTCTTTTAAAAAACCACACAAATAAAAAATTTTCCTTGGCTAGTGTTTCACAGTAAGATTGCTCTTTAAATAGATTTTACAGGTTGCTTTTATAGCACAACACTAACAGCTGCAAGTCCATGTACAAGGTTGTGTAAAAATTTGATTTCCAATTTTATTTTTTCATGAAGTGTGTACCTCTTTTTTATTCATTCTCTCTCTAGCCAGCATAGCTGTTGATGGCAAAGTGGAAAATATTCTTCTAGTGTAAAGAGAAAGGGAAAAATGAGGAATGTGTTACTTCTCTCAGAAAAGTAAGTTGTTTGCATTTTCTAGCCTTCTGTTGTCTGTAAAAACCCTTGATTAAATACATTTCAGGAATGTTTTAAGGATCACTTGTCAATTTGAAAAAAGAATTTTAAAACCCAAACGTTCATTACTAAATTATCTTTTATGAGAACAGAAGGATCTCTGGATTTTGTTCCAAAACAAAACAGTTATTTGTTCAGGGTATGGAAGTTATTAATTATTTACACCTATTCCTACCTCAGTTCTACCTCTAGTTAAAATTCATGGCCTAGGCACTCATCAAATATTGATTTTTACCAAAGTTGATGCTTTCCCTTTAACATTATTATAATGAGGGATAAAAATCAAATTGCCTTCACTGAAACTCAATCATTCTCACAAGCCATCTGCATTGATCTTTTTTCTAGGTTTTACCATAAATTATTCTATTCAATTAAGTAAACCCCACACATAATGACATTTTGTGAACTAAATAATTTATTGACTTTTTTCAGCTAAACTTACCAGGCTCTGATGCACAGTTATTTTCATAACATTAATAGTAATATATATAACCCCCTTGCAACTGAATGCATGTCAGATTCTTTGTCTGGAAAGAGGAATCACCTGGGAGGTAGAAATCTTCTCGTTTAGAAAAGAAACAAATCTGTCGTCATCACAATTGGAGTGACTCAGTCCCTTCTCATTAGCAAAATGAGGGGGGCTGCATGCAATACTTTCTGGTGACAAAATAATTTCAAAATGATTTTCAGTAAAAGTGGTTCTATTAGCAACAAGGATTGTAAGCAGATTGGTAACAATTGTTCTGTTTTAGAGTTCACTGGTAAGATCTGATGAATATAGTAGCTCCTTGGAGGGGCTAAGAGAGTTTTCCTCCTCTGCAGTGCAGTGGTTGCAGTTCTGTGTGACACACATTCTTGTCACCTCCTGACAGTTCATCTGGAAATCTGCCCATTTTCTAAATGAGTTTTGTTTCACATTTGAAAAGTCATTCAGCTCCTGTAGACTGAGATTGTCAAGTGGAAAGCACGGTTTGTAACTCTGAACTCTACTCCTTCAAGCAAGGAGAAGGATTGCTCCCCCACATGAAAAGGTTGTGTTTTGTGGGTAGTTGATTTGGGTAGAAATTGAGTCACAAACTTTAGATACTGATCACAAAACAGTTTTTTTGAAAATGCATAGATTTTAAGAGAACCTTCTCATAGCTGGGAAAGTGTAGTTGGTGTAGTTAATCATATATGGCAAGTTTCTTTTGGGTGTGTCTAGGAAATGCCTGCTGTGAGGTGTACTTAGCAAACAGACTGGATGCAAACAAATTGTCTTTTGGAAACAGAAGAACAAAATACATTTAGCCATTGTGGAGTATATATATAGGTACATTTCGTTGTTGAAGATGACACTGAATACAGAAATGCTTGTAAATAGGTAGTGCCAACACTGCTGCATGGAAGAGAGTTTGGAATATGTGTTCTCACTTTAATTTTAGTATTAATTGTGCACTATGAGTCTTTGTTTCCTTTGCAAATTGTGGTGATCATTTTGGGGAAGTATGGTTCTGGTAAATTGAGAGAAAGTCAATACATGGTAATAGTATTGCTCAAAAGCTAGAAAAGCCCTAAAAAAAAAAAGAAGCTGTATAAAATAGCATGGAATGATTAACTCACCTTAGAGAGCTTAGGAATTTTATCTTAATTTGATTTTTAAAAAATTTTATTTGCATAAGAGCAGTGGTTCCACAACAAAAATCAGAGTGTGGAGAGGGAGTAAGCACCTGTAAAATTGTGTTGTATTTATGTATTCTGGTGCCAGCATAGGAAAGGGTAATTGTTCTTCATTCCTTCTTTTAGCACAATCCATTTCATATGCTGAAACAAGGAGTCAAACATTTCAGTCCATCTAGAGTGGGAGTTTCTGTTTATTTCTTTCACTGCTTTTTAGCCTTTGAATTCTTTAGTGCCATAATTTTGAAAGGTTGCTACTGCTGCTCACACTGTGTCTTGCAATGTCTAAGCAAATAATGAATTTCCAGGTAAATAGTAAACTTTTAAGTTTAAATGAAAAAGCTTGTATTGATTTAATTCCCCATTCAATCAGGTAATTTTGTGGTTCAGTACCCATGCATTAAAACATGTAGCCCAAACACAAAATATCACTTTGCCTTGCTTGGTGCTTGGAGTTACTCTCGGAAGAAAATAAAGCTCATTGTTGCTCTGTGTGTGCTTATCTGTGTTACTCTCTTTATGTTTGGATACTGCATAGGAATATAAAGCATCCCAGTCTGCTGCCCTGACTACTTGCAAATTCAGGCTTTCCTTGCTGCATTTTGCTGGTGAGATGGTGTTCATAAAATTGGACCCTGATTGTGCTACAATTTTGAGACTGCTGAAGGAGAATTCTGCTTTTAGTCTCTGTGTTACTCTGTATTGTGCTTGTTGAGCAATAGTGTCACACCTTTCACAACAAAAAGGACAAATAGAGTGCAGGATGGGCTGTCTCCTACATCCCACCCACTGCTTTCATTCATAAGAGGTAAGAGTCAAAAGCTTTGCAGGAATCCTCCTCTGTCTTTGGTGGCACGGTTTGCTCTTTGCAGAGATTTCAGCTAAGGGGAATTAACCTGAGCATGAGTTGATTTGTGAAATGAGCATCTGAGATTCTTCTGGTGTCCAGTCCTGATTTAGCTGTGAAGTTAAGCAAACATCCATTTGGATGGTTGTGAACGGGAACTTAAGCATTTGGATCAAGCTCTTGTTCCTTTAACTTCTTTCATTCCATGATGGTGGTTGGTCATATAGGTAATGCAAGGTTTGCTTCCTCGTGCTTTGCCTTATTAGCACCAGTGGGACCTTAAGCTTTTTACTTTTCATCCCACTTGAGATTACTTTCTCTGAATGGATGGATATTTTGAATAAATCATTGTGAGACAGGGCAATGCATACTGTAGGGGAAAAAAAAATTCATTGAGCCAGCATATCTGAACAGGTTTCATGTCTATTACTCACATACCTTGCGAGGCCATTACATGTGTAACTTAATGAGGATTTTTCTACTTTGAACCATAGAAGGCATATGTGCCTGACTCACATGCCCAAGTGCTAGACAAAGAGAATGCAACTCTAACAAACTAAGCTTTTATTTGTATATAATATTATCCATAAAGCACATAACATTAGTGCTGCCCAGTGTCCCACTGGAATGCTCTGAATGGACCAATTTATTCTTGTATCTGGAAAAACAATCAGCAAAGAAACAGGTGTCACTGCTGCCTGTATTCCAGCTAATGTGAAGTGTATTGTAGTTAACACTGAACAAGAAGAATTCATGCTGGCACATATTCTGAAATATTAATTACAAGAAAAAACACCATTGGAGTGACTGCCACTGCTTCTGATTCACGATAAGGAAATTCCTAGAGGGAAAAGAACAAAAATACCAACTGTGCCCTCCCTTTGCTATTTTTCCGGGGAATTACTGCAAAGGTAATATATAGTGTTGGATTTTCCTATAAACTGATTCACACTTACTCATCTAATCTACCTGCCAAGATGAAGGCATCACCAGAGGATGTCTCCTTCCTTCTCTTTTGGGATTTGCCTTTTGTGACTAATGCAGAAGCAATTCCCAAGTCCTGGGTACATCAGGCACATCTCAACCCACACTGGGATAGGACCTGAGCAAGCACCAGCCCTTTCCTGATTCCCCCTGAAGGATTGTGAACACCTGTGCCCAGCAGGAGCTTTTGTGTGCTCTGAGCAGACACAGATCTGAGTGGATAGAGGGGTGAGGAATAAGTGTGCAAGAAGTCAAAGCCCTGACCTTGTTTTGGAATGGGATGAATCACTGCAGGAATAGACTCTCATCTCTTACAGAATCAACTGCCTTTCAGGTGTCTAAATTGGAACAGATGAGCTCCTCCCTTCCAGGTGAATCTTGTTTTGTGGAGAGTGTTGACTGAAGAGAAGACATGTAAAGGATTGCAAATGTGCCAGGTGATCAGGATAAGTGTATCTGCCTCTTCTTACATCAAGGCATGGGGAGTTGCAGGAGGGGATCTTCCTTTTCACCTGCCTGGGGTACAGTGTTGTGCCCATGGCTATTCCGTGCAAGTGCTCCTGGCACTGTGCACTTTCCAGCCTAACTTTGGGAGTAGCAGAGAATCATAGACTGGTTTGGGTTGGAAGAGACCTTAATCTCATTGCAAGCCCTCTCATGGGCAGGGATGCCACCCTCTAGACGAGGCTGCCCAGGGGCCCATCCAGCCTGGCCTTGAACTCCTACTTGAAAGCAGACCAGGAAGAGGCACTGCCCAGGCGTGAGCAGCTGTGATGTGGAAAGGCTTCAGCTGTGCTAATTGCACAGGTTTCAATTTGCACTGGTGCTGACACACCAAAGCCTCTGTGGCTGGGTCACTTTTATCTTCCCACGGATCAGTACCTATAGTACCAATATCCTGCAAGCCACATGCCTTGATTTCACCAGCCAGCATTTAGACTCAGCTGACTCTGTTGTTACTGTCAAGACTGGAATTGAGTGGGAAGTGAAAAGTCTTTGTGAACTTGCAGCTACTGGAAACACAGTTGATTATTACAGGAGAACAGCAGATAATTCTGCAAATAACACAGTGCAACAAGCTTTGGTTTGTTCCATCTTTAGTCATACATTTTAGTTTGAAGTATTGAGGATAAAGGCTAAATCTCTAGGCTCATTGGCACTAACTCTAGTAAGTTCTGGTGCAAATTCCCTGGAAAAGATGAACTCTTATACAATTCATTGTCTTGATTTTCAAGTGGGAAGAGTCTGATGGAAGTCTAGTCATTAGCTGACAAGCCCTATCTATGAATTCCATATTGGGCTTTAGTAGCCAAAGAAGTGGCTTTTGTGTTAGGTTTTGATTTTAGAAGTCATCCCGTCTTCTGCTCGGATTTATTTTTAATTTTACTATGTACATTAGGAGTGAGAGTTTCCCTTTCTAATGTCTCTCTATTTAAAAAAGAAAAGTTCTGCTTCATTCTTTAAGTGTCCTTAAGCAGACAGCTGAGCTAAAACTAAAGCTATTTAAATGGAAGACAGATGCCAGGGAGTTAGTGAGAATGGTCTGGATTAAGGTTAGTCTCATTACTTTCTGACATTCATAGCAATTTTATGAGCAGTAAACTTTCATTCTCAGCAAATTTCCAGTGGTAACAAGACTTCTTCAGAAAGAGTTTGACTGATGTACTCTATTCCTCTCTTCTTGATTTCCAGAAAAGTCTTCTGATCTTTCATGACTGGGAAAGAATAGGGTTCAAATACTGACCTTGCCTCTATCCTATAGGGAGAAGGAAGGGAAACAGCCTGCAGCTCCAAGTTCATAATTGAAACCCTTATACATGTGTGGAGGGGACAGTTTTTGTTAAGAAGAGACTTACCTTTTAATTACATTGCTGCCCATTAAATTCTTTGCAGAAAAGAAAGGCAGAAAGTTTGGTGTGTGTAACTCTTATTGTACACATATTTTTGGTCTCAGAAATTTCTTGCCTTAACCAAAGGCGAGTGTTAAAAGTGGGAGTTCTGACTGATAAGAAGGGAACCTGCTTGCTGTTAGTAACTAAAGATTCAGTACTTGAGTTACTCCATGCACTTCAAAGCAGCTGTTTTCCATTTGCAGCCCTGAGATCTCTGGGAGTTGTTTCTGTGCACCTACTTTCACAGAGAGATAACAGTATTATACACGCTCCTATACATTGCATCAAGTTACATGACATGACATACTATTCCAGAGCTGTCAAAAAGTTGGACTCTGCTGTCCTTTATGATTTTGTTTACATCTGCGTGTCCGCAGGTGACTGGAGGTGTCATTCCACTGAAAATCAGACAGCTGAGCCAGGAATGAAATGTTACTCCTGGAGAATAAGATTGCTGTAACCTTCTAGACAGGGGCATACAATTGTCTTTTTGAGAGCCACCATGCTGCAGGTTAACCCGTTGGTTACTCTGCTTTGACTCTGCACGTACCAGAGCTTTGGACTGGCATGCAAAGAACAAAAGAAAAAGTTCTGTTAAACCATGGATGTCAGTGAAAACTATGAATGAGTGACTCCATGCTGGTGCTGACAGCATGCTTTATTTTTTCTCCCTATGCTGTAACATTATGTACTCTGGATGTCACAGGAAATGCTAAAAATCACATCTTTTCATCTGGGCCTTTTTTCAGTCCTTCCTATGTGACAAGCCATATGTCTCTGTCCATGTAAGTGTCACATTTCACCCTGCTGATCCAATTTATTCAGTCTGAACATTTTTCCTAATGCTTTTATACAAATACATTTTCTCTGAACAGATTCTTATTTGTGTCATGGTCTGTTCCTGTTATAGATGAATGAAGATTTGTCAACAAAAAATCCACCCAAAAAATTAGAATCTAATCCAAAACCTCATTGACGTCAGCAGAAATACTCTTACTGACTTCAGTGGTTCTACAGTGTGCTTTTCATGCTTCCCTAATTTCTGTAAATATATCTGTTTTAGAGGGAAAATATTTTTTCCCCACAGTATATATATTTTTTTAAAGCCTGTGTAATGATAGGGAAATATTGAGCAAACAAAATTAGAATTGTGCCGTTTGGGTGCAATTTGGCAATGGGTGCTCTCTCTGAAAAGAACCGTGTGCCTGTCATCGTGGCTACCTTTGGGTTTAGCTTTAAATATCCTGAAATCAGGCGAGCTGCACTTTGAAAACCCCCCTTGCTCTTCCCCCTGCGAGGCTGTGCTGGCAAGGCTGCGGCTCTGCACTTCGCACTCCGTGCCTGGAGCCTGGCGAGGCAGGGCTGGGCTCCTTGCCGGCAGGCAGGCTGCTCCACCCGGGATCCCAGCCGGGAACGCCGGAGCTGCAGAGCTGGAGGAGGGTGGATGTGGGGGCGAGTGTTTAAAAACAGACCAGCCCTTTTTTCCTTTCCGGGAACGTAGCTATCTCTGGTGGCTCTTGTGGATCTGTGTCAGCAAAGTGGTGTTTATGGTGCTTCCTCAAGAGAAAGTTTGTCTTTTAAAACATTAAATAATAAAGACGGTGAAAAAAAGGTTGCAAGTTGTATGGTTCAGCAAAATAAGCAAGCGAGCAAATTCTGGCACGTAATTTCAGGACTTAATCTCATCACTTGTAAACAAATTAAAAATAAGTGGTCTGCCTTGAAATGGAGGGAAAGTCTCAGACAATGAGTGCTCAGCTGATTTTTAATAGAGAAAATGTTTGACTTGGAGCAGAATCTATGTGAACCTAGAGACTGAGCAGTGGGAGAAGCACCCTCAGTGCAAGTGTAAAATTAATGTTTTAGGATGGAAGAGCTGCCACAGAAAAAGCTCAGGAAATCTTGCTGTCAGAACTGCACAGATGGTGAGGGGAAAAGAAATCTTTTTGGGGAAAGCAGAGAGAGAATTTGAAAAATCCACACAACCCCGGTGAGCCTGGAACTGATTGGGTTGATGCTCTCTGTCTTGTATCTTCACAAAGTGAAAGAGCTGATGAGCATCCCCCTCTCCTCAGATGTATTGCTCTTGAAGTCACTTACTTCTTTTTAGAATCAAGCAGCATGGGGAGACCTTATGTCCTGAAAGCCTGATATTATTTAATGAGTGTTGGAAGGAAGCTAGCATAACAAATTGAGCCTGTATTTTAGGACCCAGTACAAAACAACCCATTCACAGCTCCAAAATCTCCTGCACATTTTGTCAGCCTTCTTTCTGAACAATAATTGCGCATTATTGTCTCACAAGATGAGATGCAATGTAGAAGATATCGTATTTAGGACAGATCTCTGTCTACTAAAGAGAATTCACATTCATCTTTAGATATGTATGGGGTTAAAGTCAGTAATAATAGGTAGGAATGAGGCCATGCACTTATTTTTATGTTCATACATATGTAGAAGCAATTAAGAAAAATTAGAGCTTTGATTTTTCTAAACTTTAACATTCTTTTATTTTGGCTTGGTTTTTTTTCTTGTTTGTTTGTTTGTTTGGTTTGTTTTGTTTTTGGTTTTGGTTTTTTGTTTGTTTGTTTGTTTTTTAGTCCACGACTGGTTCCTCACCCTGAAATGCTGTAACCTTTCCTCACTCACTGCCCACTGTGTTTATAGAGGAGGACTGTTTTTATTAATAAGTAGATGGACAGCCTTTTATGAGACAATGATTTTAAATAAGGAGCATTAAGAAATAAATGTGAGGAAAAGCTCAATTAAGATTAAAAAAAAAAGAAATTATCAAATGATGCTTTCCATCTCCTCGGGAAAGCAATAGATCCATCCCACCAAGCAAATAACCATTAAGCAAATGATGGGACTGATATTTGCTTTTCTTACCACTGTTTTAAATGTCACTGTTCTTTACTTTTATTTTCTTCTTTTCCCTCATATTAACCCAGAAATGCTGATGCATCAGCATGCCTGCTTATGACAGGGAAAGATATTTCTCTTTGCTGAAGTGGATTCAGAAGAAAACAAATCCTGAGGGCAGTGCACATCACCTGTAGAGAAAAGCATGGTCTGAGGTGGCTGTTGGAGGCTGCCCGTGGCAATTTGTGGGTTTCTGGGCAGACAGGCAGAGCTGATGAGAGCACCTGAGTTGCTGGTGGGATCTGGCAGTGACAGCTAAATCTGGTTATTCTCAGGGAAGAAAAGAGAAAACAATTAAGGAAGTGAAAATACAAGGAAGCACACTACTGCTGTTTAAAACAAATACCCTGAAGCCACAGCATGAGGCCTGCCACTGCTGACTGGTTTATTAATGCAAAATTATGATGACTGAGATGCAGGGCAGAAGTAAAACAGACAAGGTGCAACAGTAAATACAAGGTTCAGAAAACTCAGATTTCATCATTTAGCAGTGGCAGCTGTCTTCCCTTCCCTGCTTGGAAGAGGGTTGATCAATCCCTTTAATTCAGGAGAAGCTGTATTTCCCTGACACACTAGAATTCAAGTCTCGTTGGCCTCAACTGATAAAACAGGTGTCATTGGAGGTTAAAATGTACATTGCATCTCTACTGTATAACACCATTCATACAGGTGAGTTCATGCTCTGGATCATTAATATCCAGTGAAAATACTGGGAGGGGAGGGAGAAGTACTGGCGAAAAGAGGTCTGCAAATATGTCACATTTCTGACACTCTTTTCAGGTATGCTCTTTCTCAAATGGAAGGCAAAATGAACTGGCTAGAAAGATGTCCCTAAAACAATATAAAAATCACCCCTGGAAAATGTCTGAACTGATTAAAAGGTGGGAATGAAATGAGCTGGAGGCCCCAGAGCTGCTTCTGTTTCAGAGGAGAAGCAGAGGTGGCTGTAGCAGTAGCAGGAGTGATATTACCACACACTGGTTGATGAGGAATTTAATGTGTCCCACACAGTGCCAGTAATTGCCCCAGTGTGGAACAGTGTCACAAAGAGAGGAGACGAGGATGAGAAGGAACAGACCCTGAAATCTCACAGTGCGAGGTGATTTTATTGGCACTGCCAAAATGGAAAACTTGGAGCGAGCTCCTGTCAGGTTGAGTGAGGAGTTGAAAGAAAAACAAGTCACAGCCTCCCAGAGTGTCAGGCACTTTGCAAACCTCCACTGCACAGGTGTCAGCTCCAGGATGGCGTTTGCCCGTCACCCGCCCGTGATTTTGCAAAGCCACCGAGGGCTCTGCAGCACTCAAAGGGTCGCTCAAGTGTACCAAGGGCTGCAAATCCACTTGCACAGAGCTGGTGCCTCTTGCTTGAGCTGGCATGAGGGGCAAGCAGCAAAACACCGCTCCATTCTGAGGTGACAAGCTATGTGCTGCACCATGATAAATTATAGTGATCAAAAACATCACAGGAATAACAAAAAAACTGAGCTATGTGAGATGCGCGTAGCTTCACACCTTAGAATGGAGCTGCGTTTTGCTGTATTTATAAATGCAAGGTGAAGGAGGGATTAGCATCCAGAAATGGTCAGAACACTGAAAGGTTTGTGGTTCCAACAATATCTGTAGGATACTGAGGAGTTGGGGATTATACGGATGCTGTGGACTGGCTTGGTTGTGCATTTTAGACAACAGGCTCAACTTTGGTAGAGAGTATCAAGGACAGATGTGGAAAGTCTTAGTAGGAGACATGTTTTGATAGGCATAGAAAGAGTTCATTCTGGTTCCAAATGCACCTTATTCAGGTCAGGGATGATTGGTTGTTGTCCCATGGGCTGGATTCAGCTGGAGAACATTTGTGTCAGGTCCCAAAGTACTTTTATGGTTGTTTACAATCTTTTAGTTTCAAGTATGGCTCTCAATCACCACCATACCCAAATGGCTCTAGTTGATACCCAGCAGGTCCATGCACCTGTCCTGCTTGACTGATGGGGAGTTATGTGTGCCTAGTGACCATGACACTGGGGATTGTCCCTCACCTGGTGTTCCAGGTCACACTGAAATACAGCAAAAACCATGAGTTCATGTATAGGTGCTAATAATGCAGAACATTTTGTTGCCTGTGCTTGAAATATAAAGGCACTTGGTTGGTTTTAAAGCAGTGATATGTTCATTAAGAAAAAAAGTATTTCCGACAGAGACTTTGATTGTATGTATTTATGATTAATTTCTGTAGTTTATAAACTGAACTTTTAAATATAAACCTTGACAGTTTTCCATGGGATTGTTATTTGGTCTTTGCCTACACATAGAAAACTGCTTTTCTCACGCAAAAGATGGATTTGGGGCAAGGAGAAAAGTTTGTCTGTGTACTGGATTTGCATTATCAAATGAAGCCAATAGAGTTCCTAGTTTGGGCTTAGGTAGCAGACCGTCTGCCCTTCTACAGAGGCAAATAATGGGTGAACAAAGAAGAAATCTTAACTCTAAAACAGAATAAGACAGCTGGCATTAGAGGCAGTCAATAGTCCTTAGCATTTGAATGTCTGTAAATTACCTCAGGAGGTATAAATTAAGGAGCTTTCTTTGGTGTGAAGCAGCAAGCCTACACAAAGCCTTAAGGATAAGTTAATTTTCTTCACTATGAGCCAAAAAAAAAAAAAAGGGTTTTAAGCACAAGAGCTGGGAGAGTCTGCCTCCAGTAAGCTTTCTGCTGCTTGAGATGGCAGAATCTGCAGTTGATAGAGGGAAGTGGCTGGGAGTTCCATAAATAATAGATTGCTGTAATCCCATGAGGTCATTATAAAAATACGCATAAGAATCATAGAAAGAATATAACGGGTCACAACCTCAATAGATTTTAGAGCTGATAAAAAAACAGTGAGCTTGATAAAAATGTCTTACAGACAGAATCCCCGGTCAGAGCTACTTCAAAATTATATTATACGAAATTATTACTTTGGGAAAGACACAAATGACAAAAAAAGCATGAAGTGAGTACATGTGGAAAACATTAATTCATGCAGGAATGGAGTAAATCAATGCTGTTTAGCCTTTTTGATTTAGAAAGAGCCAGGGCTTCCAAAATCTGTCTTGCATGGAAACATTCTTGTAGACTAAACGTTGTTATTGATGTTCTTCAGGCAGCAGCTAGTAGTTTTATTTATTATATTTCCCCTTAAAAAAACCCCTAGGTTTGAGCTATAAAAAAACTCTGATAGATGCTACAGCTGGAGGCAAACACTAAAAGTATGAAGATCCAGAATAACACCTGGCTCGCCAGAAAAATAAGAAGATGGATTATTTTGAGTACTCCATTGATTTAAAGTAGCATCATCAGTAATACAAAGATCATTTGAACATATGGCACAGACTAAAGGAAAATGGGTTGACATACACCTGCAGGGATATATATGGCACCTGAAAGCCAAAACCTAATACAAAGCTTGATTGAAATGTACCACATAAGCTGCAAACTGGAAATTTCATATAGAGTGTGTCAATTTCATTCCAATTACTTTTGGTAGAAGTGGAAATTGAAGTCTTTACAAGAACAGAAGTATCTCCACTGTCAAAAAGTTGCTTTGAGAAAGAGAGAAGTTAATGATGCTGTTGATAGCTAGAAGTAGCACACGTTAAGTAGCACAGTTTCACAGGCTCAGAAAGGTTCCTCTTTCATTTAAGGATTATAGATATTCCCACTGGAAGTAATGGGACGGTTTGAAGCAAAAGGAAATCTGAGGGGCTATCTGAAACTCCAATACATAACGTATGGTGGTCAAAACAGCACCTTGTAATAAAATAGGAATCCCCAGTGGACGAGGAATGGGATAAATGTGGTTTTATTATTACATTAGGTTGCAAAACTTGGTTTTGGAGAAGGACCCTGTATTGCCAGGATTGGTATAAGGATAAATGGCTGATTTCTGTTTCTACATTAGCTGAGCTTTAGAGGGGCTAGCCGGGATCCCCAGAGAAGTCCAGCTGCCGTGGCTTCGAGCTCCCAACATGTTAATGGAGCTGAAACTCAGAAGCAGCTCTGAGCTCCGGCTTAGAAGGCTGCTTTCCTTGGGTTCAGGTGTCTCTGCTTTGTCCTGGAGCTTGGAGATTTACTTTCTGTAAATCACCTGGCTGGAGCACCAGGTGAGCTCCTGGTTTTCCTGTCAGATAAATACTGCAGAACAGCAAGAAAATAACATATTGTAAAAAGCTTAATTCTCTACAGTCTGGCCTCTGGGAGCTTTTTGGTTGAATCACTGACTCTTTGGAAGCCCAGCTGAAATCCAGGTGGTTTTGCTTCTTCATGGTTGCTTTTCTGTGGGGGACTGAAGACAAGATGAAACTGTGGTGGTAGGAGGGAGGTTTAACAAACACATAATTGTGTAGAGTGCATAGATAGTTTTAAGTTTATGCATTTGGTTTTCCAAAACAAATCACAGAGCATAAACAAGCACCAAAATAGACTTGGTTAACTGCAGTTTCCACCACTGTGCTATCTAGCTGTTTTCAGCAATAGCCCCTAGGCAATCTATAGAAATGGGTCAGTGTATACATATTTTCTCTCCTCTATTAGCATTGCAGTGAATTCTGTGCTTCATGTGCCCACAATTTCAAGAGCTACTTTCCTGGCTCCTCCAGCCTTTCTGCTGTGCCTCTGGTAGCTTGGGATCTATTGTTCAGCAGAGATGGCTTGAGCTGAATGGAGACTATCACTGGAGAAAACAAAGCTGCTGTGGCTGCAGGCTGGGGAAAAGAGGCTGTCAGATGGGAAACAAACACTGAGGGTGGGGAGAAGAGGCAGAATAAAAGCAGGGGAGATTCTGCTTGTACTGGCATGTGGCAGGCAGCTTGCATGCTTGTGTGATATTAACTTCCTTCTTTTTGCAGCATGGAAGCCTCTGGCATCCTGACCCTCACAAGTACAAGCAGATGTCCCCAGGCAGGCCCAGTCCACTGCTGCTCCCTACAGCATCAGCATCTTTTACACACAGGGTTCTTTATCACAAAGGGCTTTTTTATCATTTATGTATTTCAATTATCTTAAACTCTCTTTCTCCTGCTTCAACTCAGTCTCAGAGGAAGGGAGCAAATGGATTTAATGCACTTACCAGTTGAGGTAAGTGCTATAGATAGCCACCTAAAGGCCAAGTATTGCAGATTTTGTTTACAGCTTTGCAGTAGTTGGAATTATATACCAAAATACTGGGCATCCCGCAGCTGCCTTGGAAATGAATGGTAGCTGTTCAGGTGCTTCTGGCTTTTGGAAAGCAAAGCATTTTTTTGGGTAGTCACATATGGATTTAGGAAGTGTAACTGTTGGCTTCAGTTTCTAAAATGCTTGGCCCAAATTCCCCAAACCAATACGGGTATGGCAGTGTACAGCCACGCTAACAGCGTTGAGGAAAAATAGTCAATTATAGCATCAGTTGTGAAAAGGGAGTTTAAAAGCCGTAAGCTATTTAGAAGCCTTAGACAAAAATGACACCAGATTTTTGGTGCCTAAATCAGATAGGAAACTTGTGAGAAACAGGCTCTTTTGAAAATGTTGTACAGTAATCTCTGTGTTAGAAAAAAGTCTTACCACTTTTCCACTGCTGTATGTCAAGAAGAATATTAAAATGCTTGTCCAGCTCCTTCAACAAATAGTTTTCTAACCTATAGATGTATTTGACTGATGGCTACTGGCTCTGACTTGGAAAACAGGAGTCAGATCACAGAGAAATTCTTTTGGCAAATGACAGTGTCACCAGAAAGTGTTGTTTGAGAAAATCCAAAATTTGGCTCAAATTCACAACCCCTTTTAGCTGTTAGAAAAGATTCTTGTTTTTCTAGAAAAGTCTAATTTTTTTTTTTTTTTAATTCGAGGAACCATAAAGAAATAAAATACAGAATTCGATCTGTTTTACCACCTTGTTAAAAGAAAGAGGAAGAAAGTAGTGAGCAGTGAGGAACTGAGTTGCCTTACGAGGTCTCTTGCGGACTGAGACCACATTTCTTCAAGTTCCAGGAACGATGTTTGGAAGCTGCAATGATCTGAAAACAAGACATTCCTTCTTCCAAGTGTTTGAAGGGAAAAGAGCAGGCATTGACTGAAGGGGAAATGGGAGAGGTGGTAATCCTGTTGAGCAGTCCAGTGATACACCCTTTCCTCACAGTTCCTTCCTACTTGGGTGAGATAAGTAACATTGGAAGTTAGTGACTAAGACCAACAAAATAGGGTGGCGTCTTTATCTGAGAGGTGGGTGTCCCCATCTTAAGATTAATTAATGTTTAATCTGTTTGGAACGTTTGTATATTTTGTCAGGGCATGTTCCAAAATCATATTTGTGGACCTTTTGGAGCTTAGAAACAAAGTAATTTCCACAGTCAGTGAGCTAGCAGCATGTGATCAGCCTTCTTACTTGGAGAGGGGCAGACAGACGGGCGCTGGTGGCGTTCCTGTGGGTCTTTTTCTACCGAGCAGAGACCTGAAGATACATTTTTTAGGGTGCTTTCCTGTGCAGTACCATCCGGCTTCTAAGTCCTGGTTTTCTATGTGATACAGTAACTTTGTTTTGACAGTAGAGGTTTCATTTGCAGAGACTTAAAGCACAGTTATGGTGTTGGGTACCTGTATTTTTCTATGCTGTCTTTTTTTGAGAAATATTTTTAAGAAAATATTTTTTTCCAACTGGTTTTGACCAATATCTAATTTTCTTTCAAGGAAGGTTTGGTATTTTCCTGCATTTTCCTGGGTTACTTTAGCACCAGCTTGACCTTGCTTTCTCCAGGCACTTTTCACAAGACACCTTAGAAATAGCCCACAGGCTAGTTCCCAAAGGCCCACAGAGAAGAGGCTGAAAATCAATTTATTAGCAGTATCTCATTTTGCATGGAGCACAATGTGAGTGCAGGGAGAAAGGGATGTTCATTAATATACATTAGTATCCAAGAAAACTAGTATTTTACGGTTTCTATACACTGGAAAAGACTTAATTCAGCTTGCTTTGCCTACACAATTAGGACGAATAAAATAGAGGGATCACTTAGGAATAAGAAAAGCAGGTTTTAGTCAAGTCAAGGTTAATCAGTGTATTTATATATAGAGCTGAAAGGATTTTAACTCTTTTTTTAAATGGCTTTGACAATTTAACATTTCACTTGTTGCACGCTGCAAGGGTAACATTAATAGTGATAGAAAGTAGCAGATTTTTTAATCTAACATTAGCATTTTTCAGTAGAAGAAAATTTTGTGCTCATCTAAGTAATTTACCTAAAAACTTACTGTCAGCCCTGATAAACAGACATACTCACTGAAATGTTGTTTCTTTACATATGCTATTACCTCTTAGAAGAGTCATTAAGAACATTCTCATTAATACAGCTTGCTCTGTTCTTGCTCCAAGAAAACTGCTCTTAGAGCTGACTGGAAACCAGGATAAGTGTGTCTCTTTTGTTGTAAGAATAATCACAAAAAATGTTTTTTTTTTCTTTTGGCCCAGGTTTGGAAAATTCCCCAAGGACTCTAAAGAAATCTATGAGCAATAAGCAGTCCATCAGTGGTAAAAGTGGCGGGGTGAATAATCAAAGGTCAGTTCTCCATCATCTGCCAGATCTTTGAAAGACCAGATTTATTCACTCACTGTGATTATGGTGTGATTGCACATGTCATGAAATCCCACTTAGGACTGCAAGATTTCGTGAGAACGAAGCCAGAGCTGGGCCTGGCCTCTCCTTGTTGTGGAATGGCTGTTATGAAATCCCCCCCTCCTGTGCCGTGCCTGAACTTCAGGCGATGGCACGGCTGATGGTTAATGTCGCATACCTCCATAAGCAGATGGACTGAAAGAATTTTAATAACTCTCTGGATCTAAATGATGATTCCTTCCACATTCTTTGTGGCTTCACAGTGTTTATGATAATTCTTGCTCGGGATCCAATCTATACAGTTTATCCAGCTGTGCCTTTGATGTCTGTGCTGTGGTCTCCAGGGACAGAAGTCGTGAACGAGCGGTTAGTGAGCGACACCCAAGGGGTTATGACATCTTTAACATAAACTCATCAGCGTAAGGTTTTTCCTCTGGAATGGATTAAGCAATTTATTTAGCTGTAAAACCCAGAAAACTAGTTAAGTGAATTTTACTGGGAAATCAATAAAGTAATAATTATGTGGTAATATAACTGGAACTGAGGTAACCAGCTTTGGTCTTCTTGTCTTGGTTAATCCATTCCCTCTATCCTCTTTATCCCTGTATTTTTTGAATAACCACAACTTATTCTGGTGAGAGAAATGAAAAAGCATATTGAGAAATCTTTGAGCATATTAACTTTTGTACTGTGAAATCTTTCTTTCTTGCCTTTGCAATAAATGCAAAAAAGAACCCATCCAGAATTCATTAACTAAAATATTATCTCAAACTCATATTTTTGGATTCTGTTAAATTTTCTCCATTTATATTTCATAGAATGCCTTCCTAATCCTATCTGAAGCATGCCTGTAAGCTAAAGATAAATATGTAAAACTTACCTTTGAATTGAATGGTGTCTAACTATTGCTGCTTTAAAAAATAATAGCAAGCCCCTTGACATTATCTTCAGCAGAGCTTCAGAATTTGCATGTAGGCTGCAGTTATTACAGTTACATAGCAAGCTTTGCCTTCTGATAATTAGACACAAATTAATTTAAAATAAACTTCATTTGTTAGGCTGTTATAAATATTAAGAGATGATAAATTGCTAGAAAAAACCAGACCTTCATACATCAGTTATTTCACACTTGCATTTTAGAGTAGATTAGTTAGATATAGCAATGTGCACATTTAAAGGCTTAAATGGTTTACAAAGGTCTTTTTTTTTCTAAAGAATGATGGGAAAAAAACCCCAAACTCATCAGTTATGTGCTGCATATTATTTTTCACAGAAGAATCCTCTTGAAAGCCAGATCATATTATACATATTACCAATGTATTTGCATTTAGGAATTTCATTCCTGTGTGTGAACAGAACACACACATCTGAATTCCAGGGAAATTAAAAAGGGTAGGACTGAAGGTCTTTTAAAGATAATTTCCTTTCTTTTTCTGCAGCCTGAAATGTGTCCAGGAATGAAGTCTGTAGTCAGCAGGAATGAGACTGAAATCACACATTGAATAATAAAAATGACCCCAGCAGTAGTAACATGAAGTGAGCTCATGCCCTTTGTGAACAGTAAACTAGCTGGCAACATGCAGGAGGAACAAGCAGATAGTGGCAAACATTAATACTGGGCTAGCATTTCCAAATGGATCTGCTTATTTTGAGGGTGATCTGTGCTTCAGACCAAGGTAGTTTTGGGCCATAGAATTATAGCAAGGGGAAAACTAAAAGCAGCGTGCATCCTGAAGAAATTGCTCATATGGGAAAATTAGCGCTGGTTGGAGATAATGGATGTAGTTTTTCATTAAAGCATCAATGATAATAAAACATAACTTTAACTTTTTCTATGAAGAATTTGAAATTGCTGTCAGAAAGTTTAAAAAACAACCACTCAACTGAAAAAAAGCCAAACCCAAGCACAACCACCCTCGCACTTCTGAATAACTTTTGTGAAACCGAAATATTCCAGCTGAAACAGAATATTTGTCCTCAGAAAATCAGTTTTACTATTTTGTGGTGGCTTTAGCATTCAGTTTATTGCATTTTTCTCTATTACTGTCTGTGGATTCTGAGAGGCTTTTAGGAGCTGAGGAGGCAGCTGCGTGGTGGGGTCATTTGAGGATTACAGCAGTCTCTGTCAGAGCTTCCTTAGCTCTTGGCTGGGGATGGATTGGTTCTTGCTATACCAAATTGAATCCAAACTGAATCCAGTTTTTAGAAAAGATCAGGGAACAGGAAGCTCTGGGATGTCATTTTTGTATATGTTAGGTGACATTTTTCATTTTCAGATAAGTGCTTGCCTATGGAAGCTTGTGTGGCATATTTCTGTGATAGTTGAGACAGGGACTTTGGATAGAATTACCTTCACTATTTAGCCTTCTGCACGTGAAAGACACCTTTATTTACACAGGACCAACCAGCAGCATAATAACCTACATACCATCTAAAGCAGCAGGAGATAACACCTGGCTCTTGTATTACTTTCTTGCTCAAAAGTGTAAGGCACTGCTTAGAGCTCAATGTCAAAATATTTATTTAATTATTTACTTATTTGCTAATCTTTGTTTTCCATTGGAGAAATGCAGAGAGGAGGTAGGAGCAGTTTTGCATGTCTCAAAGCAAGGCAGTGAACCCCACACCCAGGAAATAATAGCACCAGTGTCAGTAAGTTGCCAGCTGGAGCCTTTCAGTGGAGTGTAGTGCCAGGGGAAACACCGGCTGCCTTATGTGCCCTGAGCCCCTGTGCATGCAAACACTTCAGGGCTCAGTTCTGCATCCATTTATCCTTCAAAAAGGGAGCGGCTTGTGCATAGCTCCATCAGTTCTGAACGCCATGGCTGGATCCACGGGTTTAATGTGTCTGCTGTTCCTATAAGCTGAAAGGGTTTGATTTCCCTCAAGGTGGAATTTTCTGTCCTGTGTGTCAGTGATGTGCAGAAGTGCCACTGCAGGCAAGTGTTGCTGTGACCTGTTTTATGAGTGCAAGATGCTCCACACCCTTGTTGGAATAAGCAAGGCAGAGGAGTCTCCTCAGAGGTGTGATCCCTTGGGAGCTGGCTGCCTGGCTGTGCTTGTACACATTCAGCCCACTCGGATGCCTGAATGTAAAATACAGCACTTGGGGGTGAGATGTAGGTGTTGTGCTCTTCTCTGGGGAATTCCAGGTCTATAAAACAATGAATGGATTACACAGTACTCATCCATATATGTAGCTTTTCATCTGTGACAGATGTGATATTGATAATATCCTCCACTCAACAAGTCCTCCAAGTAAAATTTTGTGCCAAGTTAAATCTCTGATTTAACTGTTTAAGTGCCCACTGTGTGAAAGGCTGGCAGTAGAATGGATTGGAGAGCAAGACCATGCTCAGACATAAGGTTGGGTTTACACATAGCTCTGCTGCAGACTTTGGGCCTCATTCTTCCCAAACCCCTCTCATTTGAGTGTAAATCCACTAGTTCTCATTTCCCAGCTGATCCCTTGTATTTTTTATGTGGCTGGTTAGCTCAGATACCTCACATCCTGTTCCCCCGCAGGGATACTGCATGGATTTTGTGCTGTTATCTGAGACTGAAAAATGATGAGCTGAAAGGCAGCTCAAATTCTTTGTGTATAACCGTGGAAGATTGGTTTGACCCTCCCATTTCTCTTGTGTACTGCGGAAGCTGTGCTTTCCCACTGCCTTGAAAGTTCATTGGTCTGAGAAACCCATCCTAGATTGGACTAATCTCTATACAAAAAAGTAAAAAAAAAAATGCTGTGAGGGCACTGGATAGGAACAATCTCAGGCATAGCTTTGTGACGGAGGGAAACCTGTATGGCCCTGACATGAGAGATGATGGGGGAAGGATGGCTGTGCAGTAAGAGGAGAGGCCTGTGAAACAGAGCAAACAAGAATCTTGTCCCTCCTGTGTCTCAGTGAGCAAACAGGAGTCCTGTCCCTCGCTCAGTGGTGTGCATGTTGTTGATGTTTAACATGTAATTACAAATGCACAGGTGGAAAAGAGAGGAGACTGTTGGGTTTGCAAATGCTGGTGTCTGTTTCAAAGCTGCTCCTCACATGATTTTAACTGGAGAGCAGGTCCAGAGTGGTCCAAGGAGGGAAGAATCCAAACTGATAGGAAAATATTACTGCTCCATGGATGCTTGCTGGCGTGGCTTCACCGATGTCAGCAGGAATGTCCTGATAGAGCATCTGTGTTGCACCAGTCAAGAATTTGGCACCACGTATCCTAGTGAGCTCATTCCCAGGGCCACTTTTTCAAACAGCTGTTCTAGCAATGGATAGAACACTGCCTGAGAAATTTTAGATTATCCTTCTTTGCCTTATTTCCACAGAATATGCTCCATGTCAAAAATGAGATTGTAAAATATGCCTGTATTGATTCAAGATATGTAAGAGGCCTGAATTGAAACAACCTCACATGAAATATTCCTTTTGCTGTTTTGTCTTTTATATCCTTATGGCTTTAGATTTTCTAAATCTCTTAGTATAATTTCTGTATTTTAAAAAGGTCTGAAACTTTAAGTCCTGTCTCCATAAATTATGCACCTAATATGGGGAAGGAGAGCAGGTGAGAAAAGCTCATTTCTTTATTGGCTGGAGGATACTCAAATGAGATGGCAGCAGAACTGAGTCTGTCAAAAGAACAAAAAGAGGTGTTAACATTGATAATTATGTTATTCAAGCAAATTGAAATCCTTGGTGGATGCATTTGTAATGATGCACCGTAAAGCAAATTGTGTTTCATAGATTGAGGGAGTCATAAAACAATAAACTCATTAAGACACCTTTTGTTTGTCTCCTCCTCTCTGCCTATGTGTGTGGTCAGGGAAATTTTGTCCATATTAATGAGGTGTGCTTACATCCTGTTTTTAGTAATGGTTGCCAGTCTCAGTGCATTTTAAAGCCTGAATATTCCCAATTCAAATTAAAAAGACCCTAACAAACAATAGATACCCATGACATTCTGACCCAGAGTGTAATTGTGCTCCAACAGCTTGGTAGACCTCATCCCTTCAGACTTGCTCTTCTGTCCCCAAAATGTGGTGGCTGCATCTGGATTTCAGGCTTTTCCCGAGGGAGAGTCCCAGCCAGTGTAAGTTAGGCTCCAGGTTTGAATATGTGTAGTCTCAGTGCATAGAAGCAACCAAAAGCAAGGACTGTGGGTGGTAACTAATTCCATGATTATCTCTTCCAATTGTCTATTCAATGTTGCTTCAGTATAAAGCCCTAGACTGGGCTGAGAGGTGATTACTTTGTGCACAAGAAGTGTTCAAAGTCTGTCTCTTTACAGTGAGGCTTTTGGACTGGTGCTGAGATGTTTTGCTTCAAAAAGTGGATTGGAAATTTTTTAATGCCAAATAAGTTTTTGCTCATGAGGACTGGATCCTATTCTTGTTCCCATAGCAGGTTTTCCCCCTCTCTTTGCTGTGCCTTTGGTTCATTCAGTGGGACTGCTCCCACGCAAGTGCAGTGTAAAACTGTGCCCTGTCTTAAACCTGCCCAATGCTGTGAGGAAGCAGGAGGATACATTTCTAGAATCATTGGAAATGGTACAGGCAGATAACATCAGAGTATAAATCCTGGCAAGCATCCTTGTGTACAGTGGATCTGTTTAAGAGAATACATAGGGAATAGAATATGGTCCCAAATTGTAGCAGTATGTGGCTGCTGATACTGAGAGAGCATCATTTCAGCCTTCAGACAAAATCCCATTTTCTGAAATTAACCTTATAGCTACTCTTTGAGCCAAGTAACCTCTATCTTTTTCCCACTGGAAAAGTGGGAAAGAGGTCATTTTCCTACCATGTTGCTGTGTTTGTCTGCAGTCTATCTGGGTCTTATCAATTAAAAAGATGGGGACCTTCACTTTTTATGAGCACCTGTGTACCCGCTAGGGACAGAACTGTATGGATTAGGGTTATGGGATTCTCTAGGAATGTATCTTTGTTCTGGGATCAACCAGTAATAGGGTTTTATGTTGCAGGAATAGCAAAAATCCTAGGGGATTCATTCCAATTATATCCCCAATTAGGACAAAAGAGATTTAGTTTAGTTTGGTAGGGTTTCTGCATCCTTAGCCCTTATAAATATTTGTTCCTTTATATGGCAGTGTTAATCAACACTGTTAAAATTTACTACGGGTTTTCATGTTCCCAGACAAAGAAAAGTCATTAGCCACTTGCAATTAAAAAAAGGGGAAAAAGTATTTTTCTAAAGCTATTTGAAGTTTTAAGAATCAATCTTAATATTGGTATTGGATAAGAGATGGGGATTGATTTCTAAAAATTTACTTTTTATAAAATCACTTATCATTTACAGCAGTCCATTCTGAGTTTGCATTAAATATTGTGTGTTCCATCTATCTCTATTTTGATGTAAACACGCTGCTGAGTTTGCTATGGACATATTATATGGTTCTTTATTAACTCTTCACTCGAGAGGAGCCTGATATTGCTGCTCAAAGCTAAGAAATTCTCTCATAAATCCCTGACATTTTTTCTTTTTGTTTTTAATCACTGTTCAAAATAATATGGTGCTCTGTTGCCCTTGTAACTTTGACAGATGATTAATTATAAATTTGGGGTACTGTGGTTCAGACAGAAACCTAATTGGGTATTTGTGAACCAAATGTGAAAATGTTGAATGCAGGTCCATGCTTCGGTGGTGCTTTGATATCTCTTTTCAGAGGTTAAATCCTCTGTTTTGAAATATATGAATACACACCGTCTGTTTCTCCCTAGTGGATGTATATGTTTCCAGGCAAAATCATAATTCAGCTTCACATGAGGTGATAAAGCTTTATCAGTAACTGCAGGGTAAAGAATATTTTAAAGAATATCTGCATTCTCTTTAAAAAAAGCTGTACCTTAAAAATCTTGGATACTTGGGGAAGACCTTTCTAAAACTTTAGAAAATATGGAAATTCGCAGGTAGAATGCCCGAAACAGCACTTTGGCTTTGCATCTCTGACCTTCCCTTCTGTGCTGCTTAGAACAACACATTGATAGAAGAGAGGGTGTGTGAGGCACTTTGGTGTTAAGTGCCTTGAGGATTTGGTGGCCTGGTTGCAGCTCTTTGATTACAGATTGCTTCAGCCACCTCTGGTCTTCATTTCACTGTGCCAGAACCTGTGGATGAGTCTGGTAGCTTTGTTGTATTGATTTGATTTTATTTGTAGAATTTCCCCACAGACCAAGAATTAAGCACTTGCTTAAAGTTTTGTTAAGGTAGACCCTGATTTGTGACGCTGTGGAGGTGTTCCTGTAAATCTCGCTGTGGGTTCTGACACCAAATTGTTCACTTCAAACCATGTTTTAGTGACAGGGACTCCTGTGAAAGAGAAATGTTGAAACCTACCTAGGTGGGATTGAAACTGAAGGGATATCAAAATCATCATAAATTAGAAACACAGAGTTGAAAATAATTTTATGTAGAGGAAATAAATAACTTAATTTTTTGATAAAGAATTGTGGGATATTGAAAGCCAAGAAGCTTTGGGACTTTTAGAGGCTGAGAGCAAACAATTAAGGTATTTTCCTGCTTTCATTGCTATCTGCAGGTTTGTGTGAAGCCATGTCCCTGAGTCAAGGTCTGATGACTGAGATGGGTATGAGGGGGTATTTTGTGTAAGATTCCTCTACATTTGACTGAAGATCAAGTATGACAGAACTGTTTAATGCCAGGGACTTAAATAAATTGTGGGCCTTTGGGCTTCACCACAGAGAAATGGATAATCTAATTCCAATCAGTTATTCCCTGCTTCTGCCTCTCCCTTCTCTTTTTCTTTGTACATAGCTCAGAGCATCATGAGTTCCAAGTGGGGCAATGAGCATGAGCCCTTACTAGAGTCATATTTATTTCTAGCACATCATCATCCCAAAGGCCATTTTCTCCTTGCTTTTGGTGGCAGGGAAAATCTCAGGATTTAGGTGCCTCTGTCCTTAAAGGAGTGTCACGGCCTAAAGAATTATACAGAACATGTAATGCTATTTTCAGTTTATTGTATGCACGTTTCCTGTATTTAGAGGGTGATAGGGTGAAATTTGCAGTGAAATGGTGTTCTGTGATTCACTGTCTTGCACTTTTTGAAGTCCCCTTGTAAGGAGAGAATATCAGAGCCAAATCTGAGGTGAACTACCTTCAGCCATTGATGTCCCTGAGCATGTCAGTCATGCACTGAAGCTGCTGGCACAGCTGGTACTCCACACACAACAGGGAGTATTTTTAACACTAAAAATGTGAGTGTGACAGGTGCACATTTTATTAGAACTTTTTTATTGTGCATTAGTGGAGAGTAGAGAGCTAGCAGCACTTTAACAAGTCTTCAAGTAAGTGAGAAAACAAATGAAGGTCTGTGGTACATGCTCATGTTTGTTAGCCAAGTATGGGTAGTTCACAGCAGCCTAATATTTCACAGTTTCAGAAAAAACCTAGATGAATTTTGAGCAGCTTGCACAGCCAGAACCACTCATTCTTTTTTATGAGCTTCATTTGCATTTATACTCTTCCCTGCTGTTGTTGAGTACGCCCCTTTCACTTGTCCTAAATCTACAATTGCACTGGCTGCACGTAAGTAGCTGTTTCCTACTGATATATTGATTATCACACTAATTACATCCGGGATCTACAGATAGACTAAGAGAACCAATTTATTTGAATTTTTAATAGGGGTGAAAACTCTCCACAACTAATTAATTCTACAGGGATGCATCGAACTCTTCTCTTTTCTTTCCTTCTTTTTTTCTTTCTCCATCAATGCTTTTTGTAAGTAAGGCTTGTGCCAAAACAAGAAAATATATGGGGACAAAATGTGTGATGCTTTTGTCTGGTAAACTTTCATATCCTTCTCTTTTGATAGACTGGGGTTTTTGCCTGCTTTCTGCTTGACTGGATGATTCTTTTTGTTTTTTCTGATGTGGTATCATACAGTGGGCCCTGGCTCTGCAATCAACTCTGTGTATGCAGCCTGCTGTGCCTGCTTAGGTCAGAGAGGGTGGAGCTGGAACACACTGCAGAAATGGGCCATGGATATTAACTCGTTGGTTTATAGCTGGAGCAAAAATCTTTTTTTTTATTACCACCTTGGTGGGTTTATATGCCCGTGTTTCATTAAATTTGACATAGAATTGGACATCTTCAATAATTTTATGAACCTTTCAATGGGACTTTCTCTAAATTGCGAAAATTTCCAAATGTGTTTTCTAACTTTACCTGAAATCACCTAGTCTCAAATCCCAGGCACTCTCTGATGTGTTTCCTTTGACAGGTACTTCACAGACTTTTTACAGTGGATTAAAAGATATTTTAAAATGTCAGTGAAATCAAGGTTTGAGTACAAGCCATCAGGGGAAGCTAGATAGTGCCTGGTGATAGATTTGCAGTGTAATGAGATTTGTAGCCTCTTACGTCTAGACCTTCTCTTTGAATTTAGGGTGTGGAGAGTATGAAAGCTATTACCACTGGTTGGTGATTCTTTCGTGGTTTCTCTAAATTGATCTCTTGATCTCAGGTCTTGTGAAAATGTCCATTGCCAATGGATTTCAATACCTCTGCAATGATAACTGCAGTACAAAAGTCAAAGGACTGCGTATTACCATCATAGCCTTAATGAGGACCATTCCTCTCACACTTTGATAGGTCCTAGGAGAGGTATTGATCTGGAGAATGTCCATTTTCTGGTGTTTTTAATAGCGTGCCTATGCCAGGATGCTGGCTTTCCCATTTATCAGGATTGTTGTTTCCAAGAGCACAGAATTTGACCGAAAAAATTAGGTGCAGCTACACTCATTTACCATGATTTTTTTCTTTAGTAGTGTCTTGGAACAAATTTGCTTGAAAAAACACTTAACAGGGCAAGCCCAGAGGCTTTCTTCACCTCTAAATCAATTTTACTGGGAAAATGGAAGTTACAAAATGTGTTTAAATATCACAGAGAGAATTTTAATATGGACACAAAAATGAGTGCAACACAAGAAAAACCACTTGATGAGTTTGAGCTGAGCTCAATGAGAGGATTTGCAGCAACATTCTGGGCACTGTAATCCATAATTTAAATTTGGACATTTTAGAAAGAATTATATTTAGTTTAGACTGGAAGGCATTAGAATATAAATCAGAGAGCCTCTATCTCAGAGAAGCTTAAACAGCTTCAAAGGTTAAGTAGAAGATATAAAACTGTTATGATGTGTTTGTTATGGGCCTTCAAATAAAGTGGTGAAGCCAGCAGGATGGCAAGGTTACTTCAATGTTGTGAGAAAAGATTCCACATGGTTTGGGAGCAACTCATGGGATTTGGGGCTGGGCAGCAGGGATGGGAGCATCCCAGAAGCCTTTGGAAAATTTACCTGAAGTTTATGCATGGAAGTAAAGCAGTTTTAAAGCTCTCAGTTCAGCATATACCTATTGCTGGTCTAGAGAAGAAAGACAGGAATCTTGAAAAACTCTGCAAAGGAAAGAACTTGTGAGACTGATTTTAACTGTGGTGTGGGTGGTTGGTTGTGATGCCAGTAAAGGACAAACATGGTGGCTCTTGGCTTTTGTAAAGAAAAATGCAGTAAGCCTAGTACAGACAGACTGGGAAGTCAATTTTTTCTGAGGAGACTGCTGCAGGCAGATAGCAAAGGGAAGAATTTGTGTGGACTCCTTTGAAAATCCCCCCTTTAATCTCATTGTACATCACCTTTCACAGGCAGAGCACTTCTGTCCTGTGCCTCTGTCTGTCTGTGGGGATCTGAGCTCCTTGGAGCAGGACCTGCCTCGCTTCATGGGTGTGGACAATACATTGTAAAGGAGCCCAGGAATGAGCTGGAACCAATAACAAATGTGATGGTTAGATAAAATTGTCACTGATAGGGACTTCTTAGCTTTGCAGTGATGACACCTCCAGATGTGGCACCACATCCCTCTCTGTCCAGAGTACAAACTGCACCATCTACACCTGAAACAAATTGGAGGCATCCAGAATTATGGAGTAGTGTGTATTGTGGATGGACAGGGATGTGGTCACACAAGTTTCACTGAGGTCTTGGGAATCACGATCAAATCTTGAGGTGTGATAATTGAAAATTAATCAATCCATGCAAAATCCTCATTTAGGAACATTCTCTCTTCTCACACTAAACTAAGTTTTAACAGATTTACAACAGCTCTCTGTATCTGATCCTGAACTCATTATAGTGGCCTCTTTTACTCCAAGCTATGTTTTATTCTTCCTGCATAGTTTCAGTGTTTCTCAATTTAGAAGCACTGACAGTTCTTCTCAAATACCTCTCCCAGCGCTAGCTCCCTTTCGCTCCTGGGGCTGAAACAGGCTTTTTGAAAACATTAATCTCTTTTGGAGTACGAAATTACACTCTGAGGAGCAATCCTATGAGGAAGGAGAGAAGCAGGAACAGTCAGCAAATATATGGTCAGAAAAGTCAAAGCTGGGGGGAAGGGGGTGGTGATTTATGAAGTACCAAAGTAGAACTGGAGAGAGAAAAAAGAAAGATAGTGAAGAGAGAAAAAAGAGAACATGGGATAGATGCAAGGATAGAAGGGAAGGAAGAAGCTATAAAATTAATTTTTAAGAAATAAAGAAGATGAAAATTGTTCATTCTTACGTACTGAGATAGTGATTCCTGTGGTTCCTTAAGGGTAGTTCAAGGACTCTGTTACACTGAGCATCTGGTACAAACAATGACCTGTTGGGTCATGGACCTTGTAACTGGAGATTATACCTGTAAATATTGAAGTACCCTTCTTTAGTTATAGGAACTGTCATGACCACAGAAAAATGCAAAATGCGAACTTGCTTTGTACTGGGCTTCAAAATGGTGGAACCCACTTTTGTGATTAATTGTGAAAATTAAAATTAATCAACATTTTTTACAGAAGACCATTTGGCAGTAGTGGGGAATGCTTCTCTCTGATTTGGATGGATAGATAACTTTTCTTTAAGAGGCTTAATACTTTATTTCATTTTCAGTATATTTAAAGATGCATAAGGTTTAAAGTGTAAATAATATACAATGCTTCCTTCCATAGGAAGGCAATGACATAAAAATATTAAATATGTCTTTCCAATACTTTCTGTTTTGTTTTTTAGTTGGATTGGAATCTTTTTCTGTCTTTCTTTCAAACTGAAACTAGTATTTAATTTTTGCTGGAGATATGTAGTCTGAATAACACACAATTTTCTGACCAGTTCTCTCTAGGATGACGTGACCACTGCAGAGTATGGAATAAAAAGTGCTCCACTCATAAAATCAGAGGGACAGAGAAAAAGCATTAATTATTTATGTTGGCTGAGATTTTGACTGAGAAGCTTTGGACATGCAATAGGTGTTACTTACTCTGTGTCACCATTAATGCCAGGCAGGAAAGACTACTAAGAGACTTTCCTTTCAGGGCTGGCATTCTTTCACACAGTCCCCACTGCCCTGTCTCTCCTGCCTGCCTTAGGTACTTTAAGCAGAAATGCTCTTCTGGGCTGAAATGGATCTCCTGTGCATCAGGGCTTTTAAAATTTTCTTGAGTGCACATGGAATCTGGGAAATTTCTATTTTATGAGTTAGGTCCTACTGCAGTTTTATAGCAAGATGAGTTAAACAGTAAAATATTCTTTGGATTGTCTTTGCACATCACTGTTTTTTACTGTAACGGCTTAACAGGTTGCTGATATATATTGCTTTCTCTACAGTGTGAGAAACTGGTGTTCAGTATCTGTCTGTGCTGGCTGGTTCATAAGAAAGCCTGCTCTGACAAGCTTCACACTCAGGGAGTCTTGTTGGCATCTGATTTTTGAGGGAGGAAAGACTAAAGCAAGAATACATTTGGATAAATCTGTGGGGCTGTTACTGTGCTGGCCTTGCTGGTGTTACACGTTTGCAGCAGTGACTGGTGAATGCTGTAGGAGGTGAGGGCTGTTTCTGTGGGGAAGGGTGGGTACGTGCTGATGCCTGAAAGAAGTCCTGGGTGGAGGTGTTCTGCTGTCTGGGATTCCCAGACAGTGGTGCCATAGTGAGTGGATGGAGCCAAGCGGAGTGTTAAAGTTTCCTTGCCTTCTGCCCTCTTGTAAGAAATGCCTGACTGGTGATACCAGGGGTAGTGGGGAGTGAGGAGGGATAGGAGGCGAGGTTTGGAAAGCAAGGCAGCATGAGGCATAGCTGGGGTTGGAACGGCTGATGGGATTTGTGCATTTTATGGTGAAACCTTAGGCTTTCACACCTTGACATTTGCTGAAGGGAAGTGGCTTTTGTCCAAATAAAGAGAATAGAAACTGCTTGTTATCCCAGGCAAATTCTTCCCTGTTAAATTTCACAGGTTGAGGAAATACGATTTGTGCATTTTAGGGAAACAGTCTTTGCATTTGTTTTTATCGTGACTGAGGATCCCTTCTGGAGAGCAAATTGAGCTCTGAAACATTTGTTACAACATATAATGAATATTGTTTCAACTAGCAAAGACATAAATCTTATGAAAGGAGCATTCCCAGATTACACCAAATAAACAAACACAGGACTTCTAGTTCTGATATATTTTGCTTGGCATTCCTGCTAATTCTTGAAGGAATTTTTTGTTTAAATGGGGAGCTTCTCCCTCAAACTAGTTCTGCTGTTGTAGACAGCTGAGTCCTAGAGAGCTTCAACACTGAAAACCAGCGTTGAGCTTTGCCATTCAGTAAAGGGAAAGAAAATTTCCCTTGCCTTTTGGAAATGACAATACAAATGAATATACTTAGGTTTCCTGCACAAACCACTTTTTTCTTTTTTTCACTTCTGACAACACAAGTGATGTCTTGTCACTGAAGGCTACTGAAAGACAAAGACATCTGCCTGCTCTTAAAACCTAGGTACAGCTGTTGCTGTAAAATTAGAACTGTAACTTCTTAGGGATGCACTGAACCCTGGAGATTCCTTTGCTGATCAGAGACAAAGAAGATCCAGGGTGGCATTATTAGCACTTGAACTATCATTCAGTGTTCAGTTCCTTCTGATTTCATAGAAGGGATGTGCTTCCAGCACAGATCATCCAATAAAAGCATGACTTAGTAGGAAAGAGGGCAACTGTGGTTTAGTACCAAGGGGTTGTTGAAGAATTAGCAATGAACTGAAAGTGGGAACAGGTTTTATGACCCTAATTATGTCCCTGAGACCATTTTTTTTTTTAATCTTGGATGCCTAAGTTGGCAGCAACTTTGCATCTCCTCAGTGAGAAAGAAGTGGATGCTGTCATTTACAGCTGCACAGAGGGGCCCAAAGCAGAGAAATCTGCCAAACCTCTGTGCTTATTCATCAAGAAAAACTGCTTCTTTTGAGTCTGCTCTCGACTGCTCCCCCAGTGCCTCCCCGTCATTTCAGTTGAGGACTCCTCAGGAATGATGGCTACAAATGACCAGTCTGTCCTTACCAGTTTTCCCATACAGTCCTGCGAAGGAAGGACATTGCTTGCCTTTAATATGTATCCTGCTAGAAATCATCATCTTTACTTCAATAGCCTTTCAAGCAGTGGATCATATTTCAGCACAGAAGTCAATACTGATCTTTCACCATTTTCCAGTAGCATGTAAGGGCTATAAATACAGTAAAGATTAGCTGAGAAAAAAAAAGGAGATGCAAAAGACTGTACACAGGAAATAACATAATTTCAATATTTTAGGCTTTCTTCTGTGGACAAAGGATGAATGGGACTGGAGGGCCAAGGGTGGCTACAGCTACAGGGGGAGAAATAGTCACCTGCTCTGGAATGGCAATCAGTCCCATTTGTGAAGACAATTTTGCTTTCTTATTTTGTTGTATACTGCTTGGGAACTCAAAACTACACTTTCTCATAGCAGCTCAGTGATGTGTATTTTCTGATGCTCTATCCCACCCTTATGGTGAGCTTGAAAGGAGTCCATGGTGTTGTTACAGTATTTGAGGCAAAGTCTTTTGCTGGTATAATCCTTGTGCAAACCACAGGCCAAGAGTCAAGACCATTTGGCACTGCTTATATAATAGGGCAATGGAAATAGTGTTTATTATTATAATACAAATGCTCACTGTCACGAGAAATCTTCTGCAAAACTGCAAAAGTTAATTAAAAGTAAGAAATTATATTTCATGCATTTTTCTGAAGGATTTAAATCTTGAAAATATGGTTATGAAATTACCTAATTCTTCTTGAGACACAGGTTTGGAGACTACTGAGGTGCAGGTTACAACACGTTCTTCTGGAGTCACATTTCTCTTAACTACAAATCAGAGATTATAAGTATATGTGTTTGGAAATAAATATTTGTATGACTGTACACAGATTCCCATCTCTCTAACTGGAGGCAAATGTGTATCTGCCTGCATGTATTTGGAAAGAAATATTTGTATGACTGTTCCCAGACTGATGAAAGCTTTACAACTGGCTTCAGTGGATTAAACCTGGTTTTGAGACATATATCTCTGCTTTGATAATCTTTCAGGCTTTAGGCAGCATCTCAGGTAGAGATAGTAAAATTTTTCTGTGAGTTTTTTTTTTTTTTGCTTGTTGTTGTAGTTGATAATTTTTATTAACATTTCAAACTTGCACAGACGGAATGAGGAACGTGGACAAACCATGAAACCTGTGAAGTATTTCCAACTTTTTTGGTGAGTGATGATGAAAACCCTAGACTGAGATGCCGGAGATTGCACTGTTTGCTTTGCATCCTGTATCCAATTTTGTTGCAGTTCAGAGGACCAGAGTCAGGGGCTTAAGGCCGTGGTTAAATATTAAACAGCTGTGCTGTGTAAGCTGGTTTTAGCAGTCTCTGCCCACTGCCTCTCCACCCCATTGTGCCAGCACAGCCAATGCATGTCTGTGCAGTGAAATGCATCAGTTGGAAGATAACTTTGCAAAAAGTGAAAGGGAAAATGATGAAAGAGAACTTTATATTTCAGGTGGACCAGTTCCTGATGCAGTTCAGAGTGTTACCTTGCAGGAAGCTGAGCTGGCACAGACTTGAGAGCCGTGTAAGGACAGGAGACCTGGTATTGCAGTGAGTGCTGAGGTCTCAGCATGGTCTCTACAAGGGATGTGTCCAGAGAGGGCCAGCCAGTGAACCTCAGGGAGGGTTTATTGGGAAGCCCCTCTTCCTCTGAGGTTGCTAAGCCACGAACCTGTGCCAGTCTCTTTGGGACATGAAGCACAATTTATCATTTCTATTTTTGATCTAAAATACTGTAGGAATATCTGATGTGCTGCAAAGGGCAGAAGGATGTATGCCTCCTTTGATGAGATTTCCAGCCCATTTTCACAGAGTCTGCTTGTTTAGATAGTTTTGGTAAAATTCTGCAAAACTCTTGAAGTTTCCAGTGCTTCTGACTCAAGTGAATCCAAACCCTTTTGGTCTGTGTGGGGAAGGCAGAAAATAGCTTGGAGTAACACGAAGGGCTTTGGTGAAAAGTGGGAATGGAATGTGATGTGGAGAGAAGAACAAAGTATTTTTGTCATATCTTTTCATATTTGAGAATCTCTACATGATCTCTCTGTGTTTGTTTCTGGAATTAAATTTCAGTGTTCTTAAACATTGACAAATATTCTATGTAAATTTGTGATGTTAATGAGAAACTTAAAAGCAGACCTTTGAAAATTAGAAGTGTCATCTATACTTTCTTTGTCTGACCTAAATGGCTGCAATGATTTTACCCTGGGTTTCCTGTTGTGGAGAGAATTATTGTCCCAGATGGTGACAGCACTTCTGACCCTCATTGGGGCATCTTGGGGAGAAATATGTTTAAGCTGTGAGGCTCTAAAATGCTGTGGTAGTGGGAACCATGGAAATACAATAGACAGAGCTTGGTCCTTGCACACATCCGTCTCCTGCTGCCTTCTTCAGAGAGGGGAATGTTTGCTCTCATTAAGAGATGCCTGTCTCAGAGGAAGTGCTGCTTTGTGTTTGCAGCAGGGCTCGGTGACTCCCAGACTTGGAACAGTTTGAGTTTCTCTAGGACAGACCTCAGTAAAAGTTTTTAGGTTTGTTATGCACCAGGGGCCCGGTGAACGACTGTGTGAATGGCAGCTTTATAGACTCCTTTAAAGTAGGAGTTTCCTGGGTGGATGGCAGTCAGGCTGTAAGTTTCCCAGAGCTCAGACTTCTGTATGGCTTAGATCTGGCCATTAAATCACAGATGTTTCTTTGAAAAAGCTGAGTGTGCACGAAGTCACTCCTTTCAACATAGCGTGTCTAACGACTTGTGGAAAGCACAGACTGAATGGAACTGCTTTTTGATTTAAGTGTGTGTTTGGTCATTCAACATACAAAAGACCTGGCATGTGGCTGTGTTCCTGAAGACAAAGAGAATGATGCATAGTGTTTGCAGATATTTATGTAAATATTTTTGCATTTGCATCTCTACCTTTAATAAATAGCTGCTGAATCCACAGTGTTCTTAATAATAAGTGTGTGCTAGGCTGACTAATAAGTATAGATCTGAACATCAAAACAATTAGAAGTGCTAAATTTACAAAAAATGCCATATGTATGTCTTTGTAGGTACATCTGTGTGTACATAAAGATCATTATATTGTGAAAATGGGCACACAGCACAGTCTGTCCAATCTCAAATTGGGGATAGGAGTGAACAATCTGCTCTCAATCAAAATAAAATGCTTTATGTACAAGCAATGTATATGGAAGATTTTTTTATACATGCAGGAAGATTTTTTACACATGCTCCCCCCCCACACCACACATTTAAAATACTTAAATGCGTAAAATCTAGACATTTTAGAACTAGCTGAGAAGAGGATGAGAAACTGTATTCATGATGGCTGCAAATAGGAAATAAAACTATTTCCCTGTCCCCCAAAATATATAAAAATGCATTTCAGGTAAAATCTTCACCAAAGTAATGTGAACTTCTCCTTGCTCCCCTCCTTCTTTCCTCCACTGTTGCAGTGAAAACTAAACTGCCCTCTTGTGTAGGTTATCATTTCCAGACCTGAACAATGCTTATCTAGCAGAGCAGCCGGACAAATAGCACAGCACTCAGCAGGATGAGGCTCTCTATTTTAATATGGTGAAGTCGACCATTCAAAAGAAGAGCAAAGTCAAATAATTTTTAACCATAGAAACAGCTTGTGGATCATTGAAAAGCAACACATTTGGAACACAGATGGCTGATTTTTCTCCCCAAAAATAACAAATGAAGAAAAAACCCTCCCTTTGTTACTTTTATTTTTTATGCAGTATTTATATTGACTAGCTATTCAGAGCTCCTTCTGGACAAGCCAAATGAGGTCTTTGCGCTGATGAACACCCGGTCTTAATTATTTTTAACAGAAAAAGAGATGATGGTTGGAAAACTTTTGAAAAGGATTTATGTTTTCCTTTCTTTTACTCTGATGAAGTTTTTTCTTTTTAATAGAAATAACTCACTTAGATTTGGAAATATGAAAAATGGTGTGTGGCCCTGTTAGGGGCTGATAACCTCTGGTATCAGCTAATGCTGAGAGCAGTAGGCTGTCTTCCTAATTAAGTCAGTGGCCAGCTGGGGGAACTGGGCAGGGATTTGCAACTGCACGTGCTTGCATAAGAGCAATCATTTTTTCAAGGCGTGTGTCAGCCACTGACTACATCGGGTCTGTCCCATTCCTGAAGCCTGACATCAATCACAAGTCCAGGACATGGGCAGACCTCTCAACCTACTGCATAAGGCCTCCACTCCTGTTGTGGAGAGTAGGTTACATTGCAGCCATGGGGTTTTGTCTGGAATCATGTCTTGGCAGGGACTATAACATGAGCCTCTCAGTGTGGAATGAGACCTGTGTGGATGTGGGGCACTGTTAGGAGTTAGCCACTCAGTTGGGAAGGATTTAATCCAGGAGAGTAGTCTCTGCCTTTCTAAGTCTTCCCAGGAATGAGGTCATGCTGCTGGCCTGCAAATGGCCCTTGTCCTGGGCTTGGTGTGTGGGATTAGCAGCGTTGGATTATGGGTGGATGAGGTCTAGTGGCTGTGTTCTGGCCTTACACACACTTCAGGAGGTCAAGAAATAATTTCTTCTGCAGTGCACAACAGCCTACAACGAACTCCTGATATTTTGCTCCTTTAAAACACCAAAGCGTTTTAAATCGTTAGATGCAGGGTGCCCGAGACAACCAACATTATAGAGTCTCCAGGAAGAAAGTTATTTCATAAATAAGGAAATAATTAAGTCTGCGTAAGATTGTCTGCCCCAAAATCAAATAAGGTTGTAAAATGTCCAACCCCGCTCCAGCCCATCCCAAATACAATCAGCAAAAAATATCCACAGTGGCTGCTTTGGCTGCTGGGCTTGTTTCACAGTGAGTCATTGTCTCTGATGGCCATGTGTGTGCTACCAGGGGAGATTCTGTTAGCAGTCATCACTTCAGCAGGAGATGGAAAATAAAAGTGGAACTCTTTTGCTCTTCCTTTCTTCCCTTTATACCAAAGTGGCTGCTTTAACAAGTGTTTAAATGAGGAGTAAAAAAGGTAAGATAAGGCATGGTAGAAAATGAGTTATTCTTGGCGTTCTCATGTTCCAGCATATTTCCTCTTGCACTATAATGAAGGATTGTATTTTTCCAAATGGTATTTTTGGAGCCGTACACCTAATCAGTACATGCTCCACAGTCTTCCCATTTCGTACCTAGTGAAAAGGTCACGCAGCGCCTGACAGCAAACAGCATTTGCTCAGCAGAGGCTTTTTTCCTTCTATGCTGCCTGCATTTCATGTAGACTCATTTTTTGCACGCCTCTGGTGTGCAACGCTGTTTCTAAGGCAGTTGTGCTATTGCTCTTCCATGATTCAACTTGGAATCCACAACCATGTCTTTGTTGGTTTTTTGGGTTTTTTGTTTGGTTGGTTGGTTGAGCTTTTTTGTTTGTTTTGGTTTTTTTTTGGTGTCTTGTAAAATTATTTTCCATTAAAAAACCTGCTTTCAGAAGTCTCATGGCTGGGCAGCTCGAGATGAGTTGGAAGAGCAGTTAAGGATGATGTCCGGCTCATGGAAAGCCCAACCAGTCTCCAATGCCTGGGAAGCTCAACATCTGTTTTCATTTACAATTTCATTACAAGCTCTCCCACGCAGAAACTGAGAGGGCTTGAAAGGGGACTGGGCTGATTTGCAAATAGAACCATGCAAATAGATGCCTGATGTTGGGCAATGCTACATAAAATGAAGGTGAGGAGAACATCAAACAGAAAAGTATTAATAGCACGGTGTTAATTTGTGGGAATGAGTTTCCAGGTAAAGAGGCCAGAAGTAGGATGTGCAGTGATCTGGTAAAATAGCTACGTGAGCTAATGTGAAGCAATCATGTCTTAAAGATGTATAAAGTACTTTTTTGAGATTGCTTAATTGGATAAAGGATGTATGAAGGGAGACATAACACCATGGATTCCAGCTCCTTTTAGAAGAGGCCTTTAATTACTTTTTATGTAGAGTTAAGTTTATGTGAAGCTATTATGAGTAAGAGAAGTATTTCTTTCTTTGCTTTTAACTTTTTTTATTAGTAGTTGTCAAGACAGTCCCAAGCCAAACCCCTGCATCTGAGAACTTTGATCTTTAGAAAAGTTCATACCGACTTTAAGTTTTGTCTTATCCTTCATCCATTGGATAGGTCTAAAACTCCCACTTTTATGATATTAAAAGAAAAGAAAATATTAAGACTGGGTGATTTTTTTTTTTCAGATAAAATAAGAGATTTCAGAAACCTTGAATCAAATCTGAGCACTTTTGCAGGTTGCAAAATTTTTTAAAAACTCATTATAAAGAAAAGTCAGGTTTGGCAACAACTTAGAACTTCCTCACTTCAGCTGTAGTTGGAAGCACTGGGATATTGTGAAGAAGGAATTTTTTTATGTTCTTCAAGAACAGAGGAGATGGTAAAATATGTATATATATACATATATATATATATATATATATATATATACAAAACAAATATTTGAATTTTTCATGTTTAGGTACTGTTTCTGGTTGTATTACTAATTCTGTAGTTTCTTCTTCCATCTTAAAGTTATTTTCTTGATAAACAGTGTATAGAACCTTTTTTACTGTAGGATCTGTGGGAGCCTGTAGGTGACCACTGAGGGAAGTAATACTTAAGATCCGAATGGGCAGGGTTAAAGTGCTGCTTTATCCAGTGCAACTGCAATCAGAGGAGTGACTAGTAGTACTGTAATGATGAGATGAGTAGATGCTCCCAAAGATAGGCGAATATTAAAGGTTGAAAATCCTCGGGGAATCACATGCCCTTGTTATGAACCGCTGGAAATATGCTTCATCATCAACTGTGTTCTGCGGGTGGATGCCAATTATATGAAAGCCCATCTCTCTGGATCTGTTAGTGTTATTTCAGTGCTTGGGGGCTGGAGCTTAATACAATATGCTCTTTTCTTCTCTGACTAGTAAAGCAGCACAAAATAGAATTATTAGTATAAACACACGTTGCCTACAAAATGTAAATCCAGCAATTAGACTTTTCCCTGGTGGTGCGCTCTAATAAGTGTTACCATATTCTTTGTGTTGCTGTAGGGGAGCAGTGGGTGTAGCAGCGGGGCTTGGCTAATTTATGAGGGAATCCTCAGGATACAAAATTTTTCCTTGATAAGAGGAGAAACAGCTTGTATTCCAAGCAACATTTATCTCAGACAAACTTGCCTCCCAAAAGTACAGCACTGGGAGCATCAACATTTATAGCTTATGATATGATTGCTGAGGCCTTTTGACATGTGTGAGCTGGTGAAAACCTTTATGGAAGGAGTTATTTAATCCTCTTTAATCTTGAGAAACACAGTGCGTAGAGGTAGGAAAAGCTCTGACAAGAAAGAGGTGGCTGGGGAGGGTTACTGGACACTTTGAGAAGTTTGATGTTCCCCATTTGGATTGAAAAATATATTTGCTCTTTCTCCTTGATGCACTGAGTTGGGCGTGTAAGACTGTTGATATTTTATGCCTTCATTTTTGTAATTTGTGGTCCTGTGTTGTGTGCCTTGGTTTGCATGCGGTATAATGATCGTGCTGTAATTACAGATGGTGGAACTTTTTGTAAAACTGAAGTGGAAAATGCTTCTAATTAGAAAGTAAAATGCTGGTATTGTCTTGTCAAGACAGCATCTTATACCATTGTGTGACCTCTCTAGAAAAAACCTGACCCATGGTAATCTAATTATTGTCTGTTGTGATGGGCAGATAACAAAGTAAATATTGGAGTGGACTGATTGCCATCTCCATTTTAGGACAGGGACCTTGACAGCCTTATTTCACTGAGCCCAGCTGCTTCTACTTTTTTTTTTCCTTCTGTGTGATGAGTTAGTACTTTGTGTTGTTGGGGGAACTCTAGGGCAGCTGATAGTAACCCTGAATCATATCTTGGGAGTGCTGAGTGATAACTGTTCCCTGTGTGCTTGAGGTTTCTTTCACTCTCAAAGCTATCTCTGTTGGTGGGAGAACCCTAGCAAAATAGAAACTAATGGGGGATGTGGATGCTTAGTGTCCCTAAATATCAGGTTTGATACTGGGGGGTTGAGACTTGGATCCACAAATGTAAGCAACCTCTAATAAAAATGTAATTTGTATGGTACTTAAGTAAATGGCAGAAGACGGAAATGACATCAGGGTGAATATACGTGCTTGAATGCTTTGGTTCGTTATCAAATTTCTATCTAGTTTTCATTATATATTCTTGAGGGTCCATCCAAGGAGTTTTCTGCAGGCAGGCAGAAACTCATTTTTCTTCTACTTTAAGCCAACCAGAAGTTGTGCAACCATATTAAATCTAACCCAAGCTTTACAGAAGGATACACCCTTAGAGGTGATATAACGCACCCTTGTGATTAGACTTACTAATGTGAGAGATTTTCTTCGTGTGTTGAGAGACCGCCACATAGGACAATGTATGACTGCTGAGATGGATCCATTCATTATGATGGTTTAACAAAACTCAGCTCATCTTTCAGGAAAGAGCAGAGGAAGGGGGAATCTGAGTTTTAAGCAGTCCCATGTCAAGTTTTGAAGCAGCTCAAGCAAAGGTATTAAGTGAAAAATTCTTGGGATCATGGGTCAAGTGCTTAGCAAGCATGAGTCTAGGCTGAAGTCAGCAGGTCTCAAGGAAAGGAAATGTGAGAATTTTTTACCATGGTAATTTTGGATTCTTTCAGAATTAATGCAGTGAGGTTAAAGGACTCTGTGATGAGGTCTAGTTCTGCCTCGACGAAGTCAGGGATAACTTTAGTCAATACCTGGGGGAATGATTGACTTAGGACTGAGGTGAAGCAGATGATTCTTCACAAAATTGTTTTTCTGATACACAAAAAGCCAATGATGTGCTAAAATGGAACTTTCTTCTAACTGGAAAAAGTTTTCTTCCACCAGTGTATTTGCTCGTTTGAGAAAATACAGGGACCTTTTTAACATTCAAAAAACCCCAAAAAAACCATTTTTTTAAATTAAAGAACATTCTAATGTTGAATATCAGCTAATTATACACAATTGAAAAACAGGTCAAAATAAAAATTAAACATTACAACATTAGCAGAAGAAAATGCTGTAATTGACTCAATTGATTTTTGTTTTTTCAATCTGGACTTTTACTTATTAAAAGGGCTTTTCTATTGAAATTTTAAACTAATTTGAACAAAAATTATGATATCTCAAATATTTTTGCAAGTTAAAAAGCAATTTTCTGCTCATTTCAGCTTTATATATGACATCTTATCTGAACTGCCAGATGAAAATGTGTTTGTTGAACCAACTTTAATCAGTAACTCCAATCAGTCCAAACTTTAGAGACAGAGTGCAGCCTGATTTTGGTATCTATTCTGATTCCAGAATTCCCTTTGAGATCTGAACCATGCAGTATTTTGTCCATTATAAAACTAGGAAGAGATTGAAATATCTTGTTCCTTAACATTAGTCTATATTTTTGCTTGGGCATTTCTTAGACCAAACACAAAGTGTTTATAGCACTTCTTTTAAGACCTCCCAGCGTTGTCCTGAAGCATTTTCTTTTCCAAGATTTTCTCTCCAAGTTCCCATAGATACTCAGGTAATAGCAAAGTTTTTTTACATTTTTCAGTGTCTAAGTGATCAAGAACTGCAGATGCACAGGAGTGTTAACAACATACAAAGACTTAATTTGCAGGAGCTACAAAGGAATGGAAGAAAGACAAAGTGAATAACAAACATTAATGAGGTGGGACAGAATGCAGCTGAGATGGCACCGGTGCCCAGCTCGTTTGGGCTCTGATTTTGAACCAGTGTGTGTCTGAACTTTTCTGCATGGGAGGCAAATGTTGGGGAGGATGCATTCCCCAATTAAAAATTGTGTTGTGCACTTGACCTGCAAAGAGAAAGCATCAGGAGAATTTGGACCCTTTCTCTACCTTTGCATTCTCTCACTTGATTTCTGGAGCCCTGAAAGGAGCAGGAACATAGCAGGTAAATTAGAATTAATGCTTTGCTTTTTGAGGAAGGTACCCTGGTGGGAACAGAGTCTGCTCAAATATTTTGGGCTGTCTCCCATGGTAGCTGCAGTCTTTTGCCTACCTTGTGGCAGCTATGCATCCTGAAGAGACTTTTAATCAGTAAAAATAAAATTGAGTTGATGATCATTTGCCTTGCAGTGAATACCTATTGGGTTGGGAGACTGGGAAAGACATGAGAGGGATAATATTCATTATTTATAGCCATTCCTATAGTGCTTATCACCACAGTGTCTTTAAGTGAGCACCATCGACAAGGCTCTAAATGTGAGATAAAATTTAATAATGCATTAATAACAACGTGCACTTGTCTGTGGCAGCAGCAGTTGTGACAGACATGACTTAAAATGGGAAGAGGGGAGAAATGCCATGGCTCAGTGAAGGTGGAAATCTCTGATGGAGAAGGAGGAGGAGGCAGCAGGGGACCCAGGTAGGGACCCAGGGACAGGCTTAGCAAGGGGAGAAGCCAGCCCAGAGTCGCCAGGGTCTGCCCAGTGCCGCGGTGCTCTCTCCGGCCAGCACGCTGCCCCCAGCACCGGGCAATCTCCCACCTGCCCCGGGTGGGGGGACGGAAGCCGATCGCGGCGCAGGAGGGCAGGCAAAGCCCCGACTCGGGTTCGCCTTGACCACCGATGGTAAAGGTGCGCGAAGGAGGCAGGAATGAGGCGGAGGGGCTCCTTCGTGGGGACAGGGAAGGGTTTATTGGAGCACGGCGAAAAGCCACGAAGAAAGCTGCGAAAATGAGGCGGGCGTGGGGTTTTATACCCCTACATAATAGGCGTGGAGAACACATAATAACCAATAAAATATCAGTTATGGGGTGTTACAAGGAGGGGGAGAAGGGATCAGAGCAAATGGGAGAAGGAGTGGGGAGAGGAGTAACATGGGCCAATTAACTACCGAGGAACATAGAACTTTCTGGAGAAATAACCAAATATGAACCATAAGGGGAGGGGATGGCAGCAGCCAACGCTCAGCGTGCTTTACCCAGCCTTTTGGGTGCTCACCGTGCCTTGGAGCCCTTGTGCTGTGGAGGCATCAAACCAATGGACCTGCTGGTCTGCTTGGTCCAGCTGACCATGGCTCTGGCCATGGCTCACCGCAACAGCCCAGGAGTCAGGGCAAGAGGCACAGGTGGGGGTTTGGCAGCTTCGCAGCAGCGAACGTGTTTTAACAGCACATTCATGAGCAAACAGGAATGTGCTTGAACTGAATTGTTAAAGGGTGCCCATGCCACTCTGCCGTATATGTATGAACACATGTGGAGGCCTGCATAGATCCTGCTCCGAGGCAATGACAGAAGATGACCAAGCCTGGAGTCTGCCTGTTTTAGAGGCTCCAGTTCAAAGCTGACACCCTGGCTAAGGAAACCTTTCTCTCATCCCTCTTGCTTTAATGTGCTATCTTTCTCTCTTGCTCATCTCCATTAGCTTTTCCTGCCTAAAGAAAGAGGCATCTCATAGCCCTGTGTCAGAGCTGGGGAGAACAGCCATGGGAAGTGGCTTTACCCTCCTGCTGATGGGGCAGGGTGAGGAGAGGAGGAGGGTCACAAGCAGAGCCAGAAGCAGATGCACCTGGAGCACCTGTTTTCAGCCACACCTGCATCCAGACTGATTCATTTCTCATTCATTGCTTCAGGAAGAGAGAAATGTTTTCCACTGCTACTACCTGCTTGTGGCTTATCATTCATTAGTCTGAGCTCCTGTATAAAGCCCCTGCAACAGCAAGTGTAGCTTTGGCAATGCGGGTTGAAAGGAATGAAAGGAGTTGAGAAACAAGGACAGATACAGGTTAAGAGGTCTTTTTTTTAAAAGCAAAACTGCAGAGGTGGATACCCTGTGTCTGGGCAGAAGGCTGTGTGTTCCTGACCACAGTGCTCTGGTCATCTCTCCCCCCATGTGCAGGCAGAGTTTATTACGTATTCTGCATAAAGAATCTGTGTTGAAGCCCATTCTCTAGCTGGAGTACCTACTTCGTAAGCACCTTCAGCAGTCTCATTTCAAATATTCATGAGAGTTCAAATATTCATTTGTTGCAATAACCACATAAGAAATGCTTTTACAGAGATGTGGTTTTCGTTTCTTTCCTCTAGTGCTTTGCTGACCCTTAGACAACATCTACTTCCTAATCCTCTCTGCTTGTCCTCCTCACCAGGTCCTCCTCTCCAAGCTCATTTTTCATGAAGGCACCAGAACACTATCAGTCCTAACAGGTAAAAAAGGTGCTAAAGTCAATACAGTGGTGAGCATTTACTGAATGTGTTTTAGAGGAATGATGGATACACTCAGTTCTCCCACCCAGAAGAAAATATGGCTAGAACTATAAATAAAGTTATGTCTGAATAAACACAAAAAATCAGGTGGCAGGAACTGAGAATCATGTCTGCTAAGTAGTCTTTTTCTCTTCTGTGCCTGTTGATGTTATTTTAGTGTTACTGAGTCTGTCCCCTGGAAAGGTCCATGCCTGGGAGAATCTATCATCTTCCTAGAGTGGGTGGTAACGTTTAGAGAGGAGTTGTTTGACACTATGACTCTCAGTGGTCAGGTATTGCATATATGTCCTCTTTCCACTTCGGGACATGGGACTCTGTTTTACTGAAGGTGTCCAGGATGTGACAAATCAGTAGCAGGAAAATCCTGGGGTGTTGAAAGCAAAATTTATTGTGATGAATTCACACTCAGACTACTGTAGGTTTTACAAATAGACTTTGCATTTCATAAATCCCCAAGCTTTAAAGGAACAGATAAGGCGGTGCAATACATCCATAGAAGCTTTAGAGTGACAGATAGTATGGTGGTCAGAGCAGACAAGGTTTAGTCAGTGTGATGGTGTGTTGCAGCCACAGATACTTTCTGAAACTATTAAGGCTGGAGTTTTCTTTCTCTGAAAGTCTCAGTTCACTATTACGGTGGTACATGAAGTCCATAGCTAAAGCTGTCAGGATCCGTAACTCCTTTAGAGGATGAATATATTTGTTTAGAGTGGAGATTATTGAATTATGTTCTATTGACCCAGTTTCTGATATTTTAATCTACAAAACCCAATAAAAATTGTGCTGCCCCTAATTGCGAGCACGATTTTCTCAGTGGCTTCATGTGAGCATGTGTGTTTTTATTTCTTTGTTTGGCTCAGGAAGCACAAGGAGTCTAGGATCTGGCTGTGAGAAACCAGTGATTAATTCCTCTAGGGAAAGTGGCTCTCAGTGGGTATAGAGCCATTTGAGCCAGCTCTTGTGCCAGCCATCTCATGTTGGCATAGGCTCTATGGGAAGGGTGATGTGGAAGAAAGCAAGCAGTGGATAGTGCACCATGCACTCAACAGTCTGCTGAGTGGCATATTTTGTGCGGTTTCTGTTTTTTTTTTTTTTGTTTCAAGCCTAGGTAGACGTATAAATTTGTAGCTTCCCTGTCAATAAAGAAATATCATGCAAATTTCTGCAGCTCAGTCTGTGATGATGAGCAGATGGGGGCAGGAATGTATGTATGCTCAGATGTGAGCAGAGGGGCAGGAATGTATGAACTTTTTCTGCACATTCAACTTCCTTTTTTCTCCTGGTCTGAGTAGTCCTTGCAGCATGCTGAGATGTGGCAGGAATCTTTTTTTCCAAAGGTCTTGCTTCCATTGCTTTAGATCATTGGCTGGCGACCATGAACAGAGCAGAGGATTTGCTGCTGTGAGAGCAGTAAAAGAATTCCAAGTCTCTCCCCTGGGAAAAAAAGAAATAAATAAAGAGTAAGAGTTACAGTAACTAAAGCAGGGCATGTCCACAGTGCACCTTGGTAGCTGGTAGGGGAGGGAAGTGCACAATTTATGATTCCAAGCGACTGGCTCACCTTTTAGGTATTTTATAAAATAAAACTCAGAAGGATGATGCAAGCATTGGCAGCAGAAGACAATGTCTCATTTGTGCTGGCTCCATCCTGTTGTCTGATTTTGCTAATTGCAAAAGCTTTGGCCATCAGAGACAAATTATGGAGACTATTTGCAAATGGTGGGGAGAGAGCTTGAATATTTTTCACTCACAAGTGCTTTAAAAGTGGGGTTTCATAAACGAAACTTTACTTCTGTATACATACTGAGAAGGACATAAAGATCAGATGTCTGCACTTTGGATTAAATTCCAAAAGCCAGTAAGTGATAGAATTGAGATCATTAGAGCTGTTCTTTGGACACTGTGTCTATATGACCCAACAGAGAGTAAAATTCAAAGTTGGGCAGAAAGGCTAAACGGCTTTGGCTTGAGCCTTTGTGTGTTTTAGCAAGGACGAGAGTGCCAATACCAGAGCAGAGATTTTTTGACAGCTTCTGTTTTCTCATAGATGCCCCTAACATTTCCAAAAAAAGAAATTGAAGTCTCTGGCTAGCTTGGTAACAAAGACAGCATTAAGCACCTGTGTTCCAAACAGGCCTGTGTGCATGTGTGCCTCTGCTGATTCATCTGTGAAATGTGGCAAGTGCCAGTGGGGACATGCACAGGGGCTGTGCAAAGCATGTGGCACATGCCCAGTCATAAAAAGCTTGAGCAAACAGTGCTGTGAAGCCACAAGGAGAGATTTTTGAAGTGACAAGAGCTCGCTTTTATCCTCTCAGGTGTTCAAGGGTAAACACCACTGAGAGGTGAATGCCTGACCTAGGCAAATCCCTCCTTTCTCCAGGTGTTACAACTGCTTATCCAAGTCCTTCTCTTCTCCAGCTGGAGTCAAGGAACTCTGACTCCCTTGGTTTGCAATAGAGTTGGTGCTCTACAAACTACGGAGAGAGGAGTTCTCCTAAGCTAACACCGTGCAGGTGGAAAATATGTTAGAGGATCATTGGCGGATGACGGTAGGAGAAAGTGAGAAGGTGTCTGAAAGGGCCATAGCACTGCAATTAAATCCCCTTTGATGTGAGATATAAAACATAAAGTGGCAGAAAAGCTGAGATGGGACAATGAATTGGAGTCATGAGGATCCAGGCCAGTTAGGGTTTCATAGCCCAAACTTAGCCATCACTACTCAAGGGATTGGGTTAATAGTCTGTGGCTTAGAGACATGGATTCACTTTTCTTTCTGAGTTCACTAGCATGTGACTCAGCCTCTCCAAACTCATCTGGCCAGCACTGGTCCTGAGTGTGTTGAAAGAATAAGTAAGTTGAAAGATGGGATGTTCTGATTTATACTAAGGAGGTCTGTGGTGGTGTAATATCATAGCTGGATACTCCTTAAGCACAGCTCTAAGTAGTGTGCACTACAGAAAGTGTATTAATAAAATATGAGATGGTAAAAGTCTGTTTCCCCTGATCCTGGGTGGTTTTCTTTCCTGGGATCTCTTTGAAATAGAAAGAATATAGTCATTTTAGCCTCTTCATTAAGTGTATTATTTAATCCCACACACTGTGGTTCCTTAAGCATAGAAACAATCTACTTTACACTCAGTATGAACAATGAGATGCCCCAGAGCATATTTAAAACAGAACTCCTGGACACAATTACTTGGCTTAAAAGGGTCTGAACTGCATTTATTTTTATGGAAAAGCTTACCAAAATATGCAAGCAAATATTAGTAATTTCTATTCGATTTCCCTTCCTTTACTAGAGCCTAATTGATATGACTGAACACAAGAAAAACTTGATTTTTTTTAATGACTAAAATATCTCTCTTCCTTGTGTATAAGAAGCCAGTTTTAACCCTGATTTATTTGTTCTTTTCCTCTCTTAACTTTTTTCCACCCTACTTTTCTGAAGCATCTATTCAGTAGTCTTTGCTGACTGGATTTTGCTGTTCATTTTATCAACATTTTTATTTGAAATTATGTATATTGTATTAGAATCAAAGTGACATTACACACACGTGAATAGATAGTATATATTGTGTATGATCTACTTATATATACTGTGCACAAACACAAATACATGCATTTTATATGCCCACTTTTGCAGATATGCTAAAGTTGTTTATCTTGCATATATACTATTGTACACTACTTAAAATATTACAATTTCAAAGAAAATTTATTGCAGGGAGCAGCAGTTTTGGTAGTGTTTGCTGAGTGGAAAGCAAAAGACGCTGTTAAAATGTAAAATACTTGCAAATGAAATGCTGTTTCACTGCCTTTCTCTTTTCCAAAATCTCTGTATCTGGACTGAGAATGTATTTTTCATGCCTGGATTTAAAGAGAGACCTCTCAGGAGAGTCAAATAGAAACCAAATAAAACCACAGCATCTCTGTTTGAAAAAGTCTCTGGGAAAGATTATGCAGTGCTTAAATCCTGCTCTGCTTGTAGCAGGTTTTGTGGCTGTCAGGTGGATGTGTTAAAATATTTTTTTCTTAAAAAGACCCAACAGTGAAATATTATTTTACCTGTAATAAAGCACAAAAAATTTTAAAGTAAGAAAGATAACTCTGCTACGTTTCTGGTCTCAGTGTGTCTGGTTTTAAAGTGATGCTTTATAATACATGACGCTAATGCACTTCGAAAGGTTCAAAATCTGCTGTGTGTGGAGAGAAGGTGCAAGGGCAGCAGATGAGCCTGAAAATCTCTGAGACCCTTTGGTTAGAGGTAGGAGACAGCTGTGGTATTCACGAGTACGTGTAAATCTGGAGATGTGGTTGTGGTGTGGGAGCTGCAGCCAGAGAAAGGTGCCTCTTACAGAGTCTCGTTGAATCTATGGATTTTCAGTGCGGAAGGACAATTGTTGTTGTCTGAACAGTCTAGTTTTAAAAACAGTTTTGCAGGCTGCTCTGTAATTTAACACTGTCAGGAAGTTACCCTTGGAGAAAAAGGGGATGAAGTGCTGAGTGTGGGGAGAGCTTTCTGGCAGTGATGTGCCCGGGGTCACGTGGTGGGAGAGTGTCTCTCACCTCTCATCACACCCATGACTGCACTCAGCCTTCTCTCCTGCTCTTTAACCTAAATTTCCCTGTTTTTAACATCACACTGTTGCTACTAATGATACCTCTGAGCTATGTACTAAAACATTCTTTCTCTTTCAGTTCTTCCTTTCAAATACATGAGGAATTTCTAGCAATGCTTTTAGCATAGATGGGCTGACTTACAACCAATTACTGTATTTAACTAAATCCCAAATGGTCTTAAATCTGAGAACTTCACAAGTTCTCAGGGCTAGCTGAAGGAAAATGTTTTAAATTAGTTTTATCAATAATTTCAATGCTTTTCCTCATTTTAACAGCTATAATTTATTGTAATTTGGAGAAAAGAAAGCCTTATTTATTTTTTCTTAGATTTTTATAAAATGCTCACAGAGAAAACCTGCACTGGGAAAAACAAGACTTGGAAAAAAATAAAAAAAGAGAATGGTGATATGATTTCCTTAACTAAAAAATAGTGAGATATTTTGGAAAAAATGTTGCAGACAAATTGCACAAATAACATACCTTCTCACTGAAAAGAAGTAGCTGGAAAGCCTTTTTGCATTAAAAGTGAAAGGAAAATAAAACATCAGCTAATTGTACCGTACTCAGTGATTGTTCACAGGTGTGTGAGGAATCTGCTAAGAAGCTCAGCACCAGCTGAAAGCAATGTGCTGTCCTTGGTCAAGGCAGTGAGGATCACAGGATCATGGAATGGTTTGGACTGGAAGGGGCTTTAAAGATCATACAATTCCAACCCCCTGCCATGGTCTGGGACACCTTTCACTAGACCAGGTAACTCACGGCTCCATCCAGCCCGGACTTGGAGATCTCCAGGAATGGAAAATCCATAACTTCTCTGGGCAACCTCTTCCAGTGCCTCACCACGTTCACAGATAGGAATTACTTCCTCAGATCTCATCTAAAATTTATTAATGTCTTTCAGTTTGAAGCCATCCCCCTCTGTCCTGCCACTACATGCTCTTGGTAAAGAGTCCCTCTTCAACTCTCTTGTAGACTCCTTTCAGGTGCTGGGAGCCTAAAATTACATCACCCCAAAGCCCTCTCTTTTCCAGGCTGAAAAACCCCAATTCTCTCAGTCTTTCCCAAGCAGAGCTACTCCATCCCTCTGGTCACCTTGCTGTCACTTGTCTGGACTCGCTCCAACAGCTCCATGTGCTGGGGATCCTACAGCTGGATGCAGCACTGCAGGTGGGGTCTCACCAGAGTGCTGCAGAAGGGCAGGATCCCCTCCCTGCCCTGCTGCCCACACTGCTTTGGATGCAGCCCAGGACACGGGTGGTTTCTGGGCTGTGAGTGCACATTGCTGGGACATGTCCAGCTTCTCATCCACCAGCATCCCCAAGTCCTTCTGGAGGGCTGCTCTGATCTGTTCATCTCCAGCCTGGATGGATACCAGGGATTGCCCTGACCCAGGTGCAGCACCAACACCTGGTCTTGTTAAACCTCCTGAGATTTCCATGGTCCCACTTCTCCAGCTTGTCCAGGTCCCTCTGGATGGCATCTCATCCTTCAGGTGTGTCAACAGCATCACTCAGCTTGGTGTCATCTGCAAATTTGCTGAGGCTGCACTCGATCCCTTTGTCTGTGTCATTAATGAAGACATTAAATAACTCTGGTCCCAATATGGACCCTGAGGGACACCACTTGTCACTGACGTCTATCAGGACTTGAGCTGTTGACCACTACCCACTCGGGATGGCTGAGGCCTCTGAGGAAGAAGGTGCCACTGAATCTCTTGCATGAAGGATCCTGCCCCTTGCAGGCAGGTCTGCCTTGGACACTCACTTTTCTCTCAGCTCATGAAGGGTGGAGCTACACCGAGGCTCGTTGACTCCCAGTCTTCATAAGCAATCATGAGTACACATGAGGAATTATTTTCTAAAAAAATTTTCTAAAAAGAGATCAGCAAGCAGGGGGATTATATGTTTCCTTCACTATCAATACTGTGCTTTTACTGCTAGGTCAACAGAACTGGAAAGTCAAAAAAAACTAGTGCTGTAATATACAACATTGCATACATTCTAATAGGAATTGTCCCATAATTATTTCTTTACTTTGTAAGGGTCAGAACCTGGATTTGGGGCTATTTTCTTATCTCTGAGAATTGCAGATTCACCCCTCCAACACTGTATGGGGATTGCAGAGCCCACCAGTGTTTGTAACAACCAGGTGCTGGTCCTTGCCACAGTCTCCCTGTAATCTGAGATTTTAATGTATAGTGCATTCCCTTGCACTTTTGTGGATAGATCACCTCAAATGTTATGATTTTCACAAATAAATTCAATAGCTGAGTCTCTTATCTCCTCTGGTCTGCTAGATTTCTGCATCAGCTATTCAGGTAGTGTCGTAAAGTCTCTCCTATTCACATTTCTACCAGCAGTATCCAGTCAACTTGTCCCTGGGAGCTTTGGCAGTGTGCACATGGTTCTGCTTGACTGTCTGGTGCTTTTCTAATCTAGATTTTCTTTTCCCTTCCAGCCGTTAAGCAGCAGGTGCGATGTCCTCTTGCTTGCTTGCATTCTCCTATTCCCGTCCTAAAGACATTAACATCTTGTAGGATTCTTATTTCTTCTAAATTGACTGTTTTCATTACACCTTGTTTTATAGGGCAGATTATGGTCCTCGGGTGATGCCTTCCAAGGATTCAGTAGGGTTTTTAACACCAGCATGTCAAGGAATTTAGCTGTTTCTTTACAAGTAAATGGAGTAAGGTTGTAAGTTTGAGAAGAAAGATCCATTTCAGCCCCACGGTGGTCACTGAATCCAGCTGCATTAGAAGGCAGAGTGGTTCCCCACCTCCATGGTGTGATCTGGGGAGGAGAGGAGGGTTGCGGTTGCGTGCAAGCTGCAGAGAGCCTATGCAGCTGAGTAAGGTAGTACTGCATGCCCTGCTTCCTTCCTTCTGCTCCTGCCACTGTTAGATCACAGACAGCTGGGTTTTACTGTCAGTGGATGCTTCAGTGGATCAAGCACTAGTCAGAATGGAAAAAAAAGACTGACAGCTGGGAAAGGAAATAGCTGGTCTGGGATGTACCCTGTTCCTCAGGTGTATGGATGAAAGGAAAATACTGCTCTGCAAAATGGATCATTGAACTATTTGCCATTCCTCTCCCAGTGACAGAAAATGGTTTTGCATGAGGGAAATGTACCTGTGTGAGCATGTGAACATGCAGGCACACACACACAACTTCCAAGTCAGAGACAGAGGGTGCACACCTATTATTGAAGGTACAGTGCTGCCTCTACGTTATTGCTGACCTGCTTCATTCATGTTTCTTTTGAAACGGCATTATTCTTTGTCTCTTGTAATGCTCTATATTTTTAAACACTGTTAAATACAGAACAAAGAAATGGTCTTTGCCTCTCAAATACAGCTGTATTCCCCTTATATAATTTTTTTTAAGTCACCAGATTTCCTTGCTAGTACTGAAAAATATAAAATAAAATAGAGACAATAATTGCTGGGACAGCCTGGGAGTGGATGATAGCTCTTGCTTATTTAAGCTCTGAATATCCTTTTGAATAAATCTGAAGGTAAATTTTACTGTCTTGTCCTGTTAGGATGACTCTGTTGCTTTTAAGATTTATGTTTTGTGCTTTTTTTCACTCTTTCTGTTCTCTTCTTCCAGCCTCAGAAGTCCCTGAACTGAATTGAAATAACTGAAAGTAGGAGATTCTTAAGAAGAAGTTCAGCCTAGAGAAGAGGAGACTGAGGAGAAATCTCATGGCAGTCTACAACTTCCTCAAGAGGGGAAGTGGAGGGGCAGGCACTGATCCCTTGTCTGTTGTGATCAGTGACAGGACCAGAGGGAATGGCCTGAAGTTGTGTCAGGGAGGTTTAGGTTGGATACTAGGAGAAGGTTCTTTGCCCAGAGGGCAGTTGAGCACTGGAGCAGCTCCCCAAGGAAGTGGTCAGAGCCCCAAGCCTGACAGAGTTCAAGGAGTGTTTGGACAATGCTCTCAGGCACATGGTGTGAGTCTTGGAGTCATCCTGTGCAGGGCCAGGAGTTGAACTTCAATGATCCTTGTGGGTCCCTTCCAACTCAGTAGGTTCTGTGATTCTATGAAAAGTGTTCCATGTACTTACCTTGTTCTTATTCTTACTTGGGCAACTGCTTATACCTGCTGCTGGAAGCTGGCACCTTTGGTGTGACCCAGTGTAATCACTCTTATGTTCATATTTAATTTCACAGTGGTTTGAATTTACAGGAAATAATCCTATATTTCTCTTTTCAGCAAGGGACATATTTGGCAACCACTTAAAGTGGCATAAGCTTGTAAGTACTTCACTTCTCATTTCCTATGAGCTCTCCTAATGATAGGAAGAAGAAAACGTAAATGGTTTATCCAGGATATATTCATAGGCTGCTCGCATGCCTTGAATTCACAAAGTACGGGGATGCTTTCTGGACTCAGTTGATTAAGGCAGTAGGAGAGCCAGGCTCCATTTCTAGGGAAGTAAAAATAAGAAAGGAACATATGCCCAAGAAGTCTGTGGAAATAGTCCTGCGTCTCCTGAGATCTGGGACCACTGTCCGTATGTGCAACGTGGAGGGGCACTGGAGGACCCAGGCACAGCTGCTCTGAGGGTGCTCACATGGGAACTGCTCTACCTACGGAGCACTGAGCTGAAAGGCCAGAGGCCGTCACTACTCTGGTGCTATTTCTTATTCTTCCTTTACCTTTGGCAAGAATCCCAGGACAGGGATTTGTCCATAGGAAGTCCCCATCATTGTTGCTTGTGGGAGAGGAGGTGAAAGGACAATAGTCTGCTGAGTGGCCCAGGAGACCAGCAGTAAAATTAGAAAAGAAACCTCAGTGTCTTCACTCTCAGGGCACACGTCCACAGCCAGCCGTGGAAATGTAAATTCTGCTGCCCTTTCTGCTCCCCTCCCACGAGTGAGGGTGAGCCAGCTCTGACTGTGCAGCCCTGCAGCTATTGCTGAGCCTGGACTAATGGGCAAGTGTGGGAAAGTGGGATATTTTAGCCAGGGAATTGAGATGTCTGCACAGCTTCAGGACCTGATCTGTGTTATGCCCCAGTGGTCAGGCAGAGCTGGATGTACCTGTGTGAGTGTGCCCTCAGCCCAGTGTGATACTCAGGGCATAAGCTCTCCTAAAGCTTCTGGGCTATATTGCACTCAGTTAATACAGACAGTGAGTGGATAATTTGTTCCCATGGAGAAGGATTCAATGTCCAGTCACTGTTTTTATGTGCAAATAGAGTATTACACTATTCTGAAAAAGCCTTTCACAGATTTTCATTTTCTAAGATAGGCACTGCAGTGTAGTGTCCACTGAAACAAATTTTAATACAAAACTTCTGACCTGTAGTGATTTTTTTTTTTGTTTGTTGTTGTTGTTGTTGTTGTTTTGGGGTTTTTTAATATTTGCCATTTCCATTCCTATCTTGATTGCTAGTCTTTTAATGCCTTGGAGTCATGTGATGAGGATGAAATCAGTTAAGTGGTTGCCTCATGGCTGTTTCCATCACTCTCACGTGTCTATAAGGATTTGTTTGTGCGAGGTCTGCAAGGGTCTGTTACCTTGTGAGGAATGTAGGGCTTATGTAGGTGCTAAAAAAGCAAAGAAAACAAAGAACTTCTGAAATGACACACATATAAATCTGGTTTAATTCTTTCCATTAGCTTCAACAGGTGAAAATGTTCTCCACCTTCTCAGAGATAAAATCTGTTCAAAATTCCCTTTTCCATCAGTTGAACTCTGTCCCACCAATCACTGTGACTGGATCCATAGCCCACTAAAATCACTGTGAATCTTTCACAAACTCCCCTTTAGGAGACTGGAACAAGCCAAACCCAAAGAATGATGCTCCTTGCTTTTCATGCAATTTCTGTTACACCTGAAAGATGAGATTAAGAAACTTAAAATTGTGACATAACCATGAATTTGGATAATTTTAATGATGTGATATAATTTCCAATGTCATACTGTGGCACATGCTGGTGCTGGAAGCAGCTCTGGCTTTGTTTTGAGTAGTATTATGAGGACTCTGAACCTTTGACCTTCTTTTTCCTTTCTGCATGTAGGAAGTCCTGGAAAATTCCCTAATGGCACAAATTATAGGAGGCGCCAGACTTGACTCTGGGAACTCTTGCACGCGCTCCATCTCTCCCTCTGCTTTTTTCCCTACTGCACTTGTCAGATTGTGGGGAGAAGATACTCTTCGTTTTACACAGGGGAAATTGGATGCAGTGGAAATGTATCACATCAGTGAAAAAAGAATTGACAAATAACCCCCCTCGACATGGTGTTCAGATGTGCGGGTTTTTTATTCCCTCCCCTCTCAGTCCTGGCTGTACTTGTTTCTGAATGATGGCGAGGGGAATAACAATTCCTCTTCTATCTCAGAGCAGGAAATCAGCAAGTATAATACATGTATGTGCATAAAATTCAGCAACAGGAGCTACTGCCAATTTAAACCATTGTTCTCCTAATTTGGAGAAAAAAGGCTGTCTTACTCTCTTTATAGTAAAAGCCTCAAACAGATTAGGTCAAGTCTCTGCAGACAAAGTAATTCTGTGGTGCTTAAAATGATAGGAACTAATCTCCATGAAAGCTGAGTCCAGGGGTATAGGCTATTAAAGATAGCTATATGCTATAGGCAGAGGAGAAGATAAGAGGTCCAGCTCATAATGAGAAACGATAACTCTACACACTTTGTTTACAGTTTACCCCAAAGACCACAGATTAACACAAATCTCAGAGCATCTTTATTATGGCACTGCATTGGAGAGGGGCTGCCAACAGAGGATGGAATTGCTAAGTAGGCTGGGACCATCTGTCCTCTCAGGGAGGTGAAAACGTGCATGATTGAGTGACACCTGCTTGTCAAGTGTGGCCTGCTGGGAAATTTTCTCTTGGATCACTGAGCTCCGAGTACATTACCTGCATTAAAATCAGAAAAACAATCTCATCACCATTATGCATTTAAGCAGCTCATGTCAATACCAAAATAAAATATATTTTCAAGATCTCTAGATCTTACAAGATTAGGAGCTCATGTTTTGTTTTACATATTGGCAAGCTTAGTTTCTGAAGGAAATTGAGCATTTAAAAAAGACATTTTCTGTTATTTTAAGGAGCACTGGAAATAAACCAACAGGCAATACAAGCTGGCTGTCTTTTAAATTTTTTAAATTTTTTTTTTCTTTAAAAACATTGCCTTCTCATTATAAAACAAGTCTTTGCAGACTCTGTATGGATAAAAGCATTCTCCCCATGAAATGGAACCATTTTGATTGCACTCTTTCTAATGCAAGGAATTGGCCCTTTTTAAATATTTAACCACCTTGGAACATATTTAATAACACTACACAAAGAAGGACGGCAAAATATGGAATGACAATTCTGCCTAAACTCATGTGATTGGGAAGAAAGCTACTCCTTGCCCTCCCTTTCAAAAAGCACCACAGCATGTGTTAAGGTCAGAGTGTCAGCTTGAATTTCCAGTACAGATCCTGATTTCCCTCTCGTGTGGTTATCAGCTTGATCATTAGACCCAAATCTGGATGCCACTGAAAATCACAGGTGATTTTATCAGTGACTGTAGTAAAAGGGATCTTTGTATCAAGATTTGACATTTAATGTGATTTACATTTGACTTTTTTCAATTTAAGGCTCATCTGCTTTTTATTAAATAGAAAATATTCTTATGCTTATCATTAAAATCTCAGTATCTGTATATATTTAGTGTTCTCACTTGTTGAGTTCCCAATTTCCAGACCCCAAAAAATATCCATTGAAAACACATAGCAGAACACAGAAGGGAAGGGAGAGAGAAAAAGAAGTGGTTAGCAGTACTTGTCCTGTTGCAAAATAACTTGTAGTCTGTAATTGATTTAGTAAAGAAGTAATTCTGTGAACCTGGCTTATTAAAGCTTGTTAAAGACAATAAAAAAAACTTCAGTGGATATTGAGTCAGGTCCTTGCAGTATTAAGAGGGCTTCTATGCTTCAGTTTTCTCTTTTCCAGCCAATAAATAACATATGTTTCTTCTGGACAGTACAATGAAGACTGTGTTTGTTACTTTCATTGTTGTGAGTGCTGAAATCACTCACCAACCCTGTGATACAAGGGTTAAATATATATTTCTCTCAGGCAAAGGGTAGAGCAGAGATGCAAGTAGAATCATAGAGTTGTTTGGGTTGAAAGCGACCCTAAAGACCGTCTTGTTCCCCCTGGCAGGGACACCTTCCCCTAGACCAGGATGCTTTGAGCCCCATCCAACCTGGCCTTGAACACTTCCAGGGGTGTGGAAGAATAGGATCCGTTGTTTTCGTGCAGACTGTGGGGTGGCAGAGCACCTCAGGCAGGAGGCTGCCCTGGAGCAGGGTGTGCTACCTGGAAAGCTTTTCCTGGCAGTGCTGCAGTCGTGTCTCCTGGTGCAGTGTGGGTGCTGCAGACGGAGGCAGGAACCCTACTTTTGCGGTTATGGACGGGAGCATCAGGTCATAGGTAATAACTGATGCTGCTCTGGAGCTGTTGGAGGTCAAGGTTCAGATCAACTTGATGCTTCTTCCTGTTGGCAGCCTTGTTTGGGGAGGTGATAGAGCTTTCTCTCCTGTGTGTGCACGTTTCTTCAATCATCAGTAAAGGTGGTATAGATTTTACTGGATCTTGGCATCACAAGGCTCCTTCAGACAATGCCAGAGAAATTAACTGAGCTGCATTAGGGCAAAACAATGAAGAGAAGAAAGAGGTTCCTTGCTCTTAAATGCTCTGACTCTTTGGTGTGTGGCCTTGCTGGTAAGACACGCTGTATTTCAAATGGGTGAAACGATTACATTAACCTGAACATTTCTCCAGTGACCTCACTTTGGCTGTTGCCATGCTTACCTGCAAATACAAAACCAAACAGATGGGCTGGGGCTCAGCAAGGGAGTCAAGAAAGGTCTCTTTGTGGGGAAGAATGTTCACACTGTAACTTTTGTTATTTTTTAAATTTGTGCAGATCTGTTTAGACTGGAGTGTTGAAATAACAACCACGAAGCATCTTCTGCTTTTGCAGGGCTCATGTGAGACATTTCAGATCCTGTGCTGTGGCTTCTGACATCCTTGTTGGTAACCCAAACACAGCCTGCAGGTGTGGATTGACATCAATAATGCTCCTTTTTGGCTGCTAGGGTGAGATGAGAAAGCATTTGATATAGAAGTGCTGTGTGCTACTAAGGAGGATGCTGGTGATATTCTGCTCTGTTCCCAAGAGCTTTAATTGTGGGGTTTAGGTAAATTTTCAAAGTAGATCACAGGTGTGTTGTTACTGCTCTTCTTTGAGCAGAAATTTGTTGTTTCTGAACAAACCTTAACTTTTTTATTTCTGAATGAATGACATCAGAATATCAACTTACAATTCATTGATGAAAAAAATGACTAATAACTATTAAAAAAGTAGGGATATATCCTAGAGGGTTTTCTTGTGTGAAAAACACAGTTGAAAACAATTAATTTTATTCTGTATCAAATTTTCTGCCATCTCATCTCCAGCACACCTGGCGCTTGTGTATTAATTGATGTGATTAATATCTGTCATATATGGTTTGTTTTCTCACTAATTCTAGCAGTGTGGGAATCCTGTGAAAGTAATACCTTTTCAGTAGCATTTCGTCCCGTTTTCATGTGGACCTGATGCTCTGTTTTCTGGAGATGTCTGTGTTGTCTGGAGGGGAGTGGAATTTGGGCTCAGTTTGATGTTTTCCATGAGAATCTTTTCCTTCCAGAAAAATTCTGTTTATCAAATCCAAAAGAATCTATGGAGATAGAGGAGCACAGGAAGAGTTTTGATGACTTCTCTTTTCCTCCTAGTGTGCCTGCCCAGGAGGTGCCATGGAGACTGCGTGAGCCAGCCCATACTTACCTGGTAGCAGATCATGTCTGTCCCAGAGACAAACGATTTGGGATCTTGAGAGCCCTGTAACTCCTGATGAAGACGGGCTTTTAACCTTTTTCCAGGATGTCTTACTTCTAGTCAAGAAACAGTTAAATCTCTGGGAATCTCCCAAGTTCCTAGGTCTTACCAGATTTTTAGATAGGCTCCTGTGAGTTGTGTTTCCTAGGATTCACACAGCTTCCGAGAGACCACATGAGACTGGAGGTTCCCAGAGGTTCCTGCTGGTGCAGGCCCCTGGTGTGATTGCCAACCACACAGAGTCTGGGGTCCATCCAGCCTGTGGCTTGCATAGCCAGAGAAGCGCTTCTGCCATTGCTGGAGCTGGTGGCACCTGGTGACCTGGAGGCACTGCCTGACTTAATTACGCATTTGGAACTTGTTTGTTTTCCAGGTTTGAAGGCTTTGTTTCAACCTGGGATGAAATGCTCTCAGGCACATGGAGGGATTCTTGGGTTTGTCCTGTGCAGGGCCAGGAGTTGGATGATCCTTGTGAGACCCTTCCAACTCAGCATATTCTATGATCCTATGATGAAATCTCTTTTTCAATGAAGTCACTACTGCCCAAACAGACACTGAAGTGAAGTGAAACTGGTGTACTCCTTAAGTCCTGTAGAGCCTGCTGCATGGTATACAACCATCCCCTGAAAAACCTAAACCTCTTGTAAAGCTAAACTACAAATTGCAAGATTGTCTGGAAGACTTTATTTTAAGACATTTGGTTTTACAAATTGTTTTTTGCTAACTATTAATGTGGTCATTGCATTCTTCTGCTTTTGTAACTTCAGATCTATATTCTATGGACGTGAAGGCTACTTTGGGCCACTCGCTGTTCAACGTGGTCATTTGGTAGATGCAAATCTAGTTTGTTCCTACCTTGAGGTCTGTTTGCATCTTCAGAAGTGTTTACAGTGACCTTTTTAAAAAGGAATTGTAGTTTTGAACTGCAAATTTAGTATGGTAAAGAAACATAAAGATAGCTTGAGTTTTTTCTGCAGTCATTAACAAGATTAAGATCCCATGACTTCAATGACTTCATTTTCAATCTACAGAAGTGTAACTGAGAGGTCCTTTGTCTGTGTTTTCACTTCTGATGCAGCCAACAGAGACAAAAGAAATACGATTTCATTTGTCATATTTAACGGCTTCCTGATATTGTTTTTTCCTTGCATTTAGCTTTTGTTCTCATTTTCATATGTTTTCATTTGTTTGAATAAATGGACATTTAAAAAACTCAAGTAAAAAGCGTTCAAGCAAACGACTCTTGTTTGAAACATAGAAAATGAATAGGACCATGCAACTAAACAGGCTGTAACATGCTTTCAAAGCTGATTGTCTGAAATGCTGGGGCTCTACTCCGCCCCTTCTGTTCTGCCGTTGTGGGCTTGAAAGCACCTCGGGCAAGAGACTGTTGGAGCACTGAGATCTCTGAAATTTTTGTTTGAATAAATTCATAATTAAATACTCTGGTGTGAAAGAGATGGGGAAAAAAATGTTTTCCCTGCTGCTTAGCAATTTTAAATTGGTTGGTTCTTTCTGTTGGTGGGGGCAGGAAAAAACTGTCAAACCTAAAAGTGCTTCTGTTTATCTGGGGACGCAGTGATGTTTTTGCTCTTGCTTTACATGTACAGAATATACATTGAGAGAAGCACTGAGGGAGTGTATCATTCAGAGAATGGGAATCACAGAGCAATTAATAATTCAGGTCTATTGTACCCTGACATACACAATAGTATGGCATCAATCTTGAAATTGTACACAGGGAAGTACAGTCCATCAATCACTTTGTTCTTTCATCCAATTTTGAATAATTGTTTATTTATGTTTTTCTGATTTTCTCTGGAAAACGAACTTTTTCAGGCTCTCACTGGAGTATTTTCCCTTGAGAAAACACTCACCTTTTCTCCCATGATCTTAGTTGATGTAGAATGATAAAAAATATACCAATATATTCAGTCCATAAACTAGAATATCTTTAGTATTTGCTCCTGGATTTTTTCCTAAGAGTGCTGGGATGTAATTCTTTCTAGGAATAGCTTACTTGAGATTTTATATTTAATGTTTTCTAAATCCAAACCCTTAGAAGATTTGAACAAAAATATGAAGGTGTTGAAGTCTCTGTTTTCCCATTGCACATTGCCAGAAGAGTTGATAGCGTTTGTAAAGTTGTGTAACGTGGCAGGGGTACTGAGAACGTCAGTACCTTCAGGGTTAGGCACCTGGACCAAGCTACAACGAAGTTTTGAATTCCTGCTCTTTAACTGATACACTAAGAACCTGAATTTGGGCAGGACAGATCCAAGATTTTGTCTGACCATCCCATTCGGGCACATCATCCCCAGCTGTTGCCCCCTCTCTGATGTTTTGCTGACAGTAATTTTCCACCTACATTTTTTGCTGCCTGCTTGTGTTGGAAATACCTTTCCTAGGTCACTTTTCTGTGATAAAACCACTTGGTAACATTAACTACATAGACTGTTGCTTTTGGAAGCATGGGTCAGGTTGGCATTCCCCATGGCAGGTGCCTGCATAACTGCTCACAGGGACACTGGTGGCCCAGGGACCACAGCAGCAGAATGGAACCAGATTTGGGTTGTATTTGCAGTCTTGCCACAAATCAGGTGCAATTTGCAGCAAATCTTCTGCTTCTCTGTGCCTTTGCCTGAATTTCTCATTCTGTCCCTGTGTTGTCAGCTGCGGGTTATTAAGGGGAAAGAAAAAAAAAAGGAAAAATTTGTAGCCCCATTCTTCCCTGTCTCCTGGGCACTGCTCAGTGCAGTACACAGCTGGATCATGTGGCAAAGGAGAAACCTGAGGTCTTTCCCTCCTACCAAAAAGTCACTCACATTCAGATCACATCATATCTGCTCTGTTCATCTAAGAACAGTAAACTTTTGGGAGCAAAGATGCAGCTTTATACGGTTTTGTGCAGCTCCAAACACAGCACTGATGTCCTCATCAAAATCCTAAGAAAAATTTAATAATTATAGTGAGAATGTGAAGTTTATTCTTTGACTTCTTTGGGAAGGGAGGCTCTGTTTCAAGTCAGTGCTAGGCTGAGAGTCATTGCAGCCTGGACTCTGGCAAACCCTCATGACCTGGTTCTTACTGTTTCCTAGAAAAGATGCAGGCACCCCAGGAATTTGTTTAATGGGGGCCCAGTTGCAGTGGGAGACTTTTTGTGGCCACATCCACAGTGTTTCTGTCTGGAATTAGGCTTGATGGAGGTGCAGAAGTGATGTCCTGCAGGTAAGCCAGGTGTGACAGATTTGTGGTTTCAAATGGATGGTCATTGTAGGGGCAACAATGCTCTGCTCCAGCTGTTTTGGGTTTATGGTTGCTTGCTCCTCTGAGGCATCATGAAGCACCCAAAAAATTGAGGAAGAGACAGAAGAGAAAGAAAGAAAGAAAAGAAAGAAAAGAAAGAAAAGAAAGAAAAGAAAGAAAAGAAAGAAAGAAAAAATAAGCCAGGGTGTGAGTGTGAAGAAATTTCCAGCATGAGGATGAAGGCACAGAAAGACAGCTAAAAGCTGTCACATGTCAATCACACAAAGGGTAGGAAGCATATGTGATGCAGTTAATGCTCTGAGCAAAGGGGAATGGAAAAACAACTGGTCTCTGGGTATTAATTATATACTGAACTGCTAATAAGTTGGAGACAGTGTGAGCATCAACTTCTGATAAATATCAGCCTTGGAAAACAAATACAGTGCAGGATAAGACAATTTAGAGTAGTATAATATTAACCAGAGCAGTACAGGTAAAGTTAGTAAGGGGTGCTGGCACTGCCCCTGTACAAATACTCCTGCCCTTTGCAGGACACTTGCTGGCAGTGATGCACAATAAAGGTGCATTGATTTATTTTATCTTCAAACTAGTGGTAAGGTCTGAAATACTGAGTGAACCAAAAGACCTCATTTACTTCAGCTATCAACAACAGTCTAATGTAAAAAAAAAAAAAAAAAGTTAAAAATCCCAACCATCATCTCAAACAGTCCCTCTCTCATTATCTCAGCCCTTCCTGGAGAAGATCAATAAACAATTTGCATATTTTTTATCAATATTTAATGTAATGCAGCAGGATGCTTTTGATGGCTTGAGTCCTTCTGTGCACTCTTTTAACATGACAGAGACTAAGAGCCCAGCAGGTGCTCAGGTGCTGGGGTCAGTTCCTAGTTAAAAACATTAGGGATTGGTGTGGCTAAATAATCTACAGCTGCCCATCCAAGGGCAGGACTGAGAGCTCACAGAGCATGGTGATGAATTTTAACGATCTGGGAAGACAAATGAGCCTGAGCTGCCATGCAATTAGTGGGCTGTGGAAAGATGTGTTGGGTCTAAATGAGGGACATGATCTGCTCTTGACTCTCAGTATGGTAGGAGCCCTCCCTCTGAAGGCCGTAATGAGGAAGGTAGATGAGGTCCCAAACAGGTTGACAGAACAATTAAGGGGAAATGGGAGTTGATTCAAAATGCGGTATCGCCATCCGTGGCACAGATATGTACAGATCTACCCCCTTAAGGAGCTTGTGCTACTCTTCAAAACTGGATGTGCACTCAGGGAATTCCTTTCACTCCCCGTTACTTAAAAATATATATATTTTAAAAAACCTTATCCCTAAATCAACTTTTACTTAAATAGGAAAATAACTTGAAAGAAAAGGCCTGGCTCTGATCTCACTTACTGTGGTGTAAATTGTGAGTAGCTCCTCCAGACTGTCTGCAATGATAATGAATTCCAGGATGGTGTATCTTGTGAAGATCCATGTTTTGTGCAATAGACAAATGCAGTTTTTTATCCGGTCATCTGATTATTTTTTGAGTCTGCTTGATTGAGACTTTCATGCTCTTCGAAGAATGTGGAAGCTCAGAAGGGCTGAAGGAGAGGCTACTGCAATGTGCCTGGAGGAAACTCTTGAGTTATTCCTCTGGATCTGAAGAAATAAAATGTGTGTTTTTAAAATGTTCCATAAGAAAAGAATATAGATATTAAAAATAGTTAATTTTATAGAGGAATCAAATCTACTGTTGGTTTTGATGAAGTTATAGGTTCTTTTCCTATACTATTTCTGATTCTATGAAATTACGATTACTAACTAGATGCCAGAAGACGACAGACAAGCTGAGATTTTACCTATTTAATTAGAAAAACAGCAGCAATAATGTACTACAAATAGTGCACCAGGTAGAAGTAATACGTTCAGTAAATCTAGTCTCACTTTTCTGCCTCAAATATATCAAAAGGAAGAAATCAAATTCCTTGAACAGTGCTCATTATTTGAACATATTCACTTAGGGTGATGATAGAAAATAATTATGGACATGATGTCTGTGCTGCATCAAACAGATCTGGTTTCCTTGGTGGGACAGATTCACTGCTCCCACTTCGTTAGAGAGATTCCTTGTCACAGGGATCACATAGTGCTGTTGCCCTTGTTGGACTGGACAGTGTCACAACCAGTGTGGATACTGGCATGTCCAAATTGAAAATAGGTTTCCACAAACAGCATCTCGTGTTGCATTATCTGATTCTGTGCGTGGTCACTGCTGAGCTGATGAGTGATGGCAGCCAGTTGGCTTGGTTTTCATGAGTCTGTGAAATGTGGTGACTGCAATGTTTATAGAGGTAAGCATAAAATATCGAAATTAGCGGGGCCAGAGAGAGCAGATTTTCACTGCATCTTCCCAGGATCACTGGTAAACTGTGAAGAACCAGGGGGTGAATGTCTTCCACGCAGCCACACAGAGCAGTAGGGCTCAGCTTGGTTCTGGGGCTATAACACAGTCAAGAGATGCTTATGTTAATGTTCAAGTAGATTGGGAAAATCTAGAAATGAACTGGGGAGTGTACATCTGTAGTGTCCAGAGAACCAGCTACAGGTTGATGGCATGATTACATAGCCTGGTGCAGCAAGCAAAAAAGAAAACCTGGGAAATTGTGCCTTCTGGGAAAGAGTATTTTCACAGTTTTTTCCCTTCCGTCGTTGGTTTTGTTACCCCTTGCTCCATACAGAGGTCTGACCTTCCTGTAAGCTGTGTTTAAACCCACAACAGCCTTTTAGGCTTTGAGCCATATATTTGTGTTGTGAACTACTCTGTTATATACAGAGATTTAGAGCAGACAACGACAAAAGTATTGCTTAAGCTTTTCAATGCTTGGTGAAGAAAAACCCAAACCAGGGAACATCAAAATGTTTCACATTTCCATACTACTGTGGTAAAAAATATGATTGCAGCCCTAGATTAATTTTTCTAATTGATTGATTTACTGGAGCTTTTTGCTTAGAAAGTACCTGATTTTGCTTTAAAAAAATTCACCTTAATAAATATATTTTCTAGTCATCTTTTTTATGCCAGCTAATTAACATAGTAGTCTCAAATATAAGTCTTATGCATACAAATAGATCAATGTTTTATAAATTTTCCATTTCAAAACTTTATACAGAGAGCTTGAAAATACTAACAATGCCTGGGATTGAAAATGATAACAATACCTAGGTGCCTGCTTTCATCCAGAAGAGGAAAAAATGAGAAAAAAAAAGAAGCACCCCAAAACATGAAATTAACATATCATCTTAATTTCATTCACTCTGCTTAGACTGATTACTGCAAATTAAATTTTGTGCTAATTGACCAATGCAGTGTTACACAGAAGTCCATGATTTCTGTTTATCCTAGTTATCCATACAAGTATTTGTTTTTCGCTCAATGTGTGAACATGGGAAAACATTTTTAACTAGAATTAGGAAGAGATGAGCAATAACTAAGAATAATGCCTTTTTTCCAAGAGCTCTGCCTGGAGGCTGACTGAGACTGGTTCAATGGAATGATCCGCTTGACTGTTTTTTTTTTCCCTCCAAGTGATACTTCTGCCTTTCTGGCTAAATCTCTAAGTATTGAGCCAAATCCCAGGTAATGGAAAATGTGGCCATTTATTGCCTGTAAACTTTGCTCAGAGCAGAGAACAGTGCTTAAAAATGAAAGTTACAGAAAAGCCCAGAGCTGTGCACAGCTGAGGCTGATGGTGAGCTCTGTAACAATCCAAAATGCCAGGTGACACTGGAGACCTCTGATAATTAGGATGTCCCCTCTACATTAAAGGGTCTATTGACCCTTTCTAACAAATACAGTGAATACTGCTCAGTTTTTCCTGGATCAAAGCAAGGCTGTCTTACAGATGTACGACACCCAAAGGTAACAAATCTTTGGAGGTATGATCCAGGCCCACTAATGTTGCTCTGCTTCTTAAAAATGAACAATACTTAACCTGTAATATTTAACACGTGACAAATGAGGTCTGGAGTTACCAGTGACATTAGGGTCATATGCTTGAAGGTTGCAGCTTCTCCCTGAACCCAGAATAAGATTTAGCCTCTTGTTCACTTCCCTTTCTGTCCATCAGCTGTGTATCAGCTTTAGATTACTGAAGCTCATCAACAGAAGTGTAGTGTAGAGATCCTAGATCAACTCCAACGTGCTGGCACCTTTACACAGCACAAGGGACTGCTCTGAGCTCTTTCAGGATGCTGGAAGGAACATGTCTGTGTTGGTGTGGTGTCATTTCAAAGTACTAAGCTTTATACCTTAGTGAAGAGGTTGGTGCTGTCTTCAAAATCCAGCTTGTTGCAAGTTCCTCTTTAACCTGGGACAAAGGCAGGCAAGCTGAGCAAGGAAAGCTGACCCTAAAACGCAATCTTGTTTCCTAATTTCTTTAAAAGCAGGAATCAGGAATATGGTGCAGCTTTTTCCATTATGACAGGGAATTGAATGGTTTTGTTTGTTGCCCGGAGATGCTCTCGGATTGACTGCTTCAGTACTACAAACAGGAAGGGGATAAACAGGAAAAAGTCCAGAGACCAGCAAATACCAATCAAGATGTTATAAAGAAAAATTGAATGAATAGGGATTGTTTAGTCTACAGAAGAAAAGTCCAACAGGAATAGGGCTAATAGACTTCAAATACATAGAACTGCTGCTGGAGGGAAGAAGGAAATGAGGTTTTCTCCTGGTCTGATGGCAGTAAACAAGAACTAATGCTCTTGAACCGAGGAAAATAGGGAAGATTCAGGTTATGCATTAGAAACAATTTTTGAATGGCAATACTATGAGCATTGTAATAAGCTTATGTGGAAGATGTACATCTAATAAAAATATTCATTGGTTCTTCTGTTGTCCCTTCCATTCCTATAATTCTTGAGTACCACAATAACTTGGACTCTAAACATGCATCTGAGAAGGAGGAATGCTTTGTGACACAGTGAGGAATGCTGAAGAAATTAAACCCCACCTTCTCGACAAAGTTCATGTGTCATCTAGGGCAAGAAATTCTAGAGAGTTTCCATTTTTTCAAACAGAGACAAAATTTTAATTCCTTTCTCCTTTTGCTTTATTTAAGTGGATGGCAAACTACTGGGGTAGGACCGTAGTCTCTGTATAATTCTGAAAAGGTAGAGTTGTTGGTCAGGGTTCACAGACAATAATGTAGGTATTATTATGTTTTCATGATCTCACACAGCTCCATTCTGATTTCTTCTTCTGTGTGCTCCTTCCTTTGATCGTGTTTCATTCTGGGAAGATCCCAAAGTCTTCAGCATCTTCTATTTTTTCTCTGCCTAATAGTGATTGATTTTCTTGTCAAGTATCAAAGAAGGCATTACCTCCACCTGGAACTGATTTGGTGTATTTATCTGCATTGTATTTTTTTAGTTCCTGTAACTTCTCGTTATTTTTGGAATAGTTTTAAGTGGCTGCTTTTTTTTTCCATATAAACTTAGTCTTTAAAAGTAGATACAAATAAATATCTGGTGATTTGCACTGTGGTGGACACAACTTTATAGTTGCTAACAAATCCAGGCCTCACTGATGTCATTGCAAAGACTTCACTGACCTCACCATATTACTCTAGCTTCTCACATTTGCACTCATCAATCATGTTCCTTCATCATGGCCCCAAATCTATTCTGTCCTCTATGATTTTGACATGAAATGTTGGCACTGCCTCTCTGATCAGGACTCAGCAAAATTCCATGTGAGTCTCTCAACATCTTTTAAATCCCCCTACTTTCCAGTCCATAACCTTTCCCCCATACATTAACTTTGAAAAGTTCCCATGGAATCAGCTGTGGTTCATAGTTTGGCACCATAGTTTTGAGCTGAAACATTTGTCTGTTAATTCAGGTTTGTCATCCCTAGTAGCTATAGCTGCAGCTCGTGTGAGGACTGTTAGCTAACTCTGGCTTTGCCTTGAATGTGAACCTTCATGGATGCCTATGCATTCATACATCATTACTTTAATTAAGTGCTTCTCTTTGGAGAAACAAATCTGATCTTATCACAGAATAGTGAATTGATTTGTTGCCAGCCCAATTTCTTTGAGCTCAGACCAGCCTGTGTCATGCCCAAATGCAGAAATCAAATGTGATATTTGAGACAGTCACCATGACTATTTCAGTGGAAAATTAACAGATAGACTCTCCCCTGACTTCTGTTTCCTTAGGAAGAAGATTCTGGAGCTAATTTTAAGCATTTGATGCTCCTTGTAATGTAAGTAAAGAGAAAGAACCTTTGCAGGCAGCCTGGTCATTTAATGCAGCTACACAGAAAAAGTCACCCCATGCAGTTCATTTGCCAGTGTGAAAAAGGCCTTTCTTGCACAGAAAGGACTCTATTTACCACTTTTTGCACTTGGTTTTGCGGTCATCAACCTCTGCTCAACCTTTTGAAGCTGTGCAGGTAAGAGTTCAAGAGTGAGAGGAAGAAAGAGAGTCTGTTTCTCTAGGCTGTGTTTGAGGGTGTGTTCATGAGAGGGTTTGGGAGAAGTTGTGTTTCACAGAATCACAGAATGAACCAGGTTGGAAAAGACCTTTGAGATCATCAAGTCCAACCACAGCAGCTGAGCCTGCTCGCACAATTTAAGAGTCTCCTGAGAAAAACTGAAAAAAGGCAGTCTGTGCTTAGATGCAGGTGTTTGTCTTGAATACAGCCTGACAAGGTTTGATGTTTGGTCTAAGCATGCCCAATGGATCAGAACTTCCCACGGGTTTATCCACACCCCTCCCTATTTTATCTCTGATCTGTGATTACTACACTAACCAAAAACACCTAGCTGCTTGGATCTACTTTTCTTTCACAGTGAATGGAGACAATTCTGCTTAGAAGTGCAGACAAATCTGTAATCCAGCTTTCAGATGCTTGTGGACACAAGGACAGGCAGAGACATTAGCTTCTAATTTACACTGAAGTCCAGGGTTTATGGGACTTCTGGTGGCCCAAATCTCGTACAGTATCCTAATTCTTCATGGTGTAATGTGTAGAAATAACAGCTTTCTGTATGCTGGTGATAAGTTATTTCCACATTCATTTAGAAACTTCACACAGATTGTTATGGTCCGTGGGTTTGGAAGAAGGAAAGAAAGTGGTGCCAGGATCCCTTGGCATGCTACTGCTATACCAGACATCCAAACCCCCAAAACTATTGGATGCAGACAGAGCCCTAATGTGGTATCTTGACTCCCTCAGAGCTGGAAACAGGTGGCATCCATTAAAAATCTGCAATTGGTTGTAATTCCCATCTCAAACCAGTCCCAGCTGCACTTTGCCCACTGTAGGGAAGAGAAGACCCAAGCCATATTGTAAGCAGAGCAACCAGTCGTTAAAGGGACCTGGTTGTGGTTTGTTGTTTTTGTGTTTCTTTTTCCAATTAGTAGATCTATTCTCTTTGCTAAAAGCCTTGTAAAGCAGTGCAGATATTTTAAAAACATACATCTGAGAGGCTCTAGAAAACCGATCCATTGAATCAGTGATTTCAGATTCTGCCTTTGGGGAGGGTGGGGAGAAATACTTTGTCCCTGCAAAATAACCTTAAAAATTAAGAATAGCTGAAAAACTGCCTCTGAGATGTCTTTCTCTTCTTAGAGATGAGGAAGATTTTCCTTGTGCTCTTTTTTTTTTTTTTCTGGGGCTGCTGCCAATCCTGCTTCTCACCCCCTGGCTGGAGTCACGCAGCTCAGTCCTGAAGGAGTAACAGGACAGATAAATTAACAGAAGATTTGCTGAACTGTCTTGCTTATGTAATGACAGCCTTCCTTTCAAGCATTTAAATCAGTAATTTCGATATTTCTTGTGATTAGCAAAACTTTGGGGAAATATTTCCGCTGCACATAAAGAAAGGCATGCATCTGTGCCTTTAAAAGATGAGGCAGGCTCAAAATATTGCTGTGTGGTTTGCAAGTTAAAGACTGCAACTTTTCCCTGGTGTGCTTGTGTTCACCAGATTCATCAAATCTAAAATAAATTATAATTTCCCAGGCTATTGTGTTTAACAAAGCTTTGGAGACATCGGTTGTTCTTATTAACATTTATATTCCATTTTTTCCCCTAGTATTTTCTCCGAGAAATTAAGGAAAGCTTATTAGTATTTGGAATGGTGGAAAGAATATGTTTTTTCTTAACTCTTAATGAATTCTGGGGTGTAGCTGCAGATTTGTATGTGTAATAAAACCACATAATTTTTCTTGTTTTGCTTTTTTAAATATGGGGGTAGGGGAGAGAGAAATTTTTCTTTTATTCTGAAGAAATATTGTCAAATGTCCAAGGAATTTTGGTGGGGGAGGATACCTGGGTTATCCCTATTAACTTCATCTGTGCAATGATATTCACTGACAGATTAATTGTTCTGAGGCAAGATTCATCTGATGTACAAGCAAATGCACCTGCCTGAAAAGTGGAATAGCAAAAATTGTTTCCTTTCTTATCACTCAGTTTGTACACCTCTTCACTTTTCTCCAGGATGCCGTTACAAAGGATAATTGATTATTGTGAATCATCACAGCATCAAGTACTGTGTAAAAGTGACCTGACTGAACCTGGAAAACCACCCATTCTTTCCTTAGCTCCTTCAGTCTACAGATGTTATTTATTTATTGTTTTAAATATTTTTGGGCTTTTTTCACTTTTTCAGCCTTTTTCACTCTGCAAGCTGAGTTTTCTCTTTTCTGCAGCCTCCATGATACAAAGAGGAGTGTGTGGACATGCAAACACAGCAATTATTACGTTTTTCTTTAGTTTAAACCATGCTTTAAGAAGCTATTGAGTAAATAGACTCTTGCCCATTTATCATAGGAGTATTCTGACTATTGGGTAATATAAACCTGTAATGCCTGTAAGACTTCACAAAAGAACTCTTACTCCTAGAATTACAGCCTGTAATAAACCTGTGTGGAATCCCTAAGTGCATCCTAACTACACAGAGCATTATCAGACATAGGCCTCAGTGGGAACTTTATGTGCCTGAGAATTGTGGAAAGTAGCTGTTGTACCATAAATTCTTTCATGCAGGGATCATTCTGTCTCTCCTTGGTGATGCTCCAAGAGCAAATAATTATATTAACTAAATATAATGCATATCACATATCATGCAGTGGTAATTGTTTCCAGTGGAGTTGCTGTATCCCATAGGTTTTAACATAATACTCTAGATTTCATGGTAAATGAAGAAATAAATCATGCTGCCCCCACAAAATTTCTCTCTGACCCTATCTGTGATGCATGATTCTGCATGATGCATGTATGATTTGAGGAGACAGATATCGCAAGAGTCTAAAGCACTCTTGCTTTAGACTGGGTTGTGTTACTTTATATTGTTCTATTTGCATTGGAGATGAATGTGATAAATATCCCTTCCCTGAGCAGAACTTGCACATGTATCACATGGTGCAATCAAAACTCAGCCACTGTAATGTTCACTTGGTGGGGTTGGTTTTTTAATGCAAACAAAGCAGAATATTTGTATTCAGAGTGTGCAGTATTCCCATCTGATTGTGTACCTGCAAATTTGTACTTTTTGCTGCCATTCCCAGAAGATGTGTTGGGATGAGCTGCAGCTATTTGTGTATGGTACAGAAATGTAATCACATCGTGTCACTTTGCAAGATGCTGCACAATACTGAGCCTTTGCAATCACAACCACATTCACATCCACCCGTATCTCTGTATCACCCCACCATAGCCTGGACCAGGGATAGTTCCGTATGGCAGGCTGGATCCTGTCCTGTTCACTCTGCCATCTCCCCTGACACTGCCACAAACCAGCAACTCTGTGTTGCTCTGCTTAGTGCCGTGTTTAGGAGAAGCTCCTCTTTTGAAATCCCCTGCTGCTAATTTGGGAAGAAACTGATGTTCCAAGGTATCCAGACTCCAGACTTTTTCTGGACGTTTTCTGAAACTTAGCAATAGCAACACCCTAGTTTTTCAAACAGCCCAGTGTTATCCTCAGTCTTAAAACAATATGAAGTTCCTCTTGGGAGGAACGTTAACCCTGGAGCTTTCAAAAGTTTGTGCTCACTTGACAGAAAATGGATGGGCTCAAAGTTAAGACCTTCCCCATTTAACTGGCAGTCATTTCTTTATCAGATTTGGTTGAGAAAACCTTTAAGAAAAACAAGGAAAACCTCTAATTTGTGCGCGAAAAGTATGAAGCAGTATAAATGTTAGTATTTTGTCTCAAAGTCTTGCCAAGTCCTTTTGTGCAGAAAGTCCAAATCTCCGTGTAAATAGAGCCATTTTGAAAGTATGTTCAGCATGGGCATGCATTGATCAGTTCTCTTTGTAAGAACAATAGGGAAGACATAGTTTTATCGTGGAGTTTTATGACCGATACAGAGTAAATTAGGCATTCAAACAGAGATCATACGGCAGAAGCATAAACCGCTGAATATCCTAAAACCTTGCAGGAATTGTCTGCTATATGTGTATGCTAAAATATCGTTTATTGAGTGTCTAGGGCTGGTTCCAGGTTTCAGTCAGTCAAACGTGTCTGTATGGGAATGCCGAGATATTCTTGCAGCTGAGTGGCTGTGAAGTCAGCCTGTTCCTTGAGCAGCTTGTAAAGTGTTTGGCTTGGCATTACCTCACCTAATGTGCAACCGGCATTAAGACTTTCCCTGAAGCAATACATTTAATTGCATGCTCTACTAGAAGGAAAAGAAGTCTAATTAGTCCCAGATTTATTCTATCAATAAAGACAAATTATTTCATTTTTTTCCTGATCTAAATACGAAGTAGTTAGAGAGGTTTCCAGGCAAATAAAAATCTTTGTTGAAAGAGAATACAACTTGTGTTGGTCACAGAAATTTTAACTGTTTTTAACAAGCAGTGGCTTTTGATAAGGCTAATCTGGGTTTCACAATAAAATCTTAGTTAAATATTTTGCATGCTACAATCTAATATGATTTATTTGGCTGTTTCCATTATTGCCTTATTTTATTTATTATAATGTCCTGTCAGGAGGAGCACTAAATTCATCTGTAGCACTGTTCATTACCATTTTAGCAAACAACGACAAGATTCTTTAAATTGTGCTATTGTGTTAATTGAGAGGGTGGAGTTCGATTCTCATGGCTCAATCTTCTAAAGAAAAAAAAGCAACAAACAAAAACCAAGAAACAAAAACCAACAACAAAACTGGGCCCCTTTTCCTTCCCCTTCCCTTTAAAGCCCTATAGCAGCATGAATGAAACATCACCAAACAATTGCATCCCCCCCTCCCCAGGGAGCTAACATATTTTGTCAGTATTTGCAATGAAAAGAACAAATATCAGAATCTCAGTAATACCGTGGCTTCAATTCTCCTCCCCCTGTGTTATTATTTTTTGGTTTTAAATTCATTTTAGAGAGCTGCAAGTTGCAATTCCCAGCTCTGTGCAGGAGAAGCCCTAGTAACTAGTCAGAATTCACATGCACACCCACTCCACATACACGTACACATGTCCTTTTTTTTTTCTTTCATGGTACAGCACAAGATATTATCTTGGTAATTCTCTATTCACTGTGTTACACCTCTTCCCACTAATCCAATGCAGAACCAGATTACCGACCAAGCCTTTTGAAGCCTTGATGTTATTTTGCTTGATAAATTGGGCACAAGACTAAAATTGAAAAGAAATCCTGTTTTTATTATTGGAGACAAATCTAGCAAGCAGGAAGCATATGTTGTGCTTTGGACCACATGCTGGGGAGAGGGAGCTAGAGGGCTCTCACACCAATCAGTTACTGCAAACAATACCCGGTGTCCACCTGGGACAGAGCCTGTGCCATTAGTCTTGACTGGAGCAGCCCTCTAATGCCACCAGGCAGCCCCAAGGAGCAGAGACACCCACCTGACAAAATGTCACCGGGAAAAAAGAAAAAAAAGAAGACGTCAATATGTTGGATATTGATCTGCTTTATTAATTTTTTTCTTACAATTTGATATGGGAATATGCTGATCAAATAGGGAGGGGGGAAGGCACGTTTCAGAAGCCAGCAAAGGGCTTCTGTGAAAGCTCTAATGGCAGAGGGCTAGAGCGAGTGTGTGGAACACAATAAGCACATGGACTGGCAAGTGCTGTGTTTTTCAAAGGGCAGTGTTGAGTATTGATCTGTATTAGAAATGGTAATGAGGTTATTTTGTGCCTCGGTGAAATACCTTAACTGTTTCAGTGCTTCAAATGCATTAGAGGTAAAGTGTTGAAGACTATGAATTTTTAATGCCTCCAACTCCAGTTCCTAAATTTTTTCAGTCTTTCCAATAGCTATTTCGGTTTTATATTCCAGGGCTATTGCAGCTACTTCTTGAGACAGTTTCAGCTTCCCTTTTCAATGCAGCCCCTTGTGAAATAGTAGTTACCTAAATCCATCCTGCAGAAAGAAGCTTTTTTTTTTGCTAACACCTTGCAGGGTCTTTCACTTTTAAAATATTTCAAGTAAACTGAAAGAATGAAAATTTCAAGGTTTTTGAACAGAGATGAAGATCTTAGTTCTTATTGAGAATGCAGCACATTCTTGGTAATTTATTCTGGAATTACCTTGGCTGGCTTTGTTTTGATCAATAGAAAACATTTCCCAATTCTGCATGACCCTTCTACTGATCTGTGTATGTGCAATTGTTGCACGGTTAGTGAAGTGATGTGAGTAAATTATTAATGTGAAGGTCAGGTTCTTATTTAGTACAGCAGCCCAATATTTGTAATTGGACTAACCAAGGCCAGCAGCAGCAGCAGCAACATATAACATGATGTGGAAAAGAAAGCTTTACTGTTACAACTTTTTGCTGAAAGGTTAAAAATAGAATATTATCATACCATTGGCAGAATCTCTAATTTTTGGTGAGTATCTTTTGGTTTTCAGTCTTATTTCCAACAGTTGGTTGGAAAAAAAGATACAAGATAGGAAAGTCAGTTAAATTTGATTTCACCTTTGGTGCTGTACATGAAAAGATTTTGTAAAGAGGACAACTCTTTTAAACTTTTTAAGTATCATAAACCTATTTGCACAGCTCAAAATATAACCCCTGGCTAGCATTCTAGAATTTAAACTATCATAATTCCTTTTTCTCTGTAGATGCTCAAATCATAATATAAGAAATCAACAGAAGACTACAAGTAGTAATTTCTAGGCACTCCAAGCTAAAGCCATCTCACTTTCATTTAAAATTAATAACTGTCAAAAATAGTGTAATCTGATTCAAAAATATGTGCTGAAGCCAAGACAGGCATGTATAGGAATATATTGCTCTCCCTATTATTCTGAACCGTGTAGTTAAATTTTAAACACATTCTTTCCTTGATTAAATCAGACTAGAATTATCCCCATTTTTATAGTATGACAGAGAAAATGCTTCAAAACCTTTAATTTTTCCCAATTTTCAGATGCTGTGCATTAGACGTGTAGTGAAGCAATAATGATTTACACTGTAATGTTGACCCACACTTGTGGGTTTAAGTGGGCTGTATTTTCTCTAGGAAGAGCTGTTTCTAAATAACAAGGACATTACAAATGATATCCCAAGGGCGAGATATTCAAAATGGTTGGTGGGAGCTGATGTTTTTCTCTCTGATGTAAACAGGCATTAGACACCAGTAAGTGCTTCTGGGAAAGCCTGTGTTAAAATTCTTTTGTTTCCTTTTGCTGATGAAATCAGAAGGCTCGGACCCGCTTCTGGATTTTCTCTTGGTTAAAGACCAATGCATTTCTCTGCTTCTAATTTAGATCAGTTTTCAGACTGTGAGCTGTATTTTTCCTCTTGGTGCTCTCCCATCTACAATTGTACGTGTAGGGGTTGATGTGCAGAAGCAACCACAGTTCTTTGGTGTTATTCTTGACATGGCCTGTGACATCTGAGGTCATGCCTGGCTTGTCTTACCCAGCTTCTTTTCTCTTTCTACACTAAAATTAGCGCACTTGAAAACTTATTTGTGGCAAGCAGCTGTTCTAGCTTTTCAGTCTCTATAGGGCAGAAGGTTGAGAATAGCAGGAGGAGGGAATAAGGGATGCTGGTGCCTTCAAAGGAGCTTTAGGAATGTGAACGTAAAGTAAAAAATCAATTGCCTAATGTATCTGGTTACAAAATCCCTGCAGAGCACTGCCTAGCCATTGTCAGTGGGATCAGAAAAGAGAAAAAATGCGATTTAAATAATCAAATCCTCATGCATTGAAAAGCAAGCAAACAAACAATCCCCTCTCCTCCCCCCACCCCCAGACTGCTCTTAAGTTTGATAATTGATCAAAGCTGGTTGTCTGGTTGTGTCCAACTATTGCATCATGTGTGTTGACGTAAAGTTCACGCTGTGGTTTATAACGTCCCAGCTCTGCTTTCCCAAGCAGCCGTGACACCCCATCCATCACTACCTAGCCAGAGATATTTTGAAATACAGATAAGCTGTTAGCTATTAGAGCAGCAGCATTCAGGAGCTCCTTTTACTGATTTACAGCCTGTCCCAGCATGACTGGCTGTTTGCAGAGCTCTGGGAGGGGGAGCTGGTTTTTATGATCACACTTTCTCATAGATTTCACAGGGGGCTTTGAAGGGGATGAAAAAGGACATCAGAAAGGGTCCCATGTTATTCTTGTCCCAGGCATATGCTACAATCCCACTGTCCTGCTCCTTCCTTATAAATAACTATATTGAGCCATAATAGTTTCTGTAATGTTTTGTGTGGTGTCCTGTTATTAACTTCTCTTTATTTTGAGAAAAATCACACGAGTTATAACTTTTAGTTTCCTATTATTTAACTGGGATTTAATCCTTAACATGATGTTTTTCTTTATCCTATGGTTATTTGTTCCCTTTGATAATCTCCAGTGAGGCAGTCTGTCAAAAGCCCTTTGAAATGGCAAGTAATTTACACCCACCACATCCCCTTTACCCACTATTTTATGAACCTTTGCAACACAGTCTAGAAGGCAAAGGGGCCCGATTAACTCTTATGAGAGCTCTGCTGGTGTCATTCCATCAGTTGATATTTATCTGCATGCAGTATTTCTCTGTTTGTAATTGCTCACTCGCATCTGCTTCCCCACTAGTGAAGTGACCCCTCCAAACTGGCTGTCATATGCTTGCTGTAAAAGCCATTACTGGGCAACACTGAGTCCAGTTTTCAGTAAGGAAAGAACTTGGGAAAGATCTTGACTCAGGTGCCCTGTGCGCAGCAGAAGCAGTAAGTCTTGCCTTTTTGAAAGTTTTTACTACTAAAAATATGTTCAGATTTGCAGATCTGTGCTTGTCCAGGAAGAGACACTGCCTCTGGGCTGTGGTATGGTGGATGCCTGTGGGGTATGGGTGGTTTTAAATAATGGCTTTCTTTTCATTCCTTCTTTGTGTTCATTTTACGTTATCCTGTAGCTTAGCAAACTAGCAACCTCACACAGCAACCCTGCCTACCCTGTGGGGCTGAAATGGAGATGGTTCACAGTTTGATGGGAAAAGGAGTAGCACTGGGAATGGTGGATAACTACTTTTCAAGTCACACTTCACTATTTAATTCCTCTATGGCTTGTGAACGCTCACTCCTCCTGTCCTTCCAGCTCTCTTGACTGACTCTGGCCTCCTTGAGGAGCTCCCCACTCCACTGGGTGCAGTTGTTCCTGCCTTTCTGAGGCCTTTTTTCCTGGTCTCATGCTTTTGATACTTAATGCCTTTCCTGGGAAATTGCCAGCATCTGCTTTAGCTACCTTTTAGCCCAGCATTACCAACACATACTGCCCTCCCTGCAGACTGTGTAATTTCCCCGGGGCCTCAGTTCCTCAGCTCCTGACCAAGCTTCTCTCACCTGTGGGTGGGCTCCGAGTGGCTCGCAGTGACTCAGCTGTCGCTCAGTTTTCCTGCGACCAGCTTTGAAGGGTTCATTGGGCTGAAACACCCGCTGAGACATCAGATACTCTTCTGCTGTAGGTCTTCAGTCACGTGAAGCCTTCAAAGCGGGATATTCTGGTACGGAGCAGCATTTTGAAGTGATGAGAGTGGAGAGGCTATTACTCTAAAATGAGGATGGCTGTAGCCTGGCATCAGTGCTGATCACAGTGGCTTTTGGAAAACAGTCTCTTTCTGCACACCAGAGAAAAACACACAACACATTGCAGCTGGTGACAGCTCCCAGTCAGGTGTAAAACAGGTCTAACAAGGTTATCTCAATCATCCACATAAGCACTTCAAAGTAACTTTTCTCATAATTCTTGGGTCGTACACGTGCTGCATTTGCAAAAGGCTTTATGATATAGATGCATTGTTAATCTCTGAAAGGTTGGAAGATTTCAGGCAGGGATCCTACAGAATTTCCTATAAGCATTTACACTAATTATCTTAAATTCTAATTGTTTCACGAAATCAAAGGGGAATTAAGATTTTAATTTCTTTCTCCCCTTTTGTTTTTATTCATTATTTGACAAAGCCTAGAGACTAATCCCATCTTAAACATGAATATAAAATAGACCTAGCAGATGTTCTGTCTGCTACGGAACTTTATTTAAGCAGGCATGGTCTGCATGTAATATACATGTGAAGGTCAAAGCTTGTCATATAAAAATACAAGGCCTTGCCACTATTTAATTATTTTTATTTGCAATTTTTTCAAGTGAGTTTAGTGAATGATTAATAGTATTGGCTTAAAACAGGCACAGTGCTGGCAAGCACTGTGCAAACATCAACATTGCAAACATGCCTCCATCCTGACCTGCAGCACCTTTTCTGTTCCCATTTCCCATAATTCTGGAACAGAACCTGCCAGTCCCATGCCAGATGGACTCCTATATTTCCAAAGCACACAACAGCTGGAATGAAGTGGGAAAGGTCATTTGGACTCTAAAGCCTGAAGTGATGCTTTGCTTCTGCTACTGTCTGTCCAGTGGAAGCACTGGATTTTTGGGTATGGTCTTTCTTCAGGTGGACTGTGTTTTACAAGGACTGTGTGGTTTATGCATTAACTCCTGGCCTTTGCTGCAGTATGAGCCTGAACTGGGAGTTGAGCAGTCCTGCTTGTGGTGTTATCCTGGAAGGGACTTCTTGAGCAGACAGGAAGCTGGAATGGGATGTGGACCTCACCTCTGCGGTCATACGGAAGGAGATGTGCTTGGAGTTTTTTAATCAAAGGAGTGTTTGCATTTTCCCTCTCAACACCTCTGTTGGGGCTGTGAGTGCTGCATCCTACAGTGGGGATACAGGCAGGAGGCTGTTCCCAGCCCCCCTGAACTGCACCAGGCCGTGCAGGACATGGACACCCACTGCCCCTTTCCCTCCAGGCCAGCTTGGCTGAGAGCTGCAGCCCAACTGCTGAGCATTAGCCAAATTCTGAGGGGACTGAAGCTGATTTATGTAAATAGATGGTGATCATGCGATGCTCAGTGGATTTTTGTGAACAGGAAAATATGTTGTTTTGAAGAGAGTTGGTCTTTTTTCAGTTCTTTTTCTTTCCTTTCCTATTTTCCTCTTTAATTTCCTTTGGAAAAAGAGATAAAAAGTCTGAAAAACAATTTGCTTTTTTAAACAGCTATTTTTACATGGACGCTTCTGAAACTGATGACAAAACTGGAGCAGAAAGAATGGAGAAAGAATGTCCAAACCAGCGTTTTACTACTTTCTGTGGGAAGTATTTGGAAAATGTGAAACTGTTATATTCATGTCAACATTTCTTGCTGAAAGAGATTCTTATATTTTAACCAGCTGGCCTTTTGTTTTGAACATTTTGCTCTGTGGCTTCTGGATTTTCAGGTATCAAGAATTTGAAAAGACTCTTATGTCAACCTCCTTATAAATTGTGTTGAGTTTCGACTAGCTCAGGTAACAGGCCTGAGTACACACTGGCCACGGACATCAGATGTAACCAAATCAAGATTTCAAACACTCCAGATTCGAGGTCGCTCTTGGGTCTTTTGGTTTTAACTCTAACTGTGGAATTTAAATATCTTTATTAGGCCTTTAAAATCCTGTTTTTGGACCTTCAATTTGCATGTCCTCTTTTTGTGCTGAGCACATCTCAGAGTGTTGTATAAGATTTTGAAGAATATCCTTTGACTTCCAAGAGTTTTGGAAATGACCTTTAGCTAAATGGTTCTCTGCTGTTTCTCTTAAATAAGGTTTTCATTAGAGTTTCACATTCTTCTGTTTTTCATGTGCACCTATGCGTGTCCATTAATAGCATAACAATGCATTCCTCTTTTTGCCTTTTCATTTATGACAGAGTAGCTGTCGAAGATGTTGTGCACTTTTCTAAACCAATCTCAGCTTCTCTGTTGACTTTTTTCCCAGTTTTGGCCAAATCTGTTTTAACAATAGCAGGAGACAGCCTTTCAGACTATGAGGGAATTTGCAATCCAATCATGTACTCTGTGTCTTTGAAAAGAAGAGAATACAAAGACAAAGACAGAATGTGATGGAATTTTATGTAATGCATTGGCATGAAGTGTAAATACATACTGCATACAGATACTAAACTTTCCAGGCTCTGATATGAAATAATTACCTTAGGGACTTCTGTGTAAAATAATTCCTGTATAACCATTCAAATACAGATGATATGATTCAGGTGACCTCGTCTTGATACTAAAGGTCATCCACCAAATGTAAATGTGAATGTTTACTTTTAAAGTGATTTTAGAATAAGAGAAAAATGTACTTTTCCCCTGAAGTTAATACAAATAACTACTATTTTTGTGAAGAACAGTACATACCATGGTATATATAGTATCAATCATATATTTCTTTTGAGCCTGGCCTTTAATTTGGCTGACTGACTCCAGCCGCAGACTTTGTGTTCTCCATGAAGTAGGAATCTCTTATACAGATCTATGGCCAGCTAATTAGTGCCATCAGAGGACTTACTTTCCACACTTGGATATCTAAAACACAATATAAAAATATTATAATATATATAATACATTATAACAATATAATATTCTTTGTACTCCCTGCCCCAAATTTTTCATGTCATGATAATTACAAATGGAGAATGGTAACCAAGACTTGTGAATGTGTGCTCCAGCACCAAGTTTTCCGTGCAATCTCTAAAATGATCAAGGTGTATATTGTGAAGCATTGTTTCTGGCCAACACTTTTCCTGAAAGTGTCCCACAAAATTCAGATATACCATACTGTTTTGTGGAAGGAGATGTGTTATATACACCTAAAGTTTCTTCTGCTGTGCTTTTCTCTTTGAAACCTCTGACATATAGAGAATCACTTCAACTTTCTGTGTGTTGCTTTCTCCACTGGTAAAAAGAGGATAATATTTAATTATCTCTAGAGAACATGTGTATTGGTACACAGCTATTTTTTTCAGAGCTTTGGAAGGATAAAATAGGATGTTCTGTGAATGCTGAGAAACTACTGAAAAAGAAAGAAAACTGGAGGCATTTTTTCATGATTCAGCAGCAGTTAAACTGTGGGCCTCTGGCACTGAGGCAGAGGTTTGTCAGTGGCTTTGGCACTAAGCAGATGAGGGTAGGGTGGAAGTCCCATGCAATAGCCACCTGCAGCAGCTATGGCTGGCAGTCTGTTAAGCTGGAAGTGAAATGGATTTGCTGACCATCGTCCCCGAGGCTTATCCTCTCTCCCAAAATGGTGTGCTGGAAAATACTGTCACCTTCAACAGCAGCTCTTTAAATGCCTTTTTTCTTCCATTTGTGACACTGGCCTCCATAGCAAGTGGTGTGGAATCCCCTGCCTGCAACGGACCCAAGCAAGGTTTGCTTCTAATCTCTCCATGAGGTGACAAACTTCATCTCCAAATTGCTGCCCTTCCACGAAGGCTCTCCTGTTGCCAGCTGATTTTCTTTTCACTGTGGCAGGATGGGATTGTTTCCCATCATTTAAGTGACTACAGGTGTGGTGGTAGCAAGTGATAGTGTTGTGAATTATGTTTTAAATCAAGAAGGGGTCTTAAACTACTGGCCTTACTGTAGTCCTCTGAACACAGGCAACTTTGTTTTAATTCTTTTTATTTTCTTTTTCCCCCATCATTTCTGCTGAGGGTGCCACATTTTATTCCATTTCTAGACCCTAAAACATCTCTGTTCTCTTTGTCTGTCTTCTTCAGCTACACAAATTCTGTTTTAATGGAAATACACAGACTAAACTGATTGGAAAAGAGAAATATTCAGAGGATGAACATCCACGATTCTGTAATTCAAATTAATTTTTGCCCGCATTCAAATTCTACTCAATCTTTGTATTATCTTTCAATGACTCTATGATGCTATAAGCCCATCGCAAGGCTATAAACCTGTAGTGTTGATTAAAAAGGAACACAGGAAATTGCAGATACCTTAAACAGGCTGTTTCTGAGATTTGAATGAGGTCTAGACAGAAAAAAATCAGTGGGAATGGAAAATAGTTAAAAGATTGTGAGACGTAGAAGTAAAAGAAGGAAGGAAGAGATATAAACCTCAAGGAATTTTAAGGCTTTACTTAAATTATGTTTCATCAGGATTGGCAAAGGGATAGGTCTCAAGTAAAATTCTAGTACAGAAAGGTCAGAAAAAAGAAAAAAAATGGTGGGGAAAATGTAAATCTGAAGGGTGGAAATGTTTCTGTGTTTTACGAGAGGGGAGAAGAAAATGTACTGACCTGGCTTGGAATGATAAACGAGACATTTGTTAGTGCTTTACAAACTGTTTTGTCTTCCTGGAGGGAAAAAAGGACTAAGCAAGTGTTTGATCAAATTTGCCTGCCTGTAAGAAGTCACTTCTACAAAACTTGCAATTGTCAGGGAGAAGAACCCACCAAAAGCCAGCATGAAGCTCTGTTTTTCCTGCATTAATAATGTGTGAAGTGGAACAGAAAATGGATGATGGGGTCCTCTACTAAGTAAAAAAACAAGGGCAAATGAATTAATTCCTTTCCACAGATAAAAGGGAAAAAATCCAGGCCATGTAATTTTGAAGGCTGAAATGTCAGAAGCCCAGGAGCCTATGAAAAACAAAATCAAACAAACACAAATGGCAATACATAAGGGGCACATTACTGCCTGATGGCACATACGTTCGGCTCCGACAGGAAGCATGTGCACAGCCTAGAAGGAAAGTATGTGAGTTTCAGATTTCATAGAAAGTGACAGTACCATATGTAGTGGTTAATGAGTTTGTAGTTTGCTAACTATGCCTAAAAAAGCTTATGCAGTTGCTTAGTGAGATCAGCTAGAAAAAGCTCTTCCTAGTTCACTTGGTGGGTAGCTGGTCCAAAGAAGGGAGAACTTGAAAGCTCTGATGTTGTTATTTTTTTAATACTGGCCATAGTGTCTAGAAACTTGAGTCTTTGGCCCACTGTGCTAGGCATTGTACCTTCACTGAAGTGGCAGTCTGCTCCAAGGAGTCTGTTTGCTGAGAGTTTCTTGTTCAGTTAAATATTTCTGGGCAGGATTGCAGCTGTAGCTCTCCTGCAAAGATTGGCAGGCAGAAAATAATGTGTACATTTATTGCCTTCAGTGGTGCTTAGAAATTCACACTGGTCAAATATCTCACTGCAAGGGTTCGGTAGATCTACTCGTGGCTTCAGTGGAGTCATGTTTACATGAGTCAGAATGGACAGGGACATTAGGCTTTGACAGAGTAGTGAAGGTTCAGTACTTTGGAAATCAGCTCTATTTGTCAGTAGAATCTGTGGTCTTTGCTTTTCATATTAGCAACATTGTTGTGAACCTCCTGTAAATATTCATTGCAAAAATCAAGTTGTCTGAGAATGGAAATGTGATCAGAAGAGCATTCTGCAGAATATGACATCAAATTGATGAAACAGCTGCAAGAAAGAGCGGAGAGATGTGTGATGTGTTTGGATTGCAGGGAATTAGCAAAAGGGTTTTGATTATCATAGGCAGGTGCAAGAGATGTGCTTTTCCACAGTTACTCTCCAACATATATATTGACCACATGGTGCATGAAAGTGGATCAAGTAAACTGCAGCAGCAGCATAAAAAACACTTAATGACTGTACAGAAGGAACAATCTAAGCAGGGAAGAATAGATTAAGGCAGTCTTATTTGCACGTAATTTGTTCCTTTGTGAAAATGCTGAGGATCTTAAAAGCCTTGGTAAATGCCTTTAAGGGAATATGACAGAGAAAGAACCAAAAAAATCAATAGTCTTGATTCTTTTTCTCCTACTTTGCATTAGTGTAACCTAGTGGCTGAGTCTGTGTAATTTGGATGTCATCTAAATTTGCAGTTCAGACAGACTGCTAAATGTAGCTCAACAAGACAGAGGCTTGTCTGTCTGATTGTGACTAATGTAGAGAAAATGAGGTGTCTGATAGGGAGCTCAAAACTGCCATTTCTCATGTAAACTGGAGATTTCAATTTTTCATTCCTTTTCAGTTAGGAATTACATCAGGAAACAAAGCACACATGGCAAATGCACAGGAAATCTGGCTTTTGCATTGACTATTTTTTTGTTAATGCTGCAGCCTTCTTTGATGTCATAAAAGATTAACCAATTAGTGAATTAAAGAGAAAAATGATTTTTTTGGGTGTCATTAATCAAGATTATTTCCTTTACCCTGGGGGGAGGAAATACCATAGGCAACAAGCTGTAATAATGCTCAACGAGCTCTAATTTATGTGAACTCCTTTCCCAGCAGAAGCTGTGGAACTTCTTTCTGAGTACAGTCACAAGACTGCTCTTTAAGCTGCTTAGGCCTGGCCACAGAAATTGTAGAGGAAATTTGTTTCTGCCCCTTTAATAGCTGGGATGGGAGATGAGAAAGCGTCTTTAAGGCAGTGATGAAGAAATGAGTTGACACAATGACAGCCTCTTCCACATCTCTCTTTATTGAATACAGGAAGACATAAGATCCTTCTAATTGCTCATTTTCTACCTGCCATGGAGGACAACAGGAGGAACAAAAGAAAAAGGAACAACACTTGTCAAATGAACCTGAGGATCTAATTCTCACAGAGGCTTGTCCAAAGGGACTTTGTAGTTCTCTGACATGTTATACTACAGACCCATCTTGTCTGCTGATTGTTAGAAGAGGATGAGGAAATGCTAATTCCTCAGACTGCTGTCTCACTATAAATGGAGACTCTGATCTGAAAACATGTAGGGATCCGTTCAGCTGAACAGGCTTGCTGAAGTCAGAACTTATGCAAAACCCAAATGGCAGGGTGATCATTTGATTAAATCTCTGACATGAATTTGGAAAAGTAAGTGACTGGCTGAATTCTGGACACTGTCTGAAATCTTTTGAAAACTTGGCTCAATAGCGAGAAGAGCAGTTTGTTCTGTATATAATTAAAACGGCCACAAGAAAGGAAAGCTTCTTGTAATGGAAAATGTGGTGTCACGTCTCAGAGCGACCTGAAGGGTGGAATTAACCACGGGACAGCTATGCTTGGAGACTTCTCCAAACCCAAATGCTGCAAAGATTTGGGTGTTTTTTCCCTTGGTTTTAACAAGCATTGCAAGAGGCACACAAAAAGCATCTGAATGAGTATCCAGTGTGTACCAAAGAACTGAGAGCAAGAAAGGGAGTTCACTCTAGTCTGAAATTGAGAGGAAGAGGAGATTTCCTGGCTTTAGAAACATCTGGCTATTCATTAACAGGCCTTTCCCCTGGAATTCATTACTTGGGCAAGTTTTGGAGATTCCTCCTCCCCTCTTTCCTTCCTTTCCTTTTGTTACTTTCCAAGATGATGCAGGGTTTACTTCTATCCTTCTTTACTGCCTTTTTCATCTGGCAAAAACCTCTTTGTTGTGGTTTTTTTTTTTAATATTTGATTGTTTTAATGTCAGTTCTTTGCTTATTGGAAAGCAGAGACTCTAGAAAGCATCCTATTTTAAAAGAATTTTCCAAATTCATAAAATTAATCTAGTGTGACACTTTTTGAAAAGAAAACATTAGAGATTTTACTTTGAAATAACCTTTTGCTTCGGTAAATAAATCAAATTTAATAAAAAAAAAAATTTAAAAAAAAAATGTGGTTCAGAATATAGCAAAATACCAACCATGTCCTTGTGCCCCAGAGGTCAGTAAAGGCGAGAAATGTCCCCGCTTCTGTAGCCTGTGTGGTGACAAGCTGTGGCCTGGAATCTATAAGGATAGAAAGGGGGAAAGGACTTTTATTCCTCCCTGGTATTATTTATTGTTAAAGCCATGAAGAATCTTGCAGCTGATTTGAAACAAAGGAGCTATTAAAATATTAGTCATTACAAGAGCCTTCTTGTGTTCTGGAAATGCGTGCTATGATTAGCTCAGGTTTCCAAAGGTTTCTTTCCAATTGGGAGTGCAAAAAGTTATTTAAAGCATCTCAAATTCATACTGTAACACAGGTAGGAACATGATTATGAGAAAGAAGTACATGCAAAATACTGCAAGAGTTAGGATAAAATGAGTAGATTTTGCAACGCTAGATCCAAGACTAAATTTAATCCCCTAAAAGATTTTGCTTAGTGCTTTAACTGAAAATGTTCAATGCAGGGACAGGATTTCAGCCACCGTCCACCTTCATGTGCCTTTGTTTGCCAAGCCCCAGATGGTGGCACACGTGACACGTGTGACACTGTCCCAGGCTCTGATTTTATGATCATAATCGCTTCCTCTCCTCCTTGTATGAAACCTAAGTCATACCCCGAGACTGAAAAAATTGCTGCCTCTTGCTGTAGCTACACTGGACATGCAGAGCTGACAGAGTTGCAGCTTTTTTAAGGCCTCCTCCAAAAGTGCCTTAAAGGCAAGAGAAAAAGTCTCATTGAATTCATCACCTTTTGGGCGGGACCTTGGAGATACCATGTGCAAGTTCTTTATCTATCAATCTATCTATAAAACTTCACTAATGTGTATCAGAAATTTTTGTTTGTGTTTTTTTCTTTTTCTTTTTCTTTTTCTTTTTTTCCTTTTGTGTGTGTGTGTGTGTGTGTGTGTGTGTGTGTGTGTGTGTGTGTGTTTATATTTCTCAATGCACTTTTAGGACAGTGATTTCATTTGAGGATTAGCTGAATTGGGTGTCCAGGTATCAAACAGCAAGTAAGGAAACACTGGGAGGTAGAAAATGTAAAGCAGAGATGAACCTTAGCTGAAATCCAGCTCCTAATGAAGCCACTGGGAGGTTTATTTTATATGTGGGACTTCATCTAATATAAAAGCCACCCATTCCTGTCAGCCTCCTGCAGTTTTTGAAGGTTTCTTCATTTTCTCATACATAATAAAACAGGCTTGTTCTTTAGGGAGAAAAAATGATTTAAAAAATGACCTCATCCATGAAGAAGACTATGGCTGTCTAATTCAGGGAGGAAAAGCTCAGAAATCCAGGCTAGCTCTGCGAAAGTAAGGAACAGTTGTCAAAAAACATCTGTCCCCAGCACTGAGCCCTCGAGTGAAACAAAGACAAATGAGAAATAACTGCCCAAAGGTAAATGCCTGGAATTCAGTTTCTTGGCTGGAGAAGGCAAGAAAGAAAACAAGATTAGGTTCTATTCATTCCACTTTATTGGTAATTTTTTAATTTCTCCTTCCTAACTGGGGTTAAGGCCTAATTGGGACCAACCTAATGCTAGAAAGCATTATGTAATTTCCACCTTTGGGTGGGATCACTTTCACATAGAGTGTCTAGTGGTTATCCCTCTCCCTTCTAGATAAGAGTTTGTGTAAGAATGATATCCTCTTGGCGAGTCCCAGCCAAGGCTTGCTGGCAGCATCTGGACTGGGACTTGTTAGCAAAAGTCCCATTTTTCTCACTCCTGCAAGACACTGGCAAGGCTTCTCACTGCCGAATGCCTCAGTCTGCCAAGGAAAACCACTATGAGTAATGTTCTTACTTCCCTTAGGACAGGAATTGTATGCTGTGAAAAGATGATATTTATGGAGCATGTTGTTTGTAACTTGACTTCTATTAATTTTAAAAACCTGCTAAATGAGCACTATTATTTTTTCTCCCCCCCCCC